>CM074180.1:66614890-67160362 GCA_037179385.1 Holothuria scabra | reverse complement strand
AAAAACTGTTCACATCTGACCTTAAACACTTGCTCGATTTAACGGTCCCTTGATCCCTACGTCATTATCATCGATTCTGGCTCACCCTTGTCCCACATACTTTACCTTTACCCACACTACTCTGAGGGGGGTGCATTACACATTAACCCATTTTGGTCGTATTTGTTTGACATTTGAATTCAAAGCAGCACCAGTAAAGACTGTCCCAAAAAAGTTTTCCATTCAAATTGGGGCATTCTTGTCTTTTTCTCTTATCGAGCTTCTGGTAGCGGACCATGCATTAACTCCAGTACTCGTACCTGTGAAAATGTTTACTGACAGACAAAGTGCCTTAAAAATTTGATGAAATGTTGCTTCTGACTGTGTTACTTACAAAATATTATTATTTTTGAATTTGGATTTTGTAGACAATGAGTTGAAATGCAGACATGTGCAAAATTCAAGGCTATTTGATTAATTTTAGTGCCTTTTTTATTGAATGTATTACTCCGCTCTGTGAAATGCCGGTTTGAATAGCTTTTATAGCGGGAAACACGTACCTATCATTCAAGCCGGCTTCCTTTCTCAAAATTTCAGTGGTCATGTAAGGAAATTTCAAAGTGCCATGAAAGGCCAGATTGTGAGCTTCGATCAGAGGGGTGGCATGTCCTGGTTGAAAACTTCTACTTGGAGCTAGGGGGCACGGAAGAAGTCTAATTCAGTGTGAGTCAATGGGACTTATAATTAGTGGCCCGCTACCATAAATTTTGAGTTTGCAGATTTTGTAAAAGGTGGCGCCTTACTGAAAAGAAAGAAAAAAACAAATAAAGCAAAAGATTGAAGCCAAGCGTTCAAGGTCTCTGGCCGGCTATGTGTCCTGTCAACTACAACAGAGAACCAACTCAGGCGCCTCTCTAGTACCCTTCTGCATACAGTGACGCTCAGCGTGCTTTGCATACGACCGCAATCTTTCCTCGACTCCCTCAAGGACCGGCGATACATTGGGGAGGAACACTACTCGCCTCCCAGTGCAATCAGAGTAGGACCATGTGTGTACACTACCGTCCGGTTCGGCGTCAACGTGCCGCGCAGGTTATAGTAGGGGATGTCTTATATAGCCTGAAAATCTGCATCTATCACACGTTAGGGTGGAATTTTCAAAGTACAAATTTCGGCCAGATGTAGTGTCAGCAGGAGGTAATTGTGTTTATCAAATATTTGTAGATTAAATTTTTAATTATTTTTGCATGTTTCTTGACAAGATTTCCCCTGCGACTGATGTTTCCTCTTAATATTTCTTATTTTCGCTCTAAATTAGGGCGTATGTCACAGAAACGTCACAATCTTTCTGATTCTTAGGAAATCTGGAAGTTTATTTTAAGGTACGTGCTGCAGGATAATTTTTATTGAGGACAGTTAAACACACTGAGGTAACTGTAACTTGACCCAATGTGTCTTTTATACATCTGCCAAGGTTTGTTTCATTTTATTACTGAAACATTTTCTGGGATCTTGTCTCACGTCTTCCTGATTTGCATTAAAAAGATTGTCTCATTATTTATTAGGGAATATGTACTGTTAACTCATTTTTGTAATGATGCAAAGAGAGTCGTTCTCAAAAAGTGTTATCAACTTGTTTAACGAATGATGAAATATAATTCTAAATGTGTTATTTTGAGAACGACACAACAGTTCCGCGTACAATCAAAACAAATTAAAATTGAAATAATCATCCCTATAAGTATAATAGATCAGGTCATTTTGTGATCCGTATAAGTGTAATAGATTAGGCCATTTTGTTCAGGCCTACAAAGTTTGGGACAAGGTACATTTTGTGGCCCACGTAACTTTGCTAACAGAAGGATAAATGTGGTTATCTCAAAAATTTTAAGATTTCGTCGAAAACCTATCGGTCTTTTGGCTGAGATCACGTGCAGTATCCGTTCTTTTAGTCAAGTCTAGAACGTAGTCTCACATGACGGAATTAATGATGTAAATGTGAGTTGCACAGCAAAGAGAGTCACAACATTTTATAGGTAGGAGTTGGACTGTTAAAATTCATATTCCATGCCCCGTTTAAATTTTATTTTTTTAATTGTGCGACTAGGGGAACACTTTAATAGATCCAATGTACGCTATATACAGTGTTACCACTTTTCCGGCAAATGTTTTAAAGCATTTTGACATATACATGACATGTACCTCTCTCCCCGTCTGCCCGTCATCTTGCAATTGAACTGTTGAAAGCGTCACGATTTTCAAGTTTTCTTGTGCACTTTTGCTTGAATATTCTACCACTTCGGGCAATATGTGGCACGCTAAATTAAGGAGTGGGGCTGGTATTGTTTTTTTCCAAAGGATCCCCTAAAATGGAGCAACATTTTGTAATCTTCTTTCTTCCTAGAAAATTTGCCATGCCGACTATGACTCTATTAATTTTTCTGCAATATGTGTGAATGGATTGAATGGTTCCTTTAATTTTGTGAAATTAAAAGACATGTTATTTCTTTTACTTAAAAACAACATGGTTTGCTCGTTTTGTCCAGATCCTGACCAAATTTCAGATCACGAAGATATCTGCAGCCTAAATTAACCCATTTGTCTTTATTTGAAAAAAGTGCTCGATACATGATTTTCTGGAGTACGACATCAGTTTTGTACAGGCGGCGCCATGGGTACATTATGTTAAAAGTGAAAATGTGGTCATTGCTAATGGAACTGTGAAGAACTTTTTGCTGTGTTAATCAAACGAACATTAATTAACTGGAATGAAAAGTATTTAATAATGATGTTACTTTCATGATTTCCTCGAATACGGGGAAACTAATCAAACAGTCTCTCTGATATCAAGCTAGTCTTACGTCTTCCTTCCCCTTTTTCTCCGTTTTAACTTTTCTAAATCTATTCTTAATTTGCCCACTTTTCAACACGCTGATTTATTTGAGTTGATCATTATCAATTAAAAGGCACCTCTTGGGGGATGGGGGGGGGGGACGGGTTCCCACTTTCCCATCCCGAAATATACCGTGCAATCTCCAATATAATTCTAAATTGAAAAGAAACTTTGTCCTTGTAACTTGTGCCACCGTAGAACGTCGTCCGGAGAAGAATGGTAGTTTGGGCCCCAAATTTACTTCTGTCAAGGGCCCAAAAATGATAAATTTGGCCTTGTGTGTCTTAGCAGCAGAGAAAAGTTTCGGATTTTCAGAGATAATAACTTATGATATAAGTCCAAACTTTGAAGGCCACTATATAAGCAGATTCATGATTGCACTTCTTTTCATTTATTCGCTTCCGTATTATTTTGGAAGTAATTCATATAGTTTACACAAATAATAATGGAAGATATATCGTAAAGGATAGCACTCTAACATATCCAGAGAGTTTGTCGAGTAAGTTGCTGTCGTGAAATAAAGAAATACATGAATTAAGCTGAGACAGGAGACGGTGATATTACGTACAAACACTAAAAACTGTTCACATCTGACCATAAACACTTGCTCGATTTAACGGTCCCTTGATCCCTACGTCATTATCATCGATTCTGGCTCACCCTTGTCCCACATATCTTACCTTTACCCACACTACTCTGAGGGGGGTGCATTACACATTAACCCATTTTGGTCGTATTTGTTTGACATTTGAATTCAAATCAGCACCAGTAAAGACTGTCCCAAAAAAGTTTTCCATTCAAATTGGGGCATTCTTGTCTTTTTCTCTTATCGAGCTTCTGGTAGCGGACCATGCATTAACTCCAGTACTCGTGCCTGTGAAAATGTTTACTGACAGACAAAGTGCCTTAAAAATTTGATGAAATGTTGCTTCTGACTGTGTTACTTACAAAATATTATTATTTTTGAATTTGGATTTTGTAGACAATGAGTTGAAATGCAGACATGTGCAAAATTCAAGGCTATTTGATTAATTTTAGTGCCTTTTTTATTGAATGTATTACTCCGCTCTGTGAAATGCCGGTTTGAATAGCTTTTATAGCGGGAAACACGTACCTATCATTCAAGCCGGCTTCCTTTCTCAAAATTTCAATGGTCATGTAAGGAAATTTCAAAGTGCCATGAAAGGCCAGATTGTGAGCTTCGATCAGAGGGGTGGCATGTCCTGGTTGAAAACTTCTACTTGGAGCTAGGGGGCACGGAAGAAGTCTAATTCAGTGTGAGTCAATGGGACTTATAATTAGTGGCCCGCTACCATAAATTTTGAGTTTGTAGATTTTGTAAAAGGTGGCGCCTTACTGAAAAGAAAGAAAAAAAAAAAATAAAGCAAAAGATTGAAGCCAAGCGTTCAAGGTCTCTGGCCGGCTATGTGTCCTGTCAACTACAACAGAGAACCAACTCAGGCGCCTCTCTAGTACCCTTCTGCATACACACATACGACCGCAATCTTTCCTCGACTCCCTCAAGGACCGGCGATACATTGGGGAGGAACACTACCCGCCTCCCAGTGCAATCAGAGTAGGACCATGTGTGTACACTACCGTCCGGTTCGGCGTCAACTTGCCGCGCAGGTTATAGTAGGGGATATCTTATATAGCCTGAAAATCTGCATCTATCACACGTTAGGGTGGAATTTTCAAAGTACAAATTTCGGCCA
The DNA here is from genome assembly GCA_037179385.1 of Holothuria scabra. NCBI lineage: Eukaryota > Metazoa > Echinodermata > Holothuroidea > Aspidochirotida > Holothuriidae > Holothuria > Holothuria scabra. Next base: position 67,155,775 of record CM074180.1, on the reverse strand, counting down.
GATGTAGTGTCAGCAGGAGGTAATTGTGTTTATCAAATATTTGTAGATTAAATTTTTAATTATTTTTGCATGTTTCTTGACAAGATTTCCCCTGCGACTGATGTTTCCTCTTAATATTTCTTATTTTCGCTCTAAATTAGGGCGTATGTCACAGAAACGTCACAATCTTTCTGATTCTTAGGAAATCTGGAAGTTTATTTTACGGTACGTGCTGCAGGATAATTTTTATTGAGGACAGTTAAACACACTGAGATAACTTTAACTTGACCCAATGTGTCTTTATACATCTGCCAAGGTTTGTCTCATTTAATTACTGAAACATTTTCTGGGATCTTGTCTCACGTCTTCCTGATTTGCATTAAAAAGATTGTCTCATTATTTATTAGGGAATATGTACTGTTAACTCATTTTTGTAATGATGCGAAGAGAGTCGTTCTCAAAAAGTGTTATCAACTTGTTTAACGAATGATGAAATATAATTCTAAATGGGTTATTTTGAGAACGACACAACATTTACGCGTACAATCAAAACAAATTAAAATTGAAATAATCATCCCTGTAGGTATAATAGATCAGGTCATTTTGTGATCCGTATAAGTGTAATAGATTAGGCCATTTTGTTCAGGCCTACAAAGTTTGGGACAAGGTACATTTTGTGGCCCACGTAACTTTGCTAACAGAAGGATGAATGTGGTTATCTCGAAAATTTTAAGATTTCGTCGAAAACCTATCGGTCTTTTGGCTGAGTGCACGTGCAGTATCCGTTCTTTTAATTAAGTCTAGAACGTAGTCTCCAATGACGGAATTAATGATGTAAATGTGAGTTGCACAGCAAAGAGAGTCACAACATTTTATAGGTAGGAGTTGGACTGTTAAAATTCATTTTCCAAGCCCCGTTTAAATTTTATTTTTTTAATTGTGCGACTTGGGGTACACTTTAATAGATCCAATGTACGCTATTATATACAGTGTTACCACTTTTCGGGCAAATGTTTTAAAGCATTTTGACATATACATGACATGTACCTCTCTCCCCGTCTGCCTGTCATCTTGCAATTGAACTGTTGAAAGCGTCACGATTTTCAAGTTTTCTTGTGCACTTTTGCTTGAATATTCTACCACTTCGGGCAATATGTGGCACGCTAAATTAAGGAGTGGGGCTGGTATTGTTTTTTTTCCAAAGGATCCCCTAAAATGGAGCAACATTTTGTCATCTTCTTTCTTCCTAGAAAATTTGCCATGCCGACTATGACTCTATTAATTTTTCTGCAATATGTGTGAATGGATTGAATGGTTCCTTTAATTTTGTGAAATTAAAAGACATGTTATTTCTTTTACTTAAAAACAACATGGTTTGCTCGTTTTGTCCAGATCCTGACCAAATTTCAGATCACGAAGATATCTGCAGCCTAATTTAACCCATTTGTCTTTATTTGAAAAAGTGCTCGATACATGATTTTCTGCATGGCGGACCATGCATTAACTCCAGTACTCGTGCCTGTGAAAATGTTTACTGACAGACAAAGTGCCTTAAAAATTTGATGAAATGTTGCTTCTGACTGTGTTACTTACAAAATATTATTATTTTTGAATTTGGATTTTGTAGACAATGAGTTGAAATGCAGACATGTGCAAAATTCAAGGCTATTTGATTAATTTTAGTGCCTTTTTTATTGAATGTATTACTCCGCTCTGTGAAATGCCGGTTTGAATAGCTTTTATAGCGGGAAACACGTACCTATCATTCAAGCCGGCTTCCTTTCTCAAAATTTCAGTGGTCATGTAAGGAAATTTCAAAGTGCCATGAAAGGCCAGATTGTGAGCTTCGATCAGAGGGGTGGCATGTCCTGGTTGAAAACTTCTACTTGGAGCTAGGGGGCACGGAAGAAGTCTAATTCAGTGTGAGTCAATGGGACTTATAATTAGTGGCCCGCTACCATAAACTTTGAGTTTGTAGATTTTGTAAAAGGTGGCGCCTTACTGAAAAGAAAGAAAAAAAATAAAGCAAAAGATTGAAGCCAAGCGTTCAAGGTCTCTGGCCGGCTATGTGTCCTGTCAACTACAACAGAGAACCAACTCAGGCGCCTCTCTAGTACCCTTCTGCATACACACATACGACCGCAATCTTTCCTCGGGACTCCCCTCAAGGACCGGCGATACATTGGGGAGGAACACTACCCGCCTCCCAGTGCAATCAGAGTAGGACCATGTGTGTACACTACCGTCCGGTTCGGCGTCAACTTGCCGCGCAGGTTATAGTAGGGATATCTTATATAGCCTGAAAATCTGCATCTATCACACGTTAGGGTGGAATTTTCAAAGTACAAATTTCGGCCAGATGTAGTGTCAGCAGGAGGTAATTGTGTTTATCAAATATTTGTAGATTAAATTTTTAATTATTTTTGCATGTTTCTTGACAAGATTTCCCCTGCGACTGATGTTTCCTCTTAATATTTCTTATTTTCGCTCTAAATTAGGGCGTATGTCACAGAAACGTCACAATCTTTCTGATTCTTAGGAAATCTGGAAGTTTATTTTACGGTACGTGCTGCCCGATAATTTTTATTGAGGACAGTTAAACACACTGAGGTAACTGTAACTTGACCCAATGTGTCTTTTATACATCTGCCAAGGTTTGTCTCATTTTATTACTGAAACATTTTCTGGGATCTTGTCTCACGTCTTCCTGATTTGCATTAAAAAGATTGTCTCATTATTTATTAGGGAATATGTACTGTTAACTCATTTTTGTAATGATGCGAAGAGAGTCGTTCTCAAAAAGTGTTATCAACTTGTTTAACGAATGATGAAATATAATTCTAAATGGGTTAGTTTGAGAACGACACAACATTTACGCGTACAATCAAAACGAATTAAAATTGAAATAATCATCCCTGTAAGTATAATAGATCAGGTCATTTTGTGATCCGTATAAGTGTAATAGATTAGGCCATTTTGTTCAGGCCTACAAAGTTTGGGACAAGGTACATTTTGTGGCCCACGTAACTTTGCTAACAGAAGGATGAATGTGGTTATCTCGAAAATTTTAAGATTTCGTCGAAAACCTATCGGTCTTTTGGCTGAGTTCACGTGCAGTATCCGTTCTTTTAATCAAGTCTAGAACGTAGTCTCACATGACGGAATTAATGATGTAAATGTGAGTTGCACAGCAAAGAGAGTCACAACATTTTATAGGTAGGAGTTGGACTGTTAAAATTCATTTTCCAAGCCCCGTTTAAATTTTATTTTTTTAATTGTGCGACTTGGGGTACACTTTAATAGGTCCAATGTACGCTATTATATACAGTGTTACCACTTTTCGGGCAAATGTTTTAAAGCATTTTGACATATACATGACATGTACCTCTCTCCCCGTCTGCCTGTCATCTTGCAATTGAACTGTTGAAAGCGTCACGATTTTCAAGTTTTCTTGTGCACTTTTGCTTGAATATTCTACCACTTCGGGCAATATGTGGCACGCTAAATTAAGGAGTGGGGCTGGTATTGTTTTTTTTCCAAAGGATCCCCTAAAATGGAGCAACATTTTGTAATCTTCTTTCTTCCTAGAAAATTTGCCATGCCGACTATGACTCTATTAATTTTTCTGCAATATGTGTGAATGGATTGAATGGTTCCTTTAATTTTGTGAAATTAAAAGACATGTTATTTCTTTTACTTAAAAACAACATGGTTTGCTCGTTTTGTCCAGATCCTGACCAAATTTCAGATCACGAAGATATCTGCAGCCTAATTTAACCCATTTGTCTTTATTTGAAAAAGTGATCGATACATGATTTTTGCATGGCGGACCATGCATTAACTCCAGTACTCGTGCCTGTGAAAATGTTTACTGACAGACAAAGTGCCTTAAAAATTTGATGAAATGTTGCTTCTGACTGTGTTACTTACAAAATATTATTATTTTTGAATTTGGATTTTGTAGACAATGAGTTGAAATGCAGACATGTGCAAAATTCAAGGCTATTTGATTAATTTTAGTGCCTTTTTTATTGAATGTATTACTCCGCTCTGTGAAATGCCGGTTTGAATAGCTTTTATAGCGGGAAACACGTACCTATCATTCAAGCCGGCTTCCTTTCTCAAAATTTCAGTGGTCATGTAAGGAAATTTCAAAGTGCCATGAAAGGCCAGATTGTGAGCTTCGATCAGAGGGGTGGCATGTCCTGGTTGAAAACTTCTACTTGGAGCTAGGGGGCACGGAAGAAGTCTAATTCAGTGTGAGTCAATGGGACTTATAATTAGTGGCCCGCTACCATAAATTTTGAGTTTGTAGATTTTGTAAAAGGTGGCGCCTTACTGAAAAGAAAGAAAAAAAAAAATAAAGCAAAAGATTGAAGCCAAGCGTTCAAGGTCTCTGGCCGGCTATGTGTCCTGTCAACTACAACAGAGAACCAACTCAGGCGCCTCTCTAGTACCCTTCTGCATACACACATACGACCGCAATCTTTCCTCGGGACTCCCCTCAAGGACCGGCGATACATTGGGGAGGAACACTACCCGCCTCCCAGTGCAATCAGAGTAGGACCATGTGTGTACACTACCGTCCGGTTCGGCGTCAACTTGCCGCGCAGGTTATAGTAGGGGATATCTTATATAGCCTGAAAATCTGCATCTATCACACGTTAGGGTGGAATTTTCAAAGTACAAATTTCGGCCAGATGTAGTGTCAGCAGGAGGTAATTGTGTTTATCAAATATTTGTAGATTAAATTTTTAATTATTTTTGCATGTTTCTTGACAAGATTTCCCCTGCGACTGATGTTTCCTCTTAATATTTCTTATTTTCGCTCTAAATTAGGGCGTATGTCACAGAAACGTCACAATCTTTCTGATTCTTAGGAAATCTGGAAGTTTATTTTACGGTACGTGCTGCCCGATAATTTTTATTGAGGACAGTTAAACACACTGAGGTAACTGTAACTTGACCCAATGTGTCTTTTATACATCTGCCAAGGTTTGTCTCATTTTATTACTGAAACATTTTCTGGGATCTTGTCTCACGTCTTCCTGATTTGCATTAAAAAGATTGTCTCATTATTTATTAGGGAATATGCACTGTTAACTCATTTTTGTAATGATGCGAAGAGAGTCGTTCTCAAAAAGTGTTATCAACTTGTTTAACGAATGATGAAATATAATTCTAAATGGGTTAGTTTGAGAACGACACAACATTTACGCGTACAATCAAAACGAATTAAAATTGAAATAATCATCCCTGTAAGTATAATAGATCAGGTCATTTTGTGATCCGTATAAGTGTAATAGATTAGGCCATTTTGTTCAGGCCTAGAAAGTTTGGGACAAGGTACATTTTGTGGCCCACGTAACTTTGCTAACAGAAGGATGAATGTGGTTATCTCGAAAATTTTAAGATTTCGTCGAAAACCTATCGGTCTTTTGGCTGAGTTCACGTGCAGTATCCGTTCTTTTAATCAAGTCTAGAACGTAGTCTCACATGACGGAATTAATGATGTAAATGTGAGTTGCACAGCAAAGAGAGTCACAACATTTTATAGGTAGGAGTTGGACTGTTAAAATTCATTTTCCAAGCCCCGTTTAAATTTTATTTTTTTAATTGTGCGACTTGGGGTACACTTTAATAGGTCCAATGTACGCTATTATATACAGTGTTACCACTTTTCGGGCAAATGTTTTAAAGCATTTTGACATATACATGACATGTACCTCTCTCCCCGTCTGCCTGTCATCTTGCAATTGAACTGTTGAAAGCGTCACGATTTTCAAGTTTTCTTGTGCACTTTTGCTTGAATATTCTACCACTTCGGGCAATATGTGGCACGCTAAATTAAGGAGTGGGGCTGGTATTGTTTTTTTTCCAAAGGATCCCCTAAAATGGAGCAACATTTTGTAATCTTCTTTCTTCCTAGAAAATTTGCCATGCCGACTATGACTCTATTAATTTTTCTGCAATATGTGTGAATGGATTGAATGGTTCCTTTAATTTTGTGAAATTAAAAGACATGTTATTTCTTTTACTTAAAAACAACATGGTTTGCTCGTTTTGTCCAGATCCTGACCAAATTTCAGATCACGAAGATATCTGCAGCCTAATTTAACCCATTTGTCTTTATTTGAAAAAGTGATCGATACATGATTTTTTGCATGGCGGACCATGCATTAACTCCAGTACTCGTGCCTGTGAAAATGTTTACTGACAGACAAAGTGCCTTAAAAATTTGATGAAATGTTGCTTCTGACTGTGTTACTTACAAAATATTATTATTTTTGAATTTGGATTTTGTAGACAATGAGTTGAAATGCAGACATGTGCAAAATTCAAGGCTATTTGATTAATTTTAGTGCCTTTTTTATTGAATGTATTACTCCGCTCTGTGAAATGCCGGTTTGAATAGCTTTTATAGCGGGAAACACGTACCTATCATTCAAGCCGGCTTCCTTTCTCAAAATTTCAGTGGTCATGTAAGGAAATTTCAAAGTGCCATGAAAGGCCAGATTGTGAGCTTCGATCAGAGGGGTGGCATGTCCTGGTTGAAAACTTCTACTTGGAGCTAGGGGGCACGGAAGAAGTCTAATTCAGTGTGAGTCAATGGGACTTATAATTAGTGGCCCGCTACCATAAATTTTGAGTTTGTAGATTTTGTAAAAGGTGGCGCCTTACTGAAAAGAAAGAAAAAAAAATAAAGCAAAAGATTGAAGCCAAGCGTTCAAGGTCTCTGGCCGGCTATGTGTCCTGTCAACTACAACAGAGAACCAACTCAGGCGCCTCTCTAGTACCCTTCTGCATACACACATACGACCGCAATCTTTCCTCGGGACTCCCCTCAAGGACCGGCGATACATTGGGGAGGAACACTACCCGCCTCCCAGTGCAATCAGAGTAGGACCATGTGTGTACACTACCGTCCGGTTCGGCGTCAACTTGCCGCGCAGGTTATAGTAGGGGATATCTTATATAGCCTGAAAATCTGCATCTATCACACGTTAGGGTGGAATTTTCAAAGTACAAATTTCGGCCAGATGTAGTGTCAGCAGGAGGTAATTGTGTTTATCAAATATTTGTAGATTAAATTTTTAATTATTTTTGCATGTTTCTTGACAAGATTTCCCCTGCGACTGATGTTTCCTCTTAATATTTCTTATTTTCGCTCTAAATTAGGGCGTATGTCACAGAAACGTCACAATCTTTCTGATTCTTAGGAAATCTGGAAGTTTATTTTACGGTACGTGCTGCCCGATAATTTTTATTGAGGACAGTTAAACACACTGAGGTAACTGTAACTTGACCTAATGTGTCTTTTATACATCTGCCAAGGTTTGTCTCATTTTATTACTGAAACATTTTCTGGGATCTTGTCTCACGTCTTCCTGATTTGCATTAAAAAGATTGTCTCATTATTTATTAGGGAATATGTACTGTTAACTCATTTTTGTAATGATGCGAAGAGAGTCGTTCTCAAAAAGTGTTATCATGTTGTTTAACGAATGATGAAATATAATTCTAAATGGGTTATTTTGAGAACGACACAACATTTACGCGTACAATCAAAACGAATTAAAATTGAAATAATCATCCCTGTAAGTATAATAGATCAGGTCATTTTGTGATCCGTATAAGTGTAATAGATTAGGCCATTTTGTTCAGGCCTAGAAAGTTTGGGACAAGGTACATTTTGTGGCCCACGTAACTTTGCTAACAGAAGGATGAATGTGGTTATCTCGAAAATTTTAAGATTTCGTCGAAAACCTATCGGTCTTTTGGCTGAGTTCACGTGCAGTATCCGTTCTTTTAATCAAGTCTAGAACGTAGTCTCACATGACGGAATTAATGATGTAAATGTGAGTTGCACAGCAAAGAGAGTCACAACATTTTATAGGTAGGAGTTGGACTGTTAAAATTCATATTCCATGCCCCGTTTAAATTTTATTTTTTTAATTGTGCGACTTGGGGTACACTTTAATAGATCCAATGTACGCTATACACAGTGTTACCACTTTTCGGGCAAATGTTTTAAAGCATTTTGAAATATACATGACATGTACCTCTCTCCCCGTCTGCCCGTCATCTTGCAATTGAACTGTTGAAAGCGTCACGATTTTCAAGTTTTCTTGTGCACTTTTGCTTGAATATTCTACCACTTCGGGCAATATGTGGCACGCTAAATTAAGGAGTGGGGCTGGTATTGTTTTTTTCCAAAGGATCCCCTAAAATGGAGCAACATTTTGTAATCTTCTTTCTTCCTAGAAAATTTGCCATGCCGACTATGACTCTATTAATTTTTCTGCAATATGTGTGAATGGATTGAATGGTTCCTTTAATTTTGTGAAATTAAAAGACATGTTATTTCTTTTACTTAAAAACAACATGGTTTGCTCGGTTTGTCCAGATCCTGACCAAATTTCAGATCCCGAAGATATCTGCAGCCTAAATTAACCCATTTGTCTTTATTTGAAAAAGTGCTCGATACATGATTTTCTGGAGTACGACATCAGTTTTGTACAGGCGGCGCCATGGGTACATTATGTTAAAAGTGAAAATGTGGTCATTGCTAAAGGAACTGTGAAGAACTTTTTGCTGTGTTAATCAAACGAACATTAATTAACTGGAATGAAAAGTATTTAATAATGATGTTACTTTCATGATTTCCTCGAATACGGGGAAACTAGTCAAACAGTCTCTCTGATATTAAGCTAGTCTTACGTCTTCCTTCCCCTTTTTCTCCGTTTTAACTTTTCTAAATCTATTCTTAATTTGCCCACTTTTCAACACGCTGATATATTTGAGTTGATCATGATCCCTTAAAAAGCACCTCTTGGGGGATGGGTCGGGGATGGGTTCCCACTTTCCCATCCCGAAATATACCGTACAGTCTCCAATATAATTCTAAATTGAAAAGAAACTTTGTCCTTGTAACTTGTGCCACCGTAGAACGTCGTCCGGAGAAGAATGGTAGTTTGGACCCCAAATTTACTTCTGTCAGGGACCCAAAAATGATAAATTTGGCCTTGTGTGTCTTAGCAGCACAGAAAAGTTTCGGATTTTCAGAGATAATAACTTATGATATAAGTCCAAACTTTGAAGGCCACTATATAAGCAGATTCATGATTGCACTTCTTTTCATTTATTCGCTTCCGTATTATTTTGGAAGTAATTCATATAGTTTACACAAATAATAATGGAAGATATATCGTAAAGGATAGCACTCTAACATATCCAGAGAGTTTGTCGAGTAAGTTGCTGTCGTGAAATAAAGAAATACATGAATTAAGCTGAGACAGTACCAGGAGACGGTGATATTACGTACAAACACTAAAAACTGTTCACATCTGACCATAAACACTTGCTCGATTTAACGGTCCCTTGATCCCTACGTCATTATCATCGATTCTGGCTCACCCTTGTCCCACATATCTTACCTTTACCCACACTACTCTGAGGGGGGGTGCATTACACATTAACCCATTTTGGTCGTATTTGTTTGAAATTTGAATTCAAAGCAGCACCAGTAAAGACTGTCCCGAAAAAGTTTTCCATTCAAATTGGGGCATTCTTGTCTTTTTCTCTCATCGAGCTTCTGGTAGCGGACCATGCATTAACTCCAGTACTCGTGCCTGTGAAAATGTTTACTGACAGACAAAGTGCCTTAAAAATTTGATGAAATGTTGCTTCTGACTGTGTTACTTACAAAATATTATTATTTTTGAATTTGGATTTTGTAGACAATGAGTTGAAATGCAGACATGTGCAAAATTCAAGGCTATTTGATTAATTTTAGTGCCTTTTTTATTGAATGTATTACTCCGCTCTGTGAAATGCCGGTTTGAAAAGTTTTTATAGCGGGAAACACGTACCTATCATTCAAGCCGGCTTCCTTTCTCAAAATTTCAATGGCCATGTAAGGAAATTTCAAAGTGCCATGAAAGGCCAGATTATGAGCTTCGATCAGACGGGTGGCATGTCCTGGTTGAAAACTTCTACTTGGAGCTAGGGGGCACGGAAGAAGTCTAATTCAGTGTGAGTCAATGGGACTTATAATTAGTGGCCCGCTACCATAAATTTTGAGTTTGCAGATTTTGTAAAAGGTGGCGCCTTACTGAAAAGAAAGAAAGAAAAAAAAATAAAGCAAAAGATTGAAGCCAAGCGTTCAAGGTCTCTGGCCGGCTATGTGTCCTGTCAACTACAACAGAGAACCAACTCAGGCGCCTCTCTAGTACCCTTCTGCATACAGTGACGCTCAGCGTGCTTTGCATACGACCGCAATCTTTCCTCGGGACTCCCCTCAAGGACCGGCGATACATTGGGGAGGAACACTACTCGCCTCCCAGTGCAATCAGAGTAGGACCATGTGTGTACACTACCGTCCGGTTCGGCGTCAACGTGCCGCGCAGGTTATAGTAGGGGATGTCTTATATAGCCTGAAAATCTGCATCTATCACACGTTAGGGTGGAATTTTCAAAGTACAAATTTCGGCCAGATGTAGTGTCAACAGGAGGTAATTGTGTTTATCAAATATTTGTAGATTAAATTTTTAATTATTTTTGCATGTTTCTTGACAAGATTTCCCCTGCGACTGATGTTTCCTCTTAATATTTCTTATTTTCGCTCTAAATGAGGGCGTATGTCACAGAAACGTCACAATCTTTCAGATTCTTAGGAAATCTGGAAGTTTATTTTACGGTACGTGCTGCAGGATAATTTTTATTGAGGACAGTTAAACACACTGAGGTAACTGTAACTTGACCCAATGTGTCTTTTATACATCTGCCAACTTAGGTTTGTTTCATTTTATTACTGAAACATTTTCTGGGATCTTGTCTTACGTCTTCCTGATTTGTATTAAAAAGATTGTCTCATTATTTATTAGGTAGTGTTAACTCATTTTTGTAATGATGCAAAGAGAGTCGTTCTCAAAAAGTGTTATCAACTCGTTTAACGAATGATGAAATATAATTCTAAATGGGTTATTTTGAGAACGACACAACATTTACGCGTACAATCAAAACAAATTAAAATTGAAATAATCATCCCTATAAGTATAATAGATCAGGTCATTTTGTGATCCGTATAAGTGTAATAGATTAGGCCATTTTGTTCAGGCCTACAAACTTTGGGACAAGGTACATTTTGTGGCCCACGTAACTTTGCTAACAGAAGGATGAATGTGGTTATCTCGAAAATTTTAAGATTTCGTCGAAAGCCTATCGGTCTTTTGGCTGAGATCACGTGCAGTATCCGTTCTTTTAATCAATTCCAGAACGTAGACTCACATGACGGGATTAATGATGTAAATGTGAGTTGCACAGCAAAGAGAGTCACAACATTTTATAGGTAGGAGTTGGACTGTTAAAATTCATTTTCCATGCCCCGTTTAAATTTTATTTTTTTAATTGTTCGACTTGGGGTACACTTTAATAGATCCAATGTACGCTATACACAGTGTTACCACTTTTCGGACAAATGTTTTAAAGCATTTTGACATATACATGACATGTACCTCTCTCCCCGTCTGCCCGTCATCTTGCAATTGAATTGTTGAAAGGGTCACGATTTTCAAGTTTTCTTGTGCACTTTTGCTTGAATATTCTACCACTTCGGGCAATATGGGGCACGCTAAATTAAGGAGTGGGGCTGGTATTGTTTTTTTTTTCAAAGGATCCCCTAAAATGGAGCAACATCTTGTAATCTTCTTTCTTCCTAGAAAATTTGCCATGTCGACTATGACTCTATTAATTTTTCTGCAATATGTGTGAATGGATTGAATGGTTCCTTTAATTTTGTGAAATTAAAAGACATGTTATTTCTTTTACTTAAAAAAACAACATGGTTTGCTCGTTTTGTCCAGATCCTGACCAAATTTCAGATCCCGAAGATATCTGCAGCCTAAATTAACCCATTTGTCTTTATTTGAAAAAGTGCTCGATACATGATTTTCTGGAGTACGCCACCAGTTTTGTACAGGCGGCGCCATGGGTACATTATGTTAAAGGTTAAAATGTGGTCATTGCTAAAGGAACTGTGAAGAACTTTTTGCTGTGTTAATCAAACGAACATTAATTAACTGGAATGAAAAGTATTTAATAATGATGTTACTTTCATGATTTCCTCGAATACGGGGAAACTAGTCAAGCAGTCTCTCTGATATTAAGCTAGTCTTACGTCTTCCTTCCCCTTTTTCTCCGTTTTAACTTTTCTAAATCTATTCTTAATTTGCCCACTTTTCAACACGCTGGTTTATTTGAGTTGATCATGATCCCTTAAAAGCACCTCTTGGGGGATGGGGGCACGGGTTCCCACTTTCCCATCCCGAAATATACCGTACAGTCTCCAATATAATTCTAAATTGAAAAGAAACTTTGTCCTTGTAACTTGTGCCACCGTAGAACGTCGTCCGGAGAAGAATGGTAGTTTGGGCCCCAAATTTACTTCTGTCAAGGACCCAAAAATGATAAATTTGGCCTTGTGTGTCTTAGCAGCACAGAAATTGAAAGTTTCGGATTTTCAGAGATAATAACTTATGATATAAGTCCGAAATTTGAAGGCCACTATGTAAGCAGATCCATGATTGCACTTCTTTTCATTTATTCGGTTCCGTATTATTTTGGAAGTAATTCATATAGTTTACACAAATAATAATGGAAGATATATCGTAAAGGATAGCACTCTAACATATCCAGAGAGTTTGTCGAGCAAGGTGCTGTCGTGAAATAAAGAAATACATGAATTAAGCTGAGACAGTACCAGGAGACGGTGATATTACGTGCAAACACTAAAAACTGTTCACATCTGACCTTAAACACCTGCTCGATTTAACGGTCCCTTGATCCCTACGTCATTATCATCGATTCTGGCTCACCCTTGTCCCACATACCTTACCTTTACCCACACTACTCTGCGGGTGCATTACACATTAACCCATTTTGGTCGTATTTGTTTGAATTTTGAATTCAAAGCATCACCAGTAAAGACTGTCCCAAAAAAGTTTTCCGTTCAAATTGGGGCATTCTTGTCTTTTTCTCTTATCGAGCTTCTGGTAGCGGACCATGCATTAACTCCAGTACTCCTGCCTGTGAAAATGTTTACTGACAGACAAAGTGCCTTAAAAATTTGATGGAATGTTGCTTCTGACTGTGTTACTTACAAAATATTATTATTTTGGAGTTTGGATTTTGTAGACAATGAGTTGAAATGCAGACATGTGCAAAATTCAAGGCTATTTGATTAATTTTAGTGCCTTTTTTATTGTATTACTCCGCTCTGTGAAATGCCGGTTTGAATAGCTTTTATAGCGGAAAACACGTACCTATCATTCAAGCCGGCTTCCTTTCTCAAAATTTCAATGGTCATGTAAGGAAATTTCAAACTGCCATGAAAGGCCAGATTGTGAGCTTCGATCAGACGGGTGGCATGTCCTGGTTGAAAACTTTTACTTGGAGCTAGGGGGCACGGAAGAAGTCTAATTCAGTGTGAGTCAATGGGACTTATAATTAGTGGCCCGCTACCATAAATTTTGAGTTTACAGATTTTGTAAAAGGTGGCGCCTTACTGAAAAGAAAAGAAAAAACAAATAAAGCAAAAGATTGAAGCCAAGCGTTCAAGGTCTCTGGCCGACTATGTGTCCTGTCAACTACAACAGAGAACCAACTCAGGCGCCTCTCTAGTACCCTTCTGCATACAGTGACGCTCAGCGTGCTTTGCAAAACAAATTAAAATTGAAATAATCATCCCTATAAGTATAATAGATCAGGTCATTTTGTGATCCGTATAAGTGTAATAGATTAGGCCATTTTGTTCAGGCCTACAAACTTTGGGACAAGGTACATTTTGTGGCCCCCGTAACTTTGCTAACAGAAAAATGAATACGGTTATCTCGAAAATTTTAAGATTTCGTCGAAAACCTATCGGTCTTTTGGCTGAGATCACGTGCAGTATCCGTTCTTTTAATCAAGTCTAGAACGTAGTCTCACATGACGGAATTAATGATGTAAATGTGAGTTGCACAGCAAAGAGAGTCACAACATTTTATAGGAAGGAGTTGGACTGTGAAAATTCATTTTCCATGCCCCGTTTAAATTTTATTTTTTTAATTGTTCGACTTGGGGTACACTTTAATAGATCCAATGTACGCTATATACAGTATTACCACTTTTCGGACAAATGTTTTAAAGCATTTTGACATATACATGACATGTACCTCTCTCCCCGTCTGCCCGTCATCTTGCAATTGAATTGTTGAAAGGGTCACGATTTTCAAGTTTTCTTGTGCACTTTTGCTTGAATATTCTACCACTTCGGGCAATATGGGGCACGCTAAATTAAGGAGTGGGGCTGGTATTGTTTTTTTTTTCAAAGGATCCCCTAAAATGGAGCAACATCTTGTAATCTTCTTTCTTCCTAGAAAATTTGCCATGTCGACTATGACTCTATTAATTTTTCCGCAATATGTGTGAATGGATTGAATGGTTCCTTTAATTTTGTGAAATTAAAAGACATGTTATTTCTTTTACCTAAAAACAACATGGTTTGCTCGTTTTGTCCAGATCCTGACCAAATTTCAGATCCCGAAGATATCTGCAGCCTAAATTAACCCATTTGTCTTTATTTGAAAAAGTGCTCGATACATGATTTTCTGGAGTACGACACCAGTTTTGTACAGGCGGCGCCATGGGTACATTATGTTAAAGGTTAAAATGTGGTCATTGCATAAGGAACTGTGAAGAACTTTTTGCTGTGTTAATCAAACGAACATTAATAAACTGGAATGAAAAGTATTTAATAATGATGTTACTTTCATGATTTCCTCGAATACGGGGAAACTAGTCAAGCAGTCTCTCTGATATTAAGCTAGTCTTACGTCTTCCTTCCCCTTTTTCTCCGTTTTAACTTTTCTAAATCTATTCTTAATTTGCCCACTTTTCAACACGCTGGTTTATTTGAGTTGATCATGATCCCTTAAAAAGCACCTCTTGGGGGATGGGGGGGGGGCACGGGTTCCTACTTTCCCATCCCGAAATATACCGTACAGTCTCCAATATAATTCTAAATTGAAAAGAAACTTTGTCCTTGTAACTTGTGCCACCGTAGAACGTCGTCCGGAGAAGAATGGTAGTTTGGGCCCCAAATTTACTTCTGTCAAGGACCCAAAAATGATAAATTTGGCCTTGTGTGTCTTAGCAGCACAGAAATTGAAAGTTTCGGATTTTCAGAGATAATAACTTATGATATAAGTCCGAAATTTGAAGGCCACTATGTAAGCAGATCCATGATTGCACTTCTTTTCATTTATTCGGTTCCGTATTATTTTGGAAGTAATTCATATAGTTTACACAAATAATAATGGAAGATATATCGTAAAGGATAGCACTCTAACATACCCAGAGAGTTTGTCGAGTAAGGTGCTGTCGTGAAATAAAGAAATACATAAATTAAGCTGAGACAGTACCAGGAGACGGTGATATTACGTACAAACACTAAAAACTGTTCACATCTGACCTTAAACACCTGCTCGATTTAACGGTCCCTTGATCCCTACGTCATTATCATCGATTCTGGTTCATCCTTGTCCCACACACCTTACCTTTACCCACACTACTCTGCGGGTGCATTACACATTAACCCATTTTGGTCGTATTTGTTTGAAATTTGAATTCAAAGCAGCACCAGTAAAGACTGTCCCAAAAAAGTTTTCCATTCAAATTGGAGCATTCTTGTCTTTTTCTCTTATCGAGCTTCTGGTAGCGGACCATGCATTAACTCCAGTACTCCTGCCTGTGAAAATGTTTACTGACAGACAAAGTGCCTTAAAAATTTGATGGAATGTTGCTTCTGACTGTGTTACTTACAAAATATTATTATTTTGGAATGTGGATTTTGTAGACAATGAGTTGAAATGCAGACATGTGCAAAATTCAAGGCTATTTGATTAATTTTAGTGCCTTTTTTATTGTATTACTCCGCTCTGTGAAATGCCGGTTTGAATAGCTTTTATAGCGGGAAACACGTACCTATCTTTCAAGCCGGCTTCCTTTCTCAAAATTTCAGTGGTCATGTAAGGAAATTTCAAACTGCCATGAAAGGCCAGATTGTGAGCTTCGATCAGAGGGGTGACATGTCCTGGTTGAAAACTTTTACTTGGAGCTAGGGGCACGGAAGAAGTCTAATTCAGTGTGAGTCAATGGGACTTATAATAAGTGGCCCGCTACCATAAATTTTGAGTTTGCAGATTTTGTAAAAGGTGGCGCCTTACTGAAAAGAAAGAAAAAACAAATAAAGCAAAAGATTGAAGCCAAGCGTTCAAGGTCTCTGGCCGGCTATGTGTCCTGTCAACTACAACAGAGAACCAACTCAGGCGCCTCTCTAGTACCCTTCTGCATACAGTGACGCTCAGCGTGCTTTGCATACGACCGCAATCTTTCCTCGGGACTCCCTCAAGGACCGGCGATACATTGGGGAGGAACACTACTCGCCTCCCAGTGCAATCAGAGTAGGACCATGTGTGAACACTACCGTCCGGTTCGGCGTCAACGTGCCGCGCAGGTTATAGTAGGGGATGTCTTATATAGCCTGAAAATCTGCATCTATCACACGTTAGGGTGAAATTTTCAAAGTACAAATTTCGGCCAGATGTAGTGTCAGCAGGAGGTAATTGTGTTTATCAAATATTTGTAGATTAAATTTTTAATTATTTTTGCATGTTTCTTGACAAGATTTCCCCTGCGACTGATGTTTCCTCTTAATATTTCTTATTTTCGCTCTAAATGAGGGCGTATGTCACAGAAACGTCACAATCTTTCAGATTCTTAGGAAATCTGGAAGTTTATTTTACGGTACGTGCTGCAGGATAATTTTTATTGAGGACAGTTAAACACACTGAGGTAACTGTAACTTGACCCAATGTGTCTTTTATACATCTGCCAAGGTTTGTTTCATTTTATTACTGAAACATTTTCTGGGATCTTGTCTCAGGTCTTCCTGATTTGCATTCAAAAGATTGTCTCATTATTTATTAGGGAATATGTACTGTTAACTCATTTTTGTAATGATGCAAAGAGAGTCGTTCTCAAAAAGTGTTATCAACTTGTTTAACGAATGATGAAATATAATTCTAAATGGGTTATTTTGAGAACGACACAACATTTACGCGTACAATCAAAACAAATTAAAATTGAAATAATCATCCCTATAAGTATAATAGATCAGGTCATTTTGTGATCCGTATAAGTGTAATAGATTAGGCCATTTTGTTCAGACCTACAAAGTTTGGGACAAGGTACATTTTGTGGCCCACGTAACTTTGCTAACAGAAAAATGAATACGGTTATCTCGAAAATTTAAGATTTCGTCGAAAACCTATTGGTGTTTGGCTGAGATCACGTGCAGTATCCGTTCTTTTAATCAAATCTGGAATGTAGTCTCACATGACGGAATTAATGATGTAATTGTGAGTTGCACAGCAAAGAGAGTCACAACATTTTATAGGTAGGAGTTGGACTGCTAAAATTCATTTTCCATGCCCCGTTTAAATTTTATTTTTTTAATTGTTCGACTTGGGGTACACTTTAATAGATCCAATGTACGCTATATACAGTATTACCACTTTTCGGGCAAATGTTTTAAAGCATTTTGACATATACATGACATGTACCTCTCTCCCCGTCTGCCCGTCATCTTGCAATTGAATTGTTGAAAGGGTCACGATTTTCAAGTTTTCTTGTGCACTTTTGCTTGAATATTCTACCACTTCGGGCAATATGGGGCACGCTAAATTAAGGAGTGGGGCTGGTATTGTTTTTTTTTTTTCAAAGGATCCCCTAAAATGGAGCAACATCTTGTAATCTTCTTTCTTCCTAGAAAATTTGCCATGTCGACTATGACTCTATTAATTTTTCTGCAATATGTGTGAATGGATTGAATGGTTCCTTTAATTTTGTGAAATTAAAAGACATGTTATTTCTTTTACCTTAAAACAACATGGTTTGCTCGTTTTGTCCAGATCCTGACCAAATTTCAGATCCCGAAGATATCTGCAGCCTAAATTAACCCATTTGTCTTTATTTGAAAAAGTGCTCGATACATGATTTTCTGGAGTACGACACCAGTTTTGTACAGGCGGCGCCATGGGTACATTATGTTAAAGGTTAAAATGTGGTCATTGCTAAAGGAACTGTGAAGAACTTTTTGCTGTGTTAATCAAACGAACATTAATTAACTGGAATGAAAAGTATTTAATAATGATGTTACTTTCATGATTTCCTCGAATACGGGGAAACTAGTCAAGCAGTCTCTCTGATATTAAGCTAGTCTTACGTCTTCCTTCCCCTTTTTCTCCGTTTTAACTTTTCTAAATCTATTCTTAATTTGCCCACTTTTCAACACGCTGGTTTATTTGAGTTGATCATGATCCCTTAAAAAGCACCTCTTGGGGGATGGGGGCAGGGGTCCCTACTTTCCCATCCCGAAATATACCGTACAGTCTCCAATATAATTCTAAATTGAAAAGAAACTTTGTCCTTGTAACTTGTGCCACCGTAGAACGTCGTCCGGAGAAGAATGGTAGTTTGGGCCCCAAATTTACTTCTGTCAAGGACCCAAAAATGATAAATTTGGCCTTGTGTGTCTTAGCAGCACAGAAATTGAAAGTTTCGGATTTTCAGAGATAATAACTTATGATATAAGTCCGAAATTTGAAGGCCACTATGTAAGCAGATCCATGATTGCACTTCTTTTCATTTATTCGGTTCCGTATTATTTTGGAAGTAATTCATATAGTTTACACAAATAATAATGGAAGATATATCGTAAAGGATAGCACTCTAACATACCCAGAGAGTTTGTCGAGTAAGGTGCTGTCGTGAAATAAAGAAATACATAAATTAAGCTGAGACAGTACCAGGAGACGGTGATATTACGTACAAACACTAAAAACTGTTCACATCTGACCTTAAACACCTGCTCGATTTAACGGTCCCTTGATCCCTACGTCATTATCATCGATTCTGGTTCATCCTTGTCCCACACACCTTACCTTTACCCACACTACTCTGCGGGTGCATTACACATTAACCCATTTTGGTCGTATTTGTTTGAAATTTGAATTCAAAGCAGCACCAGTAAAGACTGTCCCAAAAAAGTTTTCCATTCAAATTGGAGCATTCTTGTCTTTTTTCTCTTATCGAGCTTCTGGTAGCGGACCATGCATTAACTCCAGTACTCCTGCCTGTGAAAATGTTTACTGACAGACAAAGTGCCTTAAAAATTTGATGGAATGTTGCTTCTGACTGTGTTACTTACAAAATATTATTATTTTGGAATGTGGATTTTGTAGACAATGAGTTGAAATGCAGACATGTGCAAAATTCAAGGCTATTTGATTAATTTTAGTGCCTTTTTTATTGTATTACTCCGCTCTGTGAAATGCCGGTTTGAATAGCTTTTATAGCGGGAAACACGTACCTATCTTTCAAGCCGGCTTCCTTTCTCAAAATTTCAGTGGTCATGTAAGGAAATTTCAAACTGCCATGAAAGGCCAGATTGTGAGCTTCGATCAGAGGGGTGACATGTCCTGGTTGAAAACTTTTACTTGGAGCTAGGGGGCACGGAAGAAGTCTAATTCAGTGTGAGTCAATGGGACTTATAATAAGTGGCCCGCTACCATAAATTTTGAGTTTGCAGATTTTGTAAAAGGTGGCGCCTTACTGAAAAGAAAGAAAAAACAAATAAAGCAAAAGATTGAAGCCAAGCGTTCAAGGTCTCTGGCCGGCTATGTGTCCTGTCAACTACAACAGAGAACCAACTCAGGCGCCTCTCTAGTACCCTTCTGCATACAGTGACGCTCAGCGTGCTTTGCATACGACCGCAATCTTTCCTCGGGACTCCCCTCAAGGACCGGCGATACATTGGGGAGGAACACTACTCGCCTCCCAGTGCAATCAGAGTAGGACCATGTGTGAACACTACCGTCCGGTTCGGCGTCAACGTGCCGCGCAGGTTATAGTAGGGGATGTCTTATATAGCCTGAAAATCTGCATCTATCACACGTTAGGGTGAAATTTTCAAAGTACAAATTTCGGCCAGATGTAGTGTCAGCAGGAGGTAATTGTGTTTATCAAATATTTGTAGATTAAATTTTTAATTATTTTTGCATGTTTCTTGACAAGATTTCCCCTGCGACTGATGTTTCCTCTTAATATTTCTTATTTTCGCTCTAAATGAGGGCGTATGTCACAGAAACGTCACAATCTTTCAGATTCTTAGGAAATCTGGAAGTTTATTTTACGGTACGTGCTGCAGGATAATTTTTATTGAGGACAGTTAAACACACTGAGGTAACTGTAACTTGACCCAATGTGTCTTTTATACATCTGCCAAGGTTTGTTTCATTTTATTACTGAAACATTTTCTGGGATCTTGTCTCAGGTCTTCCTGATTTGCATTCAAAAGATTGTCTCATTATTTATTAGGGAATATGTACTGTTAACTCATTTTTGTAATGATGCAAAGAGAGTCGTTCTCAAAAAGTGTTATCAACTTGTTTAACGAATGATGAAATATAATTCTAAATGGGTTATTTTGAGAACGACACAACATTTACGCGTACAATCAAAACAAATTAAAATTGAAATAATCATCCCTATAAGTATAATAGATCAGGTCATTTTGTGATCCGTATAAGTGTAATAGATTAGGCCATTTTGTTCAGACCTACAAAGTTTGGGACAAGGTACATTTTGTGGCCCACGTAACTTTGCTAACAGAAAAATGAATACGGTTATCTCGAAAATTTAAGATTTCGTCGAAAACCTATTGGTTTTTTGGCTGAGATCACGTGCAGTATCCGTTCTTTTAATCAAATCTGGAATGTAGTCTCACATGACGGAATTAATGATGTAATTGTGAGTTGCACAGCAAAGAGAGTCACAACATTTTATAGGTAGGAGTTGGACTGCTAAAATTCATTTTCCATGCCCCGTTTAAATTTTATTTTTTTAATTGTTCGACTTGGGGTACACTTTAATAGATCCAATGTACGCTATATACAGTATTACCACTTTTCGGGCAAATGTTTTAAAGCATTTTGACATATACATGACATGTACCTCTCTCCCCGTCTGCCCGTCATCTTGCAATTGAATTGTTGAAAGGGTCACGATTTTCAAGTTTTCTTGTGCACTTTTGCTTGAATATTCTACCACTTCGGGCAATATGGGGCACGCTAAATTAAGGAGTGGGGCTGGTATTGTTTTTTTTTTCAAAGGATCCCCTAAAATGGAGCAACATCTTGTAATCTTCTTTCTTCCTAGAAAATTTGCCATGTCGACTATGACTCTATTAATTTTTCTGCAATATGTGTGAATGGATTGAATGGTTCCTTTAATTTTGTGAAATTAAAAGACATGTTATTTCTTTTACCTTAAAACAACATGGTTTGCTCGTTTTGTCCAGATCCTGACCAAATTTCAGATCCCGAAGATATCTGCAGCCTAAATTAACCCATTTGTCTTTATTTGAAAAAGTGCTCGATACATGATTTTCTGGAGTACGACACCAGTTTTGTACAGGCGGCGCCATGGGTACATTATGTTAAAGGTTAAAATGTGGTCATTGCTAAAGGAACTGTGAAGAACTTTTTGCTGTGTTAATCAAACGAACATTAATTAACTGGAATGAAAAGTATTTAATAATGATGTTACTTTCATGATTTCCTCGAATACGGGGAAACTAGTCAAGCAGTCTCTCTGATATTAAGCTAGTCTTACGTCTTCCTTCCCCTTTTTCTCCGTTTTAACTTTTCTAAATCTATTCTTAATTTGCCCACTTTTCAACACGCTGGTTTATTTGAGTTGATCATGATCCCTTAAAAAGCACCTCTTGGGGGATGGGGGGGGGGGCACGGGTTCCTACTTTCCCATCCCGAAATATACCGTACAGTCTCCAATATAATTCTAAATTGAAAAGAAACTTTGTCCTTGTAACTTGTGCCACCGTAGAACGTCGTCCGGAGAAGAATGGTAGTTTGGGCCCCAAATTTACTTCTGTCAAGGACCCAAAAATGATAAATTTGGCCTTGTGTGTCTTAGCAGCACAGAAATTGAAAGTTTCGGATTTTCAGAGATAATAACTTATGATATAAGTCCGAAATTTGAAGGCCACTATGTAAGCAGATCCATGATTGCACTTCTTTTCATTTATTCGGTTCCGTATTATTTTGGAAGTAATTCATATAGTTTACACAAATAATAATGGAAGATATATCGTAAAGGATAGCACTCTAACATACCCAGAGAGTTTGTCGAGTAAGGTGCTGTCGTGAAATAAAGAAATACATAAATTAAGCTGAGACAGTACCAGGAGACGGTGATATTACGTACAAACACTAAAAACTGTTCACATCTGACCTTAAACACCTGCTCGATTTAACGGTCCCTTGATCCCTACGTCATTATCATCGATTCTGGTTCATCCTTGTCCCACACACCTTACCTTTACCCACACTACTCTGCGGGTGCATTACACATTAACCCATTTTGGTCGTATTTGTTTGAAATTTGAATTCAAAGCAGCACCAGTAAAGACTGTCCCAAAAAAGTTTTCCATTCAAATTGGAGCATTCTTGTCTTTTTCTCTTATCGAGCTTCTGGTAGCGGACCATGCATTAACTCCAGTACTCCTGCCTGTGAAAATGTTTACTGACAGACAAAGTGCCTTAAAAATTTGATGGAATGTTGCTTCTGACTGTGTTACTTACAAAATATTATTATTTTGGAATGTGGATTTTGTAGACAATGAGTTGAAATGCAGACATGTGCAAAATTCAAGGCTATTTGATTAATTTTAGTGCCTTTTTTATTGTATTACTCCGCTCTGTGAAATGCCGGTTTGAATAGCTTTTATAGCGGGAAACACGTACCTATCTTTCAAGCCGGCTTCCTTTCTCAAAATTTCAGTGGTCATGTAAGGAAATTTCAAACTGCCATGAAAGGCCAGATTGTGAGCTTCGATCAGAGGGGTGGCATGTCCTGGTTGAAAACTTTTACTTGGAGCTAGGGGGCACGGAAGAAGTCTAATTCAGTGTGAGTCAATGGGACTTATAATAAGTGGCCCGCTACCATAAATTTTGAGTTTGCAGATTTTGTAAAAGGTGGCGCCTTACTGAAAAGAAAGAAAAAACAAATAAAGCAAAAGATTGAAGCCAAGCGTTCAAGGTCTCTGGCCGGCTATGTGTCCTGTCAACTACAACAGAGAACCAACTCAGGCGCCTCTCTAGTACCCTTCTGCATACAGTGACGCTCAGCGTGCTTTGCATACGACCGCAATCTTTCCTCGGGACTCCCCTCAAGGACCGGCGATACATTGGGGAGGAACACTACTCGCCTCCCAGTGCAATCAGAGTAGGACCATGTGTGAACACTACCGTCCGGTTCGGCGTCAACGTGCCGCGCAGGTTATAGTAGGGGATGTCTTATATAGCCTGAAAATCTGCATCTATCACACGTTAGGGTGAAATTTTCAAAGTACAAATTTCGGCCAGATGTAGTGTCAGCAGGAGGTAATTGTGTTTATCAAATATTTGTAGATTAAATTTTTAATTATTTTTGCATGTTTCTTGACAAGATTTCCCCTGCGACTGATGTTTCCTCTTAATATTTCTTATTTTCGCTCTAAATGAGGGCGTATGTCACAGAAACGTCACAATCTTTCAGATTCTTAGGAAATCTGGAAGTTTATTTTACGGTACGTGCTGCAGGATAATTTTTATTGAGGACAGTTAAACACACTGAGGTAACTGTAACTTGACCCAATGTGTCTTTTATACATCTGCCAAGGTTTGTTTCATTTTATTACTGAAACATTTTCTGGGATCTTGTCTCAGGTCTTCCTGATTTGCATTCAAAAGATTGTCTCATTATTTATTAGGGAATATGTACTGTTAACTCATTTTTGTAATGATGCAAAGAGAGTCGTTCTCAAAAAGTGTTATCAACTTGTTTAACGAATGATGAAATATAATTCTAAATGGGTTATTTTGAGAACGACACAACATTTACGCGTACAATCAAAACAAATTAAAATTGAAATAATCATCCCTATAAGTATAATAGATCAGGTCATTTTGTGATCCGTATAAGTGTAATAGATTAGGCCATTTTGTTCAGACCTACAAAGTTTGGGACAAGGTACATTTTGTGGCCCACGTAACTTTGCTAACAGAAAAATGAATACGGTTATCTCGAAAATTTAAGATTTCGTCGAAAACCTATTGGTTTTTGGCTGAGATCACGTGCAGTATCCGTTCTTTTAATCAAATCTGGAATGTAGTCTCACATGACGGAATTAATGATGTAATTGTGAGTTGCACAGCAAAGAGAGTCACAACATTTTATAGGTAGGAGTTGGACTGCTAAAATTCATTTTCCATGCCCCGTTTAAATTTTATTTTTTTAATTGTTCGACTTGGGGTACACTTTAATAGATCCAATGTACGCTATATACAGTATTACCACTTTTCGGGCAAATGTTTTAAAGCATTTTGACATATACATGACATGTACCTCTCTCCCCGTCTGCCCGTCATCTTGCAATTGAATTGTTGAAAGGGTCACGATTTTCAAGTTTTCTTGTGCACTTTTGCTTGAATATTCTACCACTTCGGGCAATATGGGGCACGCTAAATTAAGGAGTGGGGCTGGTATTGTTTTTTTTTTTTTTTCAAAGGATCCCCTAAAATGGAGCAACATCTTGTAATCTTCTTTCTTCCTAGAAAATTTGCCATGTCGACTATGACTCTATTAATTTTTCTGCAATATGTGTGAATGGATTGAATGGTTCCTTTAATTTTGTGAAATTAAAAGACATGTTATTTCTTTTACCTTAAAACAACATGGTTTGCTCGTTTTGTCCAGATCCTGACCAAATTTCAGATCCCGAAGATATCTGCAGCCTAAATTAACCCATTTGTCTTTATTTGAAAAAGTGCTCGATACATGATTTTCTGGAGTACGACACCAGTTTTGTACAGGCGGCGCCATGGGTACATTATGTTAAAGGTTAAAATGTGGTCATTGCTAAAGGAACTGTGAAGAACTTTTTGCTGTGTTAATCAAACGAACATTAATTAACTGGAATGAAAAGTATTTAATAATGATGTTACTTTCATGATTTCCTCGAATACGGGGAAACTAGTCAAGCAGTCTCTCTGATATTAAGCTAGTCTTACGTCTTCCTTCCCCTTTTTCTCCGTTTTAACTTTTCTAAATCTATTCTTAATTTGCCCACTTTTCAACACGCTGGTTTATTTGAGTTGATCATGATCCCTTAAAAAGCACCTCTTGGGGGATGGGGGCACGGGTTCCTACTTTCCCATCCCGAAATATACCGTACAGTCTCCAATATAATTCTAAATTGAAAAGAAACTTTGTCCTTGTAACTTGTGCCACCGTAGAACGTCGTCCGGAGAAGAATGGTAGTTTGGGCCCCAAATTTACTTCTGTCAAGGACCCAAAAATGATAAATTTGGCCTTGTGTGTCTTAGCAGCACAGAAATTGAAAGTTTCGGATTTTCAGAGATAATAACTTATGATATAAGTCCGAAATTTGAAGGCCACTATGTAAGCAGATCCATGATTGCACTTCTTTTCATTTATTCGGTTCCGTATTATTTTGGAAGTAATTCATATAGTTTACACAAATAATAATGGAAGATATATCGTAAAGGATAGCACTCTAACATACCCAGAGAGTTTGTCGAGTAAGGTGCTGTCGTGAAATAAAGAAATACATAAATTAAGCTGAGACAGTACCAGGAGACGGTGATATTACGTACAAACACTAAAAACTGTTCACATCTGACCTTAAACACCTGCTCGATTTAACGGTCCCTTGATCCCTACGTCATTATCATCGATTCTGGTTCATCCTTGTCCCACACACCTTACCTTTACCCACACTACTCTGCGGGTGCATTACACATTAACCCATTTTGGTCGTATTTGTTTGAAATTTGAATTCAAAGCAGCACCAGTAAAGACTGTCCCAAAAAAGTTTTCCATTCAAATTGGAGCATTCTTGTCTTTTTCTCTTATCGAGCTTCTGGTAGCGGACCATGCATTAACTCCAGTACTCCTGCCTGTGAAAATGTTTACTGACAGACAAAGTGCCTTAAAAATTTGATGGAATGTTGCTTCTGACTGTGTTACTTACAAAATATTATTATTTTGGAATGTGGATTTTGTAGACAATGAGTTGAAATGCAGACATGTGCAAAATTCAAGGCTATTTGATTAATTTTAGTGCCTTTTTTATTGTATTACTCCGCTCTGTGAAATGCCGGTTTGAATAGCTTTTATAGCGGGAAACACGTACCTATCTTTCAAGCCGGCTTCCTTTCTCAAAATTTCAGTGGTCATGTAAGGAAATTTCAAACTGCCATGAAAGGCCAGATTGTGAGCTTCGATCAGAGGGGTGGCATGTCCTGGTTGAAAACTTTTACTTGGAGCTAGGGGCACGGAAGAAGTCTAATTCAGTGTGAGTCAATGGGACTTATAATAAGTGGCCCGCTACCATAAATTTTGAGTTTGCAGATTTTGTAAAAGGTGGCGCCTTACTGAAAAGAAAGAAAAAACAAATAAAGCAAAAGATTGAAGCCAAGCGTTCAAGGTCTCTGGCCGGCTATGTGTCCTGTCAACTACAACAGAGAACCAACTCAGGCGCCTCTCTAGTACCCTTCTGCATACAGTGACGCTCAGCGTGCTTTGCATACGACCGCAATCTTTCCTCGGGACTCCCCTCAAGGACCGGCGATACATTGGGGAGGAACACTACTCGCCTCCCAGTGCAATCAGAGTAGGACCATGTGTGAACACTACCGTCCGGTTCGGCGTCAACGTGCCGCGCAGGTTATAGTAGGGGATGTCTTATATAGCCTGAAAATCTGCATCTATCACACGTTAGGGTGAAATTTTCAAAGTACAAATTTCGGCCAGATGTAGTGTCAGCAGGAGGTAATTGTGTTTATCAAATATTTGTAGATTAAATTTTTAATTATTTTTGCATGTTTCTTGACAAGATTTCCCCTGCGACTGATGTTTCCTCTTAATATTTCTTATTTTCGCTCTAAATGAGGGCGTATGTCACAGAAACGTCACAATCTTTCAGATTCTTAGGAAATCTGGAAGTTTATTTTACGGTACGTGCTGCAGGATAATTTTTATTGAGGACAGTTAAACACACTGAGGTAACTGTAACTTGACCCAATGTGTCTTTTATACATCTGCCAAGGTTTGTTTCATTTTATTACTGAAACATTTTCTGGGATCTTGTCTCAGGTCTTCCTGATTTGCATTCAAAAGATTGTCTCATTATTTATTAGGGAATATGTACTGTTAACTCATTTTTGTAATGATGCAAAGAGAGTCGTTCTCAAAAAGTGTTATCAACTTGTTTAACGAATGATGAAATATAATTCTAAATGGGTTATTTTGAGAACGACACAACATTTACGCGTACAATCAAAACAAATTAAAATTGAAATAATCATCCCTATAAGTATAATAGATCAGGTCATTTTGTGATCCGTATAAGTGTAATAGATTAGGCCATTTTGTTCAGACCTACAAAGTTTGGGACAAGGTACATTTTGTGGCCCACGTAACTTTGCTAACAGAAAAATGAATACGGTTATCTCGAAAATTTAAGATTTCGTCGAAAACCTATCGGTCTTTTGGCTGAGATCACGTGCAGTATCCGTTCTTTTAATCAAGTCTAGAACGTAGTCTCACATGACGGAATTAATGATGTAAATGTGAGTTGCACAGCAAAGAGAGTCACAACATTTTATAGGTAGGAGTTGGACTGTTAAAATTATTTTCCATGCCCCGTTTAAATTTTATTTTTTTAATTGTTCGACTTGGGGTACACTTTAATAGATCCAATGTACGCTATATACAGTATTACCACTTTTCGGGCAAATGTTTTAAAGCATTTTGACATATACATGACATGTACCTCTCTCCCCGTCTGCCTGTCATCTTGCAATTGAACTGTTGAAAGCGTCACGATTTTCAAGTTTTCTTGTGCACTTTTGCTTGAATATTCTACCACTTCGGGCAATATTGGGCACGCTAAATTAAGGAGTGGGGCTGGTATTGTTTTTTCCAAAATTTCCCCTTAAATGGAGCAACATTTTGTAACTAGAAAATTTGCCACGCCGACTATGACTCTATTAATTTTTCTGCAAAATACGTGAATGGATTGAATGGTTCCTTTAATTTTGTGTAACTACAGACATGTTATTTCTTTTACTTAAGAACGCATAAATTTATGTTGGAAAACAATATATATAAATATACTTGATCACCGCACTAGCTCAGTGCAAGTCCTCACGATTGAGAGGTAATGTTATGATATCCAATCCCCCAGTAGATTTGTTTTGAAGTGATAATTAACACAGTTGACGGTTTTCAACTAGTTTGAGTTTTTTACTATTAAAGAATTTTAAGAAATTTTGACGTTGGCAAACACATCGAATTACCAGCGTAAATACACGGGCGTACAATTTAAAAGTGTCATTTGTAGACAGGAGTTCTTGGCTGAAGCACGTATTCGGTCCTTTCAGAAATGAATATTATTTCTGCGAAGTTTACACTACGGACGCTATCCCGGAGAAGAAAAATAATGTCCCCATGTACAGGTCACAGACGTCACTGCCCTTATCCGTTCAGTCAAAGAAGAGGGCGACATTTAAAGGGCCTCCGCCGTGTGCCATTTACTACACAACCAAGGCGTTCCCAGAAAAAAAGATTCCTCGTGCAAAGCGGGAAAATAAGACACAAAAAAATGGCCACAGACACCGCTACTCCCCTTACCCGTTCAGTCAGAGAAACGGGCGACGCTTGAAGATTGGAAACGAATTTTCTAAGAGGACGGAATCGATTGACGAAATGATGGAAATGGATGATCCCTGGCAAAGTACTCTTGGAACAAAAACAAGTTTCCGCAACCAACATGAAGAAGATTCGGAAAAAGACGAAGTTCCCATGGAATGGAGCAATTATGGTCATGGGCAGAACTCTAAATGTGAAAAGACACGAGTAGTCTTAATTATTTCTTCCCGAATCCTGCAAAATGAAATGACTTGCACGGTTATTTTTTAAGTACATTAACGAATTTAATTGAAACAAGGGAATGCATGCGTAGTATTAGATAATGCCACCGCCTAACCATTTTCATTCATTAATTTTTATGTGCGTCTCCAAACACAAGAAATTGACAACTAACTTGTGTTAGGCTATAATCCTCGACAAAAATGATGGGAAAAACAAGAAAAACAGGCAATGAACTGATCATTATCCCCCATCACGCCCCCATTCAATGTTGTGGCAGCCTAAGGCGTCCTGAAACTTCAACCTTGATACGGGATCGGGGGTTTGTCCCATCAGGGAGTTGCAACTCGCTGTTCTCATGTATTTTTGTCGAGGATTGTAGCTAGCGTAGCCATAGACATCTTTTATGTATGTGTGTTCTGGGTGGGAGTAGAAGTTTTACAAATGAATCAAGATATTGTACAGTAGTTACTAAAATTTTCTTTGTTTTGTTCCTTCTAATATATTTTTTCTTAAAACAGAAAGAAATAGCCCTCCTTTTATTTCTTTACTGGGCAAAAGTCAAGACCAAAACAAGAGAGTAAAAGAATACAGTTGACTTTAAAAGCAAGCAAATCCATACAATAGCATGGCAAATCGTGATTTTGATTAGGCATAAATCAAACTTTATACAAATGAAAACCATGAGTCATTCAATTGAGAACTTTTGCATTTGTTTTTCTTGACATGTGTGTGATTAATTAAACATAATTGATGTGTGGGTTTTAGATTTTCACAGTTTAAATCAAAGGACTATAATCCTCTCACCCCAACTACACTTCTTGTGTGGGGTACAGAAACTCCGACTCAATTGGCTCGGCGTTTTGATTGACTGCTAATTCAAACAGTTCAGAGCAAAACAGAGCAAAACACCAAAGCTAATATTGCACAGCATGAACTTAGCTGAGAGTGTTTTGATTACATACATACTCACCCTGAAACAATAAACTGAGATTGTGTCTGTGTGAGGATGAATTTCAGACAATTGCGGAAGGGGCTTAAGTAAGAAGGTTAGGAGAATTGGTACTGTTTGGGGTAAGAGAATTGGGCCTTTAAGGCGTGCATGGTATGACTATTTCCAAGAATAAAACAGTAAAATGGTCAGCTGGTGCAATAAACGGAGGAATAAACGACGCTCTGACGCAGTGAAGAACCTTTTCGACCATCCTATTCAGACTCTAGCTGTCAAGCAGGTCCCTCTTTGGCATGTAGTAAACATTCATAGTGGAAGTATAAATTTCCAATCATGTGTTTCAAAAATAAGGGACATTTAGATGAAATTAAGAGGGCCGAAGACACCGATAAGTTCCATTTCCGACAATCTGAGAGGCATTTTTAGCCAAAATTTTCTCTGTACGCTATGCGCCGACCAATGATGGCGCTTCGCTTAGAAATTGTTATTCCTGCTTGCCCCCCCCCCCCCCAGACATCAACCGTTGCCCCCCTCAACCCCCAAATGAAAAAGTCTGGTTACGCTCCTGCAAATCTGCAATGAACAGCGCACAACTTAAGATATCAGGCTCTATAAAACAGAACAGTAATTTGTGCACAATGCGATTTTACCAATGTACTTGGTTGTTATCTTCAATCTCCTTCAAGACCTAGAAAATAGTTTCATTTATTCCATTGAAAGAGGAAATGGAAACGTAAAAATTGAAAACGCCGAGCATCAATTGGGCGGGAAACAAAAGAAGTTAGTTGAGACTTAGAAAAATGATTTAGTCACCACTCAGTTTGATAGTTATGCATGGAAAAAGGAAGTTAATTTTCAATGCTCCCAGCTCTACCATCCGTTGTTGGTAATCCTGCATTCTGATTGGTTGAGCAGAGATCTGTTATTTCACTACCCACGGTCAAAAAACGTAAAGAAAGTAATAAATGTAAAGTTTTTCACACATTTTCAGTGGTAGGAATACACCACATTTGTCTGATCATTACTGTCTCATGAGCCGTCTTGACTCCAAATTACCAACATCATAATGGACTCGACTTCGCCTCGACCCTTATTTTGCCAACTTGGAGTCAAGACGGTTTATTCAACATAATATAGTCAGCTAAATGCGACTTATCCCTTAAATATCGGTATCACCACTTCATCGAAATTTTAAGCCAATTTGAAATATCCCGCAGGTGCACTTTCGTTTTAGTATTTATGTTTAATGAGCCTATGCTGACATGAAGCAGTTTACCCACCCAAAATGAACAGAATTCAAAAGATGAACATATCGCTCTACTATGGTTTCAATAAAAATGGTTGTTCTGTTAAAAAACATATTTTAAAGGTATTTCATGAAAAGCGCTATTAGATATATGATCAAAACACTATGGAAAGGTGTAGCTACATACATTCAATAGGACTTGCCATCGGACGGCACTTTACAAAAAGTAAGGGGTAAACTAGTCATCTGGGGGACTCGATCTACATGTAGTGCACCGAGATTAGGCATTTAACATTTCAAAAGAAATTTACACTTTTCAATAGCAGAAGAAATCCTTTTTCGGCTTTTGGTACATCCTTTCAACGTTAATGTAAAATAACACAGGAGGGTCATTTGCAACTCCCCCCCCCACCCTCCCCTTGGTGACGTCCATGGATCTTCCGGGTATGAAAACTTTATATATTTTAATGCGTTGCGTTCGCCTGCTTTAAAAAGGACCTTTAGCCTGCGATTAGTGCTTTCAAATTACCGGTAGCCTATACATGTGGACCTCGTATTCCAGTTTTATTTCACTGCAAAGTGATTTCAAAGAGTGAACACTGTTTCAAGTTTAACTGTGGATGTTGAAATAGTCACTGAAACATTTTGTAGGGTTGCCTACTAGCCTACGCAGGGAATTACCCTACAACTCATGCATACTCTCCCCTTTATGGGCAAACCAAACTGTTAAAAAATGCCTGTAAAATGACAGTAAAAAAATACAAATAAAAAAGGCATACATGTGGATCCCTGCTGCATATGCAACAGGTATTCACACGTATTTTTTTGTTTTGTTTGTTAATTTACTTGCACTTTTGACAGTGAGAAAGCGGTTCCCATTCGCACGCTGAAGGAGCAGCCCTCCGCATAGACAAAATATCCTGCCTTCTCATAGAAAGCATTTTTGTTTTATCTTTAGCCAGCAAATAGGAATGACAATATGACAATAATACTGATAAATCAGTTCGCATAATCTCTGATAGCACAGTAACCCGTACCTTCCACGTATCCCTACGGCACCCTTAATCCCCACACAAGGATGACACTCATTCTGAACTAAAAGAGGCGGTAATTAACCCTGGGGGTCACCTATCAATCAGGGGCACGCCACTTGTTCTCTCTTTTGGCATAAACTGATGTTCCCTTTTTATTTCCCCAATGCCACAGCCTTATTGTAAAACAAAAGAATGTGGATAAATTTTAGTCCGCCCCCCCCTTATCCTTACAATTACTTTGTCCGCTCAAGGTTCGCCTGCATCGCGTCATTGGGGTCCTGTAATATTTTGTATTTGGTCATACAATTTGTTATGATAGTATTTGGCCGGGAGAAAGCCACCAAAAAGAATAATGTGGATTTTCAGAATTCTGACTAAATAACTCAGAATCCTAAGATAATTAAGATGTGAACAATAAAAAAAACACCATCTTTTTCTTGTCCCCTCTCGGCCACCTTACAAAATCGATCAGTGAAGCGGACGAAAAAAAAACTTCTTTTTCGTGGGACCAAAAAAACTAGACCCGGACCAAAAACATCTAGCTTTTTTTGTCCTACCCCAGACCAAAAAACTAGCTTTTCTTGTCCTAGGACCCAAAAAACTGAAAAACTCCAGTTGTGGGGGGGCCCGTCGGACAGGGGACCAAAAAACTGCCACACCGGTCTCGGGTTTCATGATTTGGTCGATAAGTTTGCACACCCCTGCACCATACGATATTGTCCACCGCTGGAAACTGAGACAAGACTAACGTGCCTACAGATCACAACCACCACGGTACATTGCACGCATGGGCTGACGTGCGACTGTGTGAACACAGTTTAGTCGGTAACTCTCACAACGTCGTGACATTGATCTACTGGTCTATTGGCCGACAACTATTCACATTATTCAAATCTTCTTGTTGTGGCCAGGGAGTTGCAGTTGCATGTTATGGCGAAGGCAAGGCGGCAGGAGAGTATTAAATAGCCTATTCACCAGGGCTTAATATCAGAGGTTCGTGTCGGTGTATTTGGATTTTTGTTGTGAGGGAAAGGATGGGGGTGGAATAGCCCCTTAAATATTCTCGTTGATAAACATTTAGCGTGTTTGTTATTGTTGATTTGACGAAAAAAGGGGGGAGCTGAGGCCGTAAAACCCCCCCCCCCCCGCCCTGGATCCGCGCCTGCATATAGTGGACTTCAAATTTCGGACTTCGAGTCGGTCGTGTAGCCTGTATATCATAAGTTATTACCTCTGAAAATCCGAAGCTTTCCTATGCTGCTTAGACACACAAGGCCAAATTTATCATTTTGGGAACTGAGCAGGATTAAATTTGGGGCACAAACTACCATTCTTCTCCGGAAGACGTTCTACAGTGGCACAAGTTAGAAGGACAAAGTTTCTTTTCACTTTAGAATTATATTGGAGAATGTACGGTATTTTTCGGGATGGGCAAGTGGGAACCCGTACCCCCACCCCTTTAAAAGATGTGCCCGAGAAGTGGTAACACTGTATATAGTTTACATTTGATCTATTAAAGTCACGGTACCCCAAGTCGCCCATTTAAAAAAAAAAAATAAACGGGGCATGAGAAATGAATTTTAACAGTCCAATTCCTTTCTTGGTAGGATTTTCTTGAACCGAGTAATAAAATGTTGACTCTCTTTGCTGTGCAACGCACATTTACATCATTAATTCTGTCATGTGAGACTCCGTCCTAGACTTGATTAAAAGAACGGATACTGCACGTGATCTCAGCCAAAAGACCGATAAGTTTTCGACGAAATCTTAAAATCTTTGGAATAACTGTGTTCATCCTTCTATAAGCAAAGTTACGTGGGCCACAAAATGGACCTTGTCCCCAACTTTTTAGGCCTGCACAAAATGCCCTGATCGATTACACTTTATATAGAGTTAGTGCATGGTCCGCTACCAGAAGCACGATAAGAGAAAAAGACAAGAACGCCCCAGTTTGAATTGAAAACATTTTAGGACAGTCTTAACTGGTGCTGCTTTGAATTCTAATTTCAAACAAATACGACCAAAATGGGTTATTGCGTAATGCACGCGCAGAGCAGTGTGGGTAAAGGTAGGGTATGTGGGACAAGGGTGAGTCAGAATCAATGATAATGACGTGGGGATCAAGGGACCGTTAAATCGAGCAAGTGTTTAAGGTCAAGGGTGAACAGTTTTTTGGGGTTTGTACGTAATATCACCGTCTCCGGGTACTGTCTCAGCTTAATTCATGTATTTCTTTATTTCTCGACAGCACCTTACTGGACAAACTCTCTGGAAATTTAAGAGTGCTGTCCTTTACGATATATCTTCCATTATTATTTGTGTGAACTACCGTATATGAATTACTTCCAAAATAATACGGAACCGAATAAATGAAAATAAGTGCAATAATGGATCAGCTTATATCAGGCGTGGATCCAGAGTGAAGTTAGAGAAAGCGGGCAATGGGGACGTACCAGTGGCGTACCCGGCATATCTCTGAAGTGCATGGGTCATGGGGTGTGTTCAGTAATCACCTGGCTGGGGGAGGGGTTGAAGGGGAGGGGTTCCCCCTCCCCCTTTGAAAACTTTTGGCATTTTCAAGAAACCTAGATGAAAAATGGTGCACAATTTTCGACTTTGACGGGAACAGTCTTAAAAGTTGAATTGTGGTGCTTCATTGCGATAAAACTGAAACTTCCGTATCTCTATATCCAGTCTTATCCCTTTTACGCTACCTTTCAAAGGGAAACTTGTCATTAAATTTGCATAATTTTAGGAGTCAAAAAGAGCATCGATCGGTATAGGCGAAAGGGAAAATTTTAGGCTTTCTTGGCCACAAAACGTTATTCTAAAATAAAGATTATCTAAGTGGAGCGCGACCATTGTTTGGCGCGGAGCGTAGAGAAAATTTTGAAAAACCAGACCCTCCGATGGCCGAAAATAGTATTTTCCAGACTCATATGAAGATTCTAAGCAGCCGCTTTCTCCGTTTGTCGTTTGAAAGAAAATGCTCACTGCAAAATAAGTTCGCAAACTGCAAAGTGAACTACAAAGCCATGGTCCAATGCGCCACCCCCCCCTTCTTCGTATGCTACTCTTGCGACGTACGGTGATTCTCTGCCTGAAACTTCTAATTCTGTCCGAAAGACCAAGCTGAGCGCCACCATCTGTTGGCGAGGAGCGTACAGAAAATTTTAAAAAATGGCGACCACTCAGACAGCCTCAGGAAACGGCATTTCCGACCGACTTGTAAGTAGAATCTAAGCAATCATTATTTTGAGCTTTCGTTTGCAATAAAATTGATGCTTGAGTAAATTTTAAAATGATCAGAAAATTACCAGATTAAAGGTACCACATAAGTTCGTATAATGTAGTGATAATGTAAAGAAATCTTTGGAAAATGAGCTTGTATGCGCATTTTACAAACTATTTGACTACCTTGAAACATAGCCTAAGATTATGATAAGTATAACTTTTAAAATTCGAGCAACTTCATTGACCGGCGAAAATCCCTTCTGAACTTCAAGGAAGGATGGCAATGCATCGCATACCGGCTACCTAGCCTTTACAAGTTTCATCGAACTTTACAGGGATCTCATGTGTTTGAGCAGCCAGCTGATTAGCTCAGACTCGGAGGCTTTCTTGCCCGAGGTTTACCTGAGTGGGAAATAGCATGAGAATAATTGGCTGTTACAAAACCGACCTAATTTTCGCGCGTTTAACGAGCAAGGTAGAAGCCTTTATATACATTATTAATTATATGCATTCCAAACAAAGAAGAGGGCAAGTTATTTTCTAGCCAACAAACAACCAGCCCTTATCAACGATTTCTGCGCACTTGATCCCTTCTACAGACCGTACGTATCAAATAAAAATATACCGGTGCGAGCCGAAATCAAAATCAAAATCAACGTATAGCCCAATTATCCGTGTCAGCATTAACAATGAACAATCAAGTATACAAGGGCTTCAATTCTTACGTTTCGCATCATAATTAACACTTTAAACATACTTGAAAATTGTAAGATGCGTTTTGTGTTTCTCCGACATGGTTGTTTTTGATAGCTGTCCCCCTAAAGCAGGGGTATGCATGTGGGTCTTGGCACATTGGTCAATCTAACTGGGGAAGGATGGGGGAAAGGGGTGACGGAAGACGCCACCTAATAAACATCTATATCTGCTCCACTGAGACCACCCAGATGGACATATCAACGTGATTTGGTCCAAAAGTTTCCACACCCCTGCTCTATACCATAATGCACCACCGTTGGCAACTGTGACAAGACTAACGTGCTGACCGTTCACAGCCACCATATACATTGCACACGTGGACTCACGTGCGACTGTGTGAACATAGTTCAGTCGGTAACGCTCATCAACTGATGAGATATTGCCCGGCAGCTATTCACATTATTTAAATCTTGTTATTGAACTTGTGGCCAGGGAGTTGCAGCTCCCTGTTGTGGCGCGAAGGCACGAGTGCAGGAAACTAAATAGATAGCCTATTAGCCAGGACTTAATATCATACGAGGTTCGTATATTTCGATTTGTGTTGTGAGGGAAAGGATGAGCCTGAACTAGCCCCCTTGAACATTCTCGAACATAAGCATTATGCTTATTTTAACGTATTTGTTATTGTTGATGTGACAAAAAAGGGGGGCTGAGGCCGTTTGATCCCCGCCTGCATAAGATGAAATGGTCCTGAATCGTTTCAGGGGAAAACTGTACAAAGGAATTGAAAGTATGCTAATTTTTCCCCAATTGTGACTCTTTGCTATGTTCAAGATCTACTAAATTGATGAAATTGTCATTGCTATTGTCAGAACTCCCGGCTCTATCTAAATGGTTTTACTTCTTAAATCTTTTGCATGATAACTGAAAAATTATTGGACACGGCTCCATTTTGGGCTAAAAATTTGCAACACTACAGTATATAAAGTGGGGCTGAGAAAAAAAATCCACAAGCTGCCCGAAAGTGTCACATGTCTTTGTTATTATTTTTATTTTCAATATATATTTTATTTTTAATATAGACTTGTTTTTCGTTTTTCGGGCAATGTTTTGAAAAGTATTCATATAATCGACCATTTCAGACATTTGTGTTGGGCAAGATTGAATAAAGGTTGTGAAATGATGATGAATTTTAAAAACTCAAGTGACTTCGAGAGTTTTTACCAAATTCCTGCACGAATTATTTACCAAATTCCGGACAGAATTGTTTATCAAATTCCTACCGGAATTTCAGATATTCCAGATTTTGCTAGGGGGCGGGTGTCATCCGTCCGGTCCCATTTTGCATTCCTGTGCCGGCCGGGGAGGAATCAAAGGGGGAAGGCACTCCCCTTCAAAACTATTTTGAACAAGTGGGGTCCTTACATGCAATTTGGTGCTACATATGCTTCTTTTTGAAGTAAAATTTGACGGAAGTGTTACGATATTTGCGTATTTTTAGAAACTACAAAAATTTCATCGGTTAGGGGGCATGCATGAGGAGACAGTTGCAGCTAGCATGATACCAAGTTGGATTTGACGACAAACCGATCACCTCAACACCTGTAAAAGGGAGATTTTTTAATGTCCTGTATTTTTGTTTAATTTTATGTTTTCTTTTTCAATTTGAAGGCTGGACAATGTAACGGGGTTCATGGCCCAAACCCTTGCCCACTGCGTACGCCACTGGCTATTGTTTCTAGTACGTGTGTATATTCTGCTTCTAATAAAGTATTTTTGTGACTTTAATGCAACTACCTTTCAATTTACCAGTAGGCATATTTTTGGTGTTGTGTAAATTTAATGAGTGGCTCTTATTGTTATGTAAATCCGTGTAGTCATGGGTAATTGTGTAACAACTTGGTATGTTGATTATAATAAGAATCTCGTCATGATTATTCATATATTCCAATATTTTTGTAGAGTGCTCCGAACCATCCCCTAAGAAACCAAGGAGCTCGACGTTTTTGTCTTAAATACACAAGCGTGATCGTAATATTACAGTCTCTCGTTCATTTTGGGGTATCGATACCGATTTTCGGTCATCATCAATTTTCCTCTTGGGAGCAAACACCACTCTGTTGTTACATAAAGACGAAACCGGACAGTCAAACCCGGACAGTCAAGTGATGGGGGCGATGCGCACTGCTCAACAAGAAATTTTCTGTCTAATGATAGCCCTAATCCCTAACCCTAACAGAGAATACAATCAATGGCAACATCCAATCAAGAAACACCTTGTTAAACAGTGCGCATCTATACCCGGGACCCGAAGTGATGGTTTGATTTCAGTTGGCCATAACTGAGGTCTATCACTTCTTCATCTTTTAACTCCCTTGCTTACCTGTGTCATGGGATGGTTGTGCACTGAATTGTATCTTGATCCCCTCACTTTCTCTGAATATGAGGGTTTGAAGTTCATATGGACAATAAATGAAGACGATTAAATGCTGATGGACCCCACTAATGGTTGCCTGCAGTCACTAAACACAAGCGCTGATGGGATTCGTCTATAGCTCACTAAAACGTGTGTTCAACTAAGTAGTCACCAACTTGTAGGGGCCATAGTCTATATCAAGTTCTTCGTAAGCTGCTGTGCTGTTATTTAGATGTGTTCTTTAGTGTGACAGAGTGGACTTTGAATTCAGTCTCAAATACCGTTCAAGTTTTACTTCGGCTTCAAAACAGTTTAAATAAGGTTCAAGTCCTTCCCTTAATTTACAGTCGACTCTTTCGACAGACTGGAAATACCATTGACATATTCTCATTATTCTGCAACTCCCAGTCAACAGTGGGATCAACTGCTCTGCGGGCAAACAATGAGAAAGATGAATTTGGCCAAACGTACAATTGAATTTTTGTTTTAAAATATTTTGCTTCATGGTTTTTTGTAAAGGTTATCTTCAATTATTTTCATATATTTGCATTGTCACTTCTCGTGGTAGTGCTAGGCATGTATGGATGTCATGGGCAAAACTAAATTAGAGGTTAAATGGCAGCGTACTTTTAAACATATTTAATTGCTTAAAGGCACAATTTTCCCAAACAGTACCAATTATCCCAACCTTCTTAATTAAGCCCCTCCCACAATTGTCTGAAATTCACCCTCATTCAGACACAATCTCATTTTATTGCTTCAGGGTGAGTAGGCTATAGAAAGATCAAGGTATCAAAACACTGTCAGAACAGTTCAATCTGTGAAATATAAGCTTTGGCACTCTGCATTGTTTGAATTAGCAGTCAATCAAAAAGCTGAGCCAATTAAGAGTTTCTTTTACCCTATACTAAAAGTGTAGTTTGGGGTGAGAGGATTGTCCCTTTAATTGTTTAAAAGCTAAACATGTTTAGAATTTAAAGGGGCAAAATAAGTGTTTAATTGCTACAAACGTTCATCCTACAGAGCATACCTCATTTTCTGGGTCATAAATCAATAGGATTTATTGACGGTGAAATTATTTTTCCCCTACGATATAAGTCAATACCCCGGGACTTTATGTTGTGGAAAAGTCCAGTAGGCACTGATCCTACTAAATATTCTGTCCATTCATAATTTACTTTGTCGGCAGTCCGTGCCAAACAAAGAGCAGAACTGTACATTTTCCGTCATCTCAAATGATAATTTATCTTTTATTGAGAGATTTTGCTCTTTTCAATTTTTTTCCTGCGAAATATATACATTTTAAATCTTCCAGGATGACACTTTTGAAAGTAGAGTCACTCCATTGTAGTTCCGTCTCTGCTCCGTTTCCCCCGTTTTTGCTACATCCTTGTGTCAAAATGGTAAGATCTTAAAATAGAGTACTGTCTTTAAAATTCGACCTTAAACACAGTAATGAAATGAACACAAAACGCTTGTTAGAATAAGATTAACATAATCATTATGTATTTGCTTTTACGAATACAATTTACCATGAATTTTTCTTATTGTAGTGTTAATATAAATTACTTCATGAAAAACCCAATATAGGATCACGAACATAGCCTGTGAGAAATTTAATAAGTTAATTAAATTACATAAAAATGGAATGTTTCGGATGATCTCGCTCATTTCGAAAATATTTGGATAGAAGAATGCTTTGACAGTCAGTAATATGCTACAGTCTGTAGCTAACCAAGAGTTCAAGTATGGAATTTTTGGATATGGTCTATATATTTCAGGCAATTTTAAAACTCAAGAAAATGACTCTTCAAATGTATAAATTCTGTCCATGAATCCCGATTTAAGCAGACCAGTAATAGTTTCCTGCGATTTCTTATACATAAATAAATGATACCTAAAAGCAAAAACCTTTTATAGACTCATTCACGGTTACGTCAGTACTTGGCACTGGTTGGAATAGAGCATGCGCAGAAACATATGCATGTATGAATTAGGTCGCATGGAGAATGTAGACAAATTAGAGTCTACATTTCATTGTGACTAAAATCTAAGCGCATCTCAGCAACTCTGTTGTCAAGCAGCCTTGACGTCAATCGTTTGTAAACATGAATGAGTCCATAGATCTTATGTATCGACGTCACGTGACCTCACTTGGAAGCAAATCATACAAACGAGCCAGGTAAGATGAAGTTTTACGGCCCAGTTTTCCACAACCAACTGGTTCAAGTCGAGACAGCGTTTCCCCTTAAACGTACTTCTGACCATGATTGTGGAATGACATGCATAGGGTCTATTTGAAATGACTGACTACACTATAAGTGGGATATTATAAAGACGAATCCGGACAGATTGTGATGGTCTGATTTTAGTCGGCCATTACTGGGGTCCATCACCTTTAATCTTTAAAGTTTCTTCGTTACCTGTTCCATTATGGTTGTACACTGAAGTGTATCTTAATTTACTCAACTTCACTGAATATGGGGATTTGAAATTTACGTAAACAATAAATGAAGACGATTAGAGGCTGATGGACCCCATTAATGGCCGCCTACAGTCACTAAAAACAAGCGCTAATCGGATTCGTCTATAGATCATTGATCTGCAAATGTTAGTGAGTTTGCACAAATAAACGTTTGCCTCATTAGAGTTAGCTAGATGAGGTTTTTACCGCTAAGTTTCCAACCAATTGGTTTAAGTTCGTCTGGCCTCGCCTTTTTCCAGCTGTAGCCCACTGGCTTGTTTTCCCTGCCCCATTGATGATGCTAAGCACTAAAGACAATGGCAGTAGTCTCCATTTTTTAAGTCTTCGGTATGTCCGACTCGGCCATGAGTCGAACTCCAGACCCCTCGGTTGCAAAGTCGGATGCTCTAACCACTTGACCATGCAGTTGGTTTTCTTATTACAGGGCGCACATTCGTTTCTGTAACGCCATCTACATAAAGTTTATAAACCGGAGGTTCCCTTTCAAATTTGATTGCCATTTCACATAAATTAAGTTGTTCGCATATAACTGTAAAAACATATTAAATAATAAACATTTCTTCATTATAATGGACAATTAGCAATTATTCCACATTAATATGAATTTATGATGTAAACCATGGATAATATATATATAATAAATACGTAAAATCAGGAATGTTTGTTGTCGGTGTTGTAAGAATAAAAGTGTGAAATAATAAAAGTTTCATACTATAGAATATCTTTCAGTCTCTACAGTTCTAAACAGGTTAAAGGGCCAGGTTAATCACAGGGTTTCTCTGGCAAGTACAGGCAACGGGGATTTCTTCATTAACTATATAGTAAATGTTTTCACAGTCCTCGTTTTCATATCGTCTTAGTACAGGCCTCGTATAGTAAATTCTCTTACAACTAGTGTGCATCATTTCATCACCAGCAGAATTCAGGCAATGTTCACAGTCACACACGACTTTAGGGATGTTCATCGGTATACGGTTTTCATCCACATCGACATCGTATCTCCATGGACAAAAGCTTCGATGATTGTGATTATGTATTCCATTCAGATGACTAAAGAATCCTTCAGTTCTGCAAAATAAATGCAAATACATATCATTATTAAAACACTAAAACATGTCTTCTTGGTGCATGTAAAGTTCATGCATGTGACGTCAGTACGTCTCAATTCGGATTACAAGATGGTACCAATCATGCGAAGGAGATGTGTTACCGATACACGCGCACGATAATACCTTTGTCAAAATTGTTGCACAATCGACGCCCTGGGACCGATTTCACTAACATCAAGTTTAGCGATCACCTCTAAGTCGCTTGCTAACTAGAAATTATTGCTAGAAGCGGTAGCGACGAATTTTGGGTTCACAAAACCTATGGTCAACATCACAACTA
Source organism: Holothuria scabra (assembly GCA_037179385.1). Taxonomy (NCBI): domain Eukaryota; kingdom Metazoa; phylum Echinodermata; class Holothuroidea; order Aspidochirotida; family Holothuriidae; genus Holothuria; species Holothuria scabra. The sequence continues at coordinate 67,113,229 of CM074180.1, read as the reverse complement.
AGCCATGAAAAATTGATCGCTAAAGTTTAGTGAAATCCTTTTGAAAAATCTGTCGTGTAGTATCTGTTCTTTTCGTCCAATCTAGAATGGAGCCATACATAACAGACCAATAATGTAAATGGTCTGAGGACCGTGAAGTTGGTCACGTATGGTCCTTCAGTGGACATAAAAGCTTCTTCGGCAAGTAGAGAAAGTTTTGGTATCGTTGAACGACCCTTTGCCAGAGGGTCGGTAGGACTTTGGAAAAAGGTGGCTAAATTCCGATCGATTTAAATTTCAGGGATGGATTTCGGCGTTTACGATGATCGCTAAACGTTAAGACTTGTCCACACCATGCGAATCGATGCGACGCAGCTCGTTGCAACGAGGTTGTTAAGACGAGTTGCAAGCAGATGCGCAACCCAGTTTCATGCGCCCGAACATGTTCGGTAGCATGAAACTGAAACGTGCAACTGATAACAATGACGGACTTCTGGAATGGAGCCCCCAAAGATCAGTTAATTGAAATGGACAGAACACGGCCCTGTCTCTTCAAGGTAACAAATAAAGAGTGTTTTAAACGTTATAATTTTGCGTGAATCTCTTTCTGGGCCTGCGACCTGTTGCATGATGAGGACACTATGCTCTTAAAACTAGTTATTCGTCAGTCGCTCCCCACGACAAGACCGTCTTGTTGCTATAAGTCGCGTCGCATAGTGTGGGCGGGGCTTTAGTAAAATCGGCCTCTGGCTGGCAAAGTAGAGAGACGTGCAACGCAATGACGTTGGTGCGTAACATTTATATGCCGGTTAAAAAAATCACCGTAGTGTCATGTATTCAATACTTACAGCCTCCCAGGGGGTTGAGGGGTATCAGACTGAACATTTCCTTGACCTGGTGGAGGTCAAAGTGTTCTTTCGACTTTGAAAGGATTAATTTAAAAGGGTTAATTGTGGTAGTTTGTTGGAGTAATATGTATTTTTAACCTTAATTAATGCAAATCTTTTCACATATTTGGGGTGACAAGTGTCTTCTGACCTAATTATTGGATCCATGTCTCGCGCCTCTTCCCGTAGGTATATGTACCTGCTCTGTACATTTCAGTGAGTGTATAGACTACTACTTCAATCCAGTATAGTTCTAAATGCGATGTAAAATGTACTTAACATTGTCATGTATCTTTTTTGATTAAACGTATTTAATGCGGAGATTTCTGCGTTCTTTAGTGCATGCCGTTGTCGGTAAGGTTTTAATTTTATAGCACACGATACTTTATGAAGGTGTCGCTATTCACTTTTCTGGAAAGACACAATGAAGTCTAACGGGAAGGAGCATAGCGATTATACTTAAACCATGTCCTAGCTAGTGCCCCCTTTTTTCTATAGGGCAATAATTTCGCACGCACTTTGATGGAAGTGAATCTTCGCCATGTAAGCGTTTTAGAGTTGTAACAATGAGTCAGTCCCCCTCCCCTATTGGACCCCAAGGTTATGTCCTATTAAGTAGTTCAAGGTCCAAGAATTTAGGCAGCGATCACTGGCAAGACAGGTTGTCTTGAGGTGGAACCGTTTAAAAGTATGAAGCGAAATTAATTGAGCTATATCACTACATCAGACAGATCTAGTAGCTGTTCTATTTCATTAATGACTTTTGAGAATCATGTGACAATATTGTCTCTCCTTATCTGAAATTTTACAAGGTAAGGTTTTGTCTTATCTCAAATAAACGATAAATATTTGAATCCTGATACATAATGAAAGATACTTTGCAGAGATGTCAGAAGAAAATAGGAAGGCTCAGCTATTGTTTCAAAATAAATTTGGCGCGACTTTTTTTTTCTTTTATAGGAAATATTGCGTTTGTGCTGCAAGAAAAATTCATTCTTTTAAAGCTGTTATTTATTGACACAGGGTGACAGATTGTCAAAAATAATTCAGTATAGTAGCCTACTTTTCAAGAAAGAAGTTTCCCATTTATAGAAATTCCGTTGTTTGTTGCTCAAGAATAATTTGTTCACCCAAACTTTCAACATTTCAAATGATACAACGTCAATGGCTCTTCTTACGCATAGTATTTTGAAGAGATGTAGCTATTGCTGGGGTTTACCATTAAGACTGAATTGTTGGATAGTGTCTGAGCCATTTTCTTTGTACTTTTTGTTAGAGCATTTTTCAACAGGATATTTCCCTTTAACACTTCGATTTAATTTGGCCCTATTCAGTTGGTTTTGGGTGGTCGTCGAAAAATTTCGTTGCCGTGTTTGGAGTGCTTAACTGGCTAGGGGGTCTTAATGGTATGGTGACAAGCCATAAAAGTGCCCTGACTGTACTTAGAATTTGAGGGGGAAGATTTCTTAGGAAAAATTCTGCTGAAATTTGTCAAGATCTTGTACTTCTGTCTAGATAAACTACATCTTCAAAAATTCGAAGGTTTTTTGAGCAACTTGTTATTTAAGCAGAAATAATGATGTGGGGTATTGCAGTGTTGACATTTCTTTTGTTAACCCTATATTAATAATAGACGAATCTGGACAGGAAGTGACGGTCTGATATCAGTCGGCAATAACTGGGGTCTATCACCTTTCAATCTTTTAATTTCTTTGCTTACCTGTATCATTGATGATAATACACTGAATTGTATCTTGATTCCCTAAATTTCACTGAATATGAGGGCTTGAAGTTAATGTAGACAATAAATAAAGACAATTTAAGGCTGAGGGACCCCACTAATGGCTGCTTACAGTCACTAAACACAAGCGCTGATCGGATTCGTCTTTGCCTAAATTATGAATGGGTATACAATTTTCAAGGACACAATTTTAACTTCCAAAGCCATCAGGACAAAATTATATTGCAAATGTCCTTGAAATGAATGTTGTAAAGGCAAAGGATAACACTAGCCATGTATGGCACGTATAACGAACTAACCATTTGGAATGTGATTCTGTCAAAACCACCGGGACTGAGTGCGAATCAGAAAGTATTCTCAGTGCAAAATGGTCAAATTTAATGGATTTTCTTAATAATGTTCACGACAAACGTTGGTTGGTCAAATCCGATACAATAACACTTTGCTTCTTACCTGTCAGTTGTTCCGAAGAATGCTAGCAAGTCATCCTCCACAGGGGCCGAGTTTTGCTCAAACGGAAACACTTTCAGTACTGGCATGCTGGGGTAGAACTCTTCCTCTTGAAGTCCAGACGGACTTAAAGGCATGTTCTGGTGGCTTTTCACCTGGGTGTTGTAAGAAAAGTAAACATTTTCTGCACCATATCCTCCAAACCCTGTCTCAATACCATTTTCCTAACTCAAGATATCTATCTTTAAAGATTGAGTATTTTTGTTAAAAAATACCTCTGCTTTTCAACAAAACATCTGGAAGTTATGTAATGTGGGCACATTGCCCTGAATTCCTTTTGTGTTTCTTTATAATTGAACGTCCTGTTTGTCCTTGAAATTTGATACTGTTGGAATGTTTGAATATCTTTTCTTGCAGGTCTAGCATTTCCCTTTACCATATATAGAGTACAACCAACAATGTTGCTTAATATTGCCTGCAGCAGAATCAACATTACAAATAAATTGAATGCAAAGTCAAATTAATGTGCCACGATTACATCACAGATTACCCATGATGCCTCAAATCTCAAGAAAAATTGCATTTCTTTAAAAATCTGTATCTTCTGAACGCAATATGCTATTGATATGCAGTTTTCACCTCCTGAAGGAGAAAATTTTTCTGCATATTTTAAAGTTAATGAATTTTGTCTCCAGAATATGCCTTTAATGATTGAAAATACCGACTGTCCTCAAGACATTGATTCTCATTACTCGTGCTCACTCCGAAAAATGCCATTGAAACGAGGATTACAATAAACAACTTCATTTTGAATGAACTGCAAAAGAAAAAAAAAGAAAACTACTTCAAATAGTTATATACTTTGGTACTGGACGCTTAGCCAATGGGAAGGTGGTTGGAGGTTGAAACCCTTCGCTACCATTACCCAAGCTTTAAAATATGGCAAAAGGCAAAAGCGATATCACTTTTAAACATTTAAACATTTGATGAACAAATTGCACACTTTCACGAGTGTTGAACTGAAAAATGCAATTACTTCTTCACAGGAAAGTTGGATGCCCCCATTTAGACCATTCCCAGGTGTGTACTTCCCAGTCCCCCCCCCCCCTCATCACGAAAGTCTGATCACGTGTCAGATGAGTCCTATTTAGAACTGAAATAGGGCACTATATATAGGTTAGTATACGTTGCAGCTGAAGACTAGTATAAAATAAAGGGGAGCCTCTATGGGTATGTTTATCTTCGTAGTATTATCCCATCCTTGTAGAGACAAAAATCTGATCGGCTAAAAAGCACATTCAAAGATTATCCAGAGATTCTCCCTGTATAGTATTAACGGTGAAATTCCAGTGGTGTTTAAACTTGCCTCCAATTTCACAAACTTTTCCAGAGCTTCCGGTTTTGAGGATTGGTGATTTGAAATTCATTTACTTATTTTGGTGACTTTATCAACTGAACCAATGGTATTCCAATGTACTTTTTCCAAAGTCCTCCCGACCCTCTGGCAAAGGGCCGTACGGCGAAACCAAACTTGAAACTGGTGTGTAATTTACTCTTGAACCAAAAAACCAAACAGAAAAGCAAACCTAGGTGCTGTAACTTTTTACGTTTGTTATGACTTTGTGCATATGATGTCACAGAGCGGAAAGTACGCCCTCCTTTGGGGGGCAAAACAAACCATTACCGTCAAATGCAGACAGCTGATTTGTCAACCAGTCAAATACGCGCATAGACAGTTAAACGTGCAGGGCCAATTGTTATGCGTATGGCCAGGTGTTCAATTGTTCTGCTTAAAGGATGACGTCAGTATGTCGTCAATGCATAAGGTCTATAGAAAGATGTAAAATATACCTATGAATATTCACGTTTATAGAAACAAGCACTCGGGGGCCTCGCCAGAATTTCAAAATTCGGCGGGCAAACTAGGGGCAAAGGAAAGTGTTGGGGCAAAAATTTTCGGCAAGCAGAGCGAAACAAGAGCCCGCGCTCCCACGGGTAGGATCCAGGGGCGAACTGAAGCCCGGAAACTATGAGGTTTTAGAAAATTTCTGGGTGAAAATTAAGCCTCAGAAGGGTGTATTATTTATTTTTGTTTGGTTGACCTTACTCCTAACTGGTGTAATTTGCCTTCCTAAGGCTGTTGATTAATCTGCATGATATTTTGTTGGGGAAATTTTCTTTATGGTCCTTGACAGTGATGAAAGCTTCTCTCTCCCCTGGACGAAACGAAGCAACCCCCACTCCTTTGATGTCACTATGGGCAGTTTCGATGGCGCTGAGGTATGTGAACTGGTCGGTCTCTACATCCTTAACAGCCTTAGGAAGCACGACTGTGTCTCCGATGTTGGACTTTACAGGGACGACGGACTTGCATCCTTGACAACGCGCTCCGGAAGACTCGCTGACAGAGCCCGCAAGGATTTCATTAAAATTTTCAACGAGTTCGACCTGAAAATCACTATCGAAACTAACCTCCATACCGTAAATTTCCTCGATGTCACGCTTAATATGAGAGATGGTACCTATGCCCCCTACAGGAAACCCAACGACACCCCCCTGTTCATTAATACCCAGTCAAACCACCCACCCAACATACTTAAAAACATCCCCATGGCTGTAAACAAACGTATTGCTGAGCTCTCTTGCAATCAAGCAGTTTTTGACGCTGCAGCGCCTGCCTACCAAAAGGCACTAGACTCCAGTGGCTTTCAACATAAACTGAAGTACCCCTTTGAGAGCCCGCAAACCCCAAGGCGAAAGAGGAAGCAAAGGCACAGGAAGGTCATTTGGTTCAACCCCCCGTTCAGTAAAACAGTCAAATCTAACGTTGGCAGGGCTTTCCTCAAACTCATAGCCAAACACTTTCCCCCGGGGCATAAGCTGCACAAAATATTTAACAAAAACACTGTGAAAGTCAGTTATAGTTGCATGAAAAACATGAAAGCCGTCATAAGCAACCGCAACTCTAAGGTGCTTTCAAAGAAAACTGCTACACCCCCAAATCGCGGCTGTAACTGCAGGGTTAAAATTTCTTGTCCCCTTGATGGAAAATGCCTCACATCAGCCGTAGTCTACAAGGCTGAAGTCACTAGTAACGATGCCACACACTCATACATAGGCATGTCTGGCGGCCCATTCAAGGAAAGGTACAACAACCACAAGAAATCTTTTAACTTAGAACGTCATGAAAAAGAAACCGAGCTCTCTAAACACGTTTGGTCCCTTAAGAGGAGCGGCCAGGCTTTTACAATTCGTTGGCACATATTAGCACAGTCAAACACACATAGAACTCCATCTGGCTTTTGTAACCTTTGTCAAGCTGAAAAACTTGCTATAGTCGATCACCGTTCCCCCAGCCTCTTGAACAAAAGATCGGAGATTCTATCACAATGCCGCCATCACCACACACGCAAGAAAGTTACTCAAGCGGGCAATGGTTAAAAACCCAGAACGGCGAAGGCTTGTGTTCATTGTTAACCGAGATCCCCTGACGATCGCATTGATTTGTGAGAAATTTTAAGTAGGGTTTTGTTTGCTTTTACAGCATAAATACATGGTCTATATATATATATATATATATATATATATATATATATATATATATATATATATATATATATATATATATATATATATATATTTATATATATATATATATATATACATATATATATATATTTGTATATATATATATATATGTATGTATATATATAAACCAAATAACAAAAGAACACAAAAAATAGATACATTCATTTCCAACTAAATTATAAATCCGTGAATCATCTATCTACTTCCTGTCCAGGTGTAAAAGACTGGATCTCATTCCCAGGGGTTTCTCTTTGAAATACCCAGTTTCTGATACCACTTTCTCGGAAACGTACAAACGTCTCTCTCACAATGCCATCAAAGAGACTTCAAGAAAATTAAGGGACTATTCGCTCAAGGATGCCTATGCAAAACAACGGTATTTCTCCACTCGTCTCGCAGCACATAATTGGGCTTCTCTGATCCAAGATCACTATGTGATTGAGCTTGTCAACGAACAACTGCTGAAAAGTTTTCAAATTCAACAACACAGAAGCTTTTTGCGTAAGTTCAAAAAACTAAACTCACTTATCCGGCAATCAGTGGGCTTTGATCAGAGGGGTAGCATGTCCTGGTTGAAAACTTCTACTGGGAGCTAGGGGGCACGGAAGTAGCCTAATTTAGTGTGTAAGTCAATGGGACTTATAATTAGTGGCCCGCTACCTTACTCTCCCTCAGCATAACCTTTCCCATTTAAAGTGTGCCTTGTTGTACGGCAATTTTAAAAGCGCTCAGCAGAGATGCAACCGGGAGTTACAAACCATCATCTCACCTAACAATCATAAATCGGGTCTGAATAGGGATTTGGCGTTCATGGGCACCCAAGCAGTTGATACTTAAGCGAGGAAGCAGTACGAGTACATGTATCCAGTCTTTTTTGTACTAGTGTTTTTGTACAACTAATGAAGGGTTGTGTCATTTAAGCCCGAAATATTTTGTATTCACGGATTTATAATTTGGTTGGAAATGAATGTATCTATTTTTTGTGTTCTTTTGTTATTTGGTTTCTTTACTTTCCCACACACGCCACCTATCATGTTATATATATATAATATATATATATAAATATATATATATATATATATATATATATATATATATATATATATATATATATATATGTATATATATATATAGGTCGAAGTTGGTAGATCGAAGTTAGAATGTGTAGGTCGAAAGTGTTATAGTAATGAATTCGATCATGAATTTTATACCGATCCAAGATAGAGTATAAACTCTTATCAAAGAAGGAACGGTTCATCCCGCTTGGGAGTACCATGGTAACAAAGAGAGAAAATTGATTCACGCGGGGTATTTATAGCCTGTTGTCGCTTCTGTGAATCACGAGCTGTTCTAGCATAGTGGTCATAGACTCTGCCCGGAAAGCGGAGGATGGTGGGTTCGGTCCCCCGTGCGGCTCAATTTTTCTCTCTGGTGTTTTTCTTCAACCGTTCCTTCTTTGATAAGAGTTTATACTCTATCTTGGATCGGTATAAAATTCATGATCGAATTCATTACTATAACACTTTCGACCTATATATATATATATATATATATATATATATATATATATATATATATATATATATATATATATATATATAGTGAAAAGAATAAATGAAATCAACCTCAGCGAAAAATTGACCACCTTCACTGGGACTCGAACCCAGACCTCCTGCTTTACGTGCAGGTGCCTTAACCAATTAGGCTATGAAGCCTCTCACTGAGGGCGCTATACAGAGCTATTTCGACTCTGTTTGCACCGATAAGCCCGGAGACCGGGTGATTGAAAGTGTACTGTAAAGTAAATATGTAAATAATTAGAAATAAATAGGAAACGATTGCTTTTCCCTGAGCATCGTATAAAGTGAAAAGAATAAATGAAATCAACCTCAGCGAAAAATTGACCACCTTCACTGGGACTCGAACCCAGACCTCCTGCTTTACGTGCAGGTGCCTTAACCAATTAGGCTATGAAGCCTCTCACTGAGGGGGCGCTATACAGAGCTATTTCGACTCTGTTTGCACCGATAAGCCCGGAGACCGGGTGATTGAAAGTGTACTGTAAAGTAAATATGTAAATAATTAGAAATAAATAGGAAACGATTGCTTTTCCCTGAGCATCGTATAAAGTGAAAAGAATAAATGAAATCAACCTCAGCGAAAAATTGACCACCTTCACTGGGACTCGAACCCAGACCTCCTGCTTTACGTGCAGGTGCCTTAACCAATTAGGCTATGAAGCCTCTCACTGAGGGCGCTATACAGAGCTATTTCGACTCTGTTTGCACCGATAAGCCCGGAGACCGGGTGATTGAAAGTGTACTGTAAAGTAAATATGTAAATAATTAGAAATAAATAGGAAACGATTGCTTTTCCCTGAGCATCGTATAAAGTGAAAAGAATAAATGAAATCAACCTCAGCGAAAAATTGACCACCTTCACTGGGACTCGAACCCAGACCTCCTGCTTTACGAGCAGGTGCCTTAACCAATTAGGCTATGAAGCCGGTCTTGGCTGCTCTCATCACAGAAAGATGACAATCTCTCACTGAGGGGGCGCTATACAGAGCAGTGGACGCCCCGTGAATACAAAATATCTCGGGCTCAAATGACACAACCCTTCATCAGTTGTACAAAAACACTAGTACAAAAAAGACTGGATACATGTACTCGTACTGCTTCCTCGCTTAGGTATCAACTGCTTGGGTGCCCATGAACGCCAAATCCCTATTCAGACCCGATTTATGATTGTTAGGTGAGATGATGGTTTGTAACTCCCGGTTGCATCTCTGCTGAGCGCTTTTAAAATTGCCGTACAACAAGGCACACTTTAAATGGGAAAGGTTATGCTGAGGGAGATTAAAGTGTTCGGCAACCGGGAATCCATGGTTATTCTTTCTTATGCTGAGCTTGTGATTGTATCGGATTTGACCAACCAACGTTTGTCGTGAACATTATTAGGAAAATCCATTAAATTTGGCCATTTTGCAGAATAATTTCTGATTCGCACTCAGTCAGACAAAAACATCAGCTAAATATGCACATATTGTGGTTTTGACAAAATCACATTCCAAATGGCTAGTTCGTTATACGTGCCATACATGGTTAGTGTTATCCTTTGCCTTTACAACATTCATTTCAAGGACATTTGCAATATAATTTGTCCTGAGGGCTTTGGAAGTTAAAATTGTGTCATCGAAAATCGTATACCCATTCATAATTTAGGTATAGACAAATCCGATCAGCGCTTGTGTTTAGTGACTGTAAGCAGCCATTAGTGGGGTCCCTCAGCCTTAAATTGTCTTTATTTATTGTCTACATTAACTTCAAGCCCTCATATTCAGTGAAATTTAGGGAATCAAGACACAATTTAGTGTATAATCATCCATGATACAGGTAAGCAAAGAAATTGAGAGATTGAAAGGTGACATCACCCCAGTTATGGCTGACTAATATCAGACCGTCACGTGCTGTCCAGATTCTTCTATAATTAATATAAGGTTAACAAAGGAAATGTCAACACTTCAATAGTCCACATCATTCTTACTGCATAAATAACAAGTTGCTCAAGAAACCTTCAAATTTTTGAAAAGGTAGTATGTCTAGACAGAAGTAAAAGATCTTGACAAGTTTCAACAGATTTTTTTTCTTAGGAAATCTTTCTCCTCAAATTCTAAGCACAGTCAGGGCATTTTTATGGCATGTCAACATACCATTAAGACCACCCTAGCCAGTTTAGCACTCCAAGCACGGCAACGAAACTCTTCGACGACCACCCATGCAGGACCAACTGAATAGGGCCAAATTTACTCAAAGTGTTAAAGGGAAATATCCTGTTCAAAGTTCTCCAACAAAAAGCACAAAGAAAATGGCTCAGCCACTATCCAACAATTCAGTTTTAATGGTAAACCCCAGCAATAGCTACATCTCTTCAAAATACTATGCGCAAGAAGAGCCATTGACGTTGCATCATTTGAAATGTTGAAAGTTTGGGTAAACAAATTATTCTTGAGCAACAAACAACTGAATTTCTATAAGTGGGAAACTTATTTCTTGAAAAGAAGTCTACTATACTGCATTATTTTTGACAATCTGTCACCCTGTGTCAATAAATAATAGTTTTAAAAAGAATTAATTTTTCTTGCAGCACAAACGCAATATCTCCCTTTAAAGAAAAAAAAAGGCGCCCAAATTTATTTTGAAACAATAGCTGAGCCTTCCTATTTACCTCTGACATCTCTGCAAAGTATCTTTCATTATATATCAGGATTCAAATATTTATCGTTTATTTGAGATAAGACAAAACCTTACCTTGTAAATTTCTCAGACAAGGAGAGAAAATATTGTCACATGATTCTCAAAAGTCATTAATGAAACAGAACAGCTACTAGATCTGTCTGATGTAGTGATATAGCTCAATTAATTTCGCTTCATACATTTAAACGGTTCCACCTCAAGACAACCTGTCTTGCCAGTGATCGCTGCCTAAATTCTTGGACCTTGAACTACTTAATAGGACATAACCTTGGGTCCCAATAGGGGAGGGGGACTGACTCATTGTTACAACTCTAAAACGCTTACCTGGCGTAGATTCACTTTCATCAAAGTGCGTGCGAAATTATTGCCCTATAGAAAAAAGGGGGCACTAGCTAGGACATGTTTTAAGTATAATCGCTATGCTCCTTCGGGTTAGACTTAATTGTGTCTTTCCAGAAAAGTGAATAGCGACACCGTCTTTAAGTATCGTGTGCTATAAATTTAATACCTTCTAACCGACAACGGTTACGGTTAGTATCGAATACATGACACTATGGTGATTTTTAACCAGCATATAAACGCTACCCACAAACGTCATTTCGTTGCATCTACTTTGCCAGCAAGAGGCCGATTTTACTAAAGCCCCGCCAACACTATGCGATGCGACTTATAGCAACAAGACTGTCTTGTCGTGGTGAGCGATTAATTAGTTTTAAGAGCATAGTGCCCCCATCATGCAACAAGTCGCAGGACCAGGAAGAGATTCGCGCAAAATTATAACGTTAAACATACTCTTTATTTGTTACCTTGGAGAGACAGGAGCGTGTTCTTCCCATTTCAATTAACTGATCTTCGGGGGCTCCATTTCAGAAGTCCGTCATTGTTGTCAGTTGTACGTTTCAGTTTCATGCTACCGAACATGTTCGGTTGCATGAAACTGGGTTGAGCGTCTGCTTGCAACTCTTCTCAACAATCTCGTTGCAATGAGTTTCGTCGCATCGAGTCGCATGGTGTGGACAATTCTTAACGTTTAGCGATCATCGCAAACGCCGAAATCCATCCCTGAAATTTAAATCGATTGGAATTTAGCGACCTTTTTCCAAAGCCCTACCGACCCTCTGGCAAACGGCCGTTCAGCGAAACCAAAACTTTCACTGCTTCTTAAAGAAGCTTTTATGTCCACTGAAGGACCATACGTGATCAACTTCACGGTCCTCAGACCATTTGCATTATTGGTCTGTCATGTATGGCTCCATTCTAGACTGGACGAAAAGAACAGATACTACACGACAGATTTTTCAAAAGGATTTCACTAAACCTTAGCGATCAATTTTTCATCGCTAAGTTGTGATGTTGGTCATAGGTTTTGTGAAACCCAAAATTCGTCGCTACCGCTACTAGCAATAATTTATAGTTAACGAGGGACTTAGAGGTGATCGCTAAACTTGATGTTAGTGAAATCGGTCCCAGGGCGTCGATTGTGCAACAATTTTGACAAAGGTATTACCGTGCGCGTGTATCGGTAACACATCTCCTGCGCATGATTAGTACCATCTTGTAAGCCGAATTGAGACGGACTGACGTCACATGCATGACCTTTATATGCACCAAGAAGACATGTTTTAGTGTTTTAATAATGATATGTATTTGCATTTATTTTGCAGAACTGAAGGATTCTTTAGTCATCTGAATGGAATACACAATCACAATCATCGAAGCTTTTGTCCATGGAAATACGATGTCGATGTGGATGAAAACCGTATACCGATGAACATCCCTAAAGTCGTGTGTGACTGTGAACATTGCCTGAATTCTGCTGGTGATGAAATGATGCACACTAGTTGTAAGAGAATTTACTATACGAGGCCTGTACTAAGACGATATGAAAACGAGGACTGTGAAAACATTTACTATATAGTTAATGAAGAAATCCCCGTTGCCTGTACTTGCCAGAGAAACCCTGTGATTAACTTGGCCCTTTAATCTGTTTAGAACTGAAGAGACTGAAAGATATTCTATAGTATCAAACTTTTATGGTATCACACTTTTACTCTTATAACACCGACAACAAACATTCCTGATTTTACGTATTTATTATATATATTATCTATGGTTTACATCATAACCCTATATTACTGTGGAATAATTGCTAATTGTCCATTATAATGAAGAAATGTTTATTATTTAATATGTTTTTTGCAGTTATGTGCCAACAACTTTTTCAATTTATGTGAAATGGCAATCAAATTTGAAAGGGAACCTCCGGTTTATAAACTTTATGTAGATGGCGTTACAGAAACGAATGTGCGCCCTCTATTCGGAAAATCAACTGCCTGGTCAAGTGGTTAGAGCATCCGACTTGCAACCGAGAGGAATATATAGACCATATCCAAAAATTCCATTCTTCAACTCTTGGTTAGCTACAGACTGTAGCATATTACTGAGTGTCAAAGCATTCTTCTATCCAGATATTTTCAAAATGAGCCGAGATCATCCGAAACATTCCATTTTTATGTAACTTAATTAACTTATTAACTTATTAAATTTCTCACAGGATCTGTTCGTGATCCTATGGGATTTTTCATGAAGTAATTTATATTAACACTAAAATTAGAAAAATTCATGGTAACTTGTATTCGTAAAAGCAAATATATGGTTATATTTATCTTATTCTAACAGGGGTTTTTGTTCATTTCATTACTGTGTTTTAGTTCGAATTTTACAAACAGTACTGTATTTTAAGATCTTACCACAAGGATGTAGCAAAAACGGGGGAGGCGGAGCAGAGACGGAACTACGATGGAGTGACTCTTCTTTCAAAAGTGTGATCCTGGAAGATTTAAAATATATATATTTCTCAGGAAAAAACTGAAAAAGAGCAAAATCTTTCAATAAAAGATAAATTATCATTTGAGATGACGGAAAATGTACAGTTCTGCTCTTTGTTTGGCACGGACTGACGACAAAGTAAATTATGAATGAACAAAATATTTAGTAGGATCAGTGCCTACTGGACTTTTCCACAACATAAAGTCACAGGGTATTGACTTATATCATAGGGGAAAAATACTTTCACCGTCAATAAATCCTATTGATTTATGACCCATAAAATGAGGTATGCACTGTGGGATGAACGTTTGTAGCAATTAAACACTTATTTTACCCCTTTAAATTCTAAACATGTTTAGCTTTTAAACACTTAAGCAATTATATGTTTAACAGTACGCTGCCATTTAACCTCTAATTTAGTTCTGCTCATGACATCCATACATGCCTAGCATTACCACGAGACGTGACAATGCAAACATATGAAAATAATTGAAGATAAACTTTACAATAAACCATGAAGCAAAATATTTTAAAACAAAAATTCAATTGTACGTTTGGCCAAATTCAGCTTTCTCATTGTTTACCTGCAGAGCAGTTGATCCCACTGTTGACTGGGAGTTGCAATGAGGATAATGTCCAATGAGGATGTGTCCATGGTATTTCCAGTCTGTCGAAAGAGTCGACTGTAAAGGGAAGGACTTCAACCTTATTGTGTTAACTTAACTGTTTAAAAACCGAAGTAAAACTTGCACGGTATTTGAAACCGAATTCAAAGTTCACTCTGTCACACTAGAGAACACATCTAAATAACTGCACAGCAGCTTGAGGTTTTTTCTTTTAAACCCTCACCGTTCTTCATTCCATCAACAGAAAAAAATTGCAGTGATCAAAGATTTAAAAAAAAATAGGAGATAGTAAAGATTTGACTGCAAGTGCATCTTTCTTTTGTTGATAATATTGTAATTATTCCTCCCTTCCCACTAGTACTAGGCCTACTGAAGATTTACCTTTCAAATTGGTACCCATTCAGTCCCTTGGGAGAACGTGCAAACCTCGTAAAAGGGGACATCATTTGTTACATTCAAACATATCTATCATAAACGCTATGAAGCCTCTGAACTGTCGTTCAAGACTCACTATCTCAAAAGTTCGGCACCGTTACCGTGTGCTATCCTGGTTCAGAATAACGCCTACAAATCATGTTATGTGTAGGTCTACTGTATTTATAGTTCGACATGTCTTTTTGTTATTGTCATACATAGAGCAGGATAATAGCAGCTATTATCCTGCTCTATGTTGTCATTTCATTATACCGTATGCGATATAATAGGGGGTGCTATTATTAAAATATAAGATGGGCTGAAAAATGTTGGAAATAACTGCTGTGGATAGAAAAGGTTGAATTTTATCGGCCATTGCACATTCACAAAGAACTTGACATAGACTGTGGCCCCTACAAGTCGGTGACTACTTACTTGAACACACGTTTCAGTGAGCTATAGACGAATCCCATCAGCGCTTGTGTTTAGTGACTGTAGGCAACCATTAGTGGGGTCCATCAGCCTTAAATCGTCTTCATTTATTGTCCACATGAACTTCAAACCCTCATATTCAGTGAAAGTGAGGGAATCAAGATACAATTCAGTTTACAACCATCCCATGACACAGGTAAGCAAGGGAATTAAAAGATGAAGTGATAGACCTCAGTTATGGCCAACTGAAATCAGACCATCACTTCGGGTCCCGGGTAGACGTGCACTGTTTAACAAGGTGTTTCTTGATTGGTTGTTGCCATTGTATTGTATCGATTGTATTCTTTGTTAGGGTTAGGGATTATGGCTATCATTAGACAGTTAGGAAATTTCTTGCTAAGCAGTGCGCATCGGCCCCATCACTTGACTGTCCGGATTCGTCTTTACGTAAGAACAGAGTTGTGGTCACTCCTAAGAGGAAAATTGATGATGACCGAAAATCGGTATCGATACCCAAAAATGAACGAGAGACTGTAATATTACGATCACGCTTGTGTACTTAAGACAAAAACGTCGAGCTCACTGGTTTCTTAGGGGATGGTTTGGAGCACTCTACAAAAATATTGGAATATATGAATAATCATGACGATACTCTTATAAAGTAACTAATCAACATACCAAGTCGTTACATAATTACCCATGACTCGGGAATTTACACAACAATTAGAGCCACTCATTAAATTTACACAACACCAAAAATAAGCGTACTGGTAAATTGTAAGATAGTTTTTTAATTGTAAGTTAAAGTCACAAAAATACTTTATTAGAAGCAGAATATATACACGGACTATAAACAATAACCAGTGTGCAAGGGTTTGGGCCATGACCCCCGTTACATTGTCTAGCCGGCAATATGAAAAATAAAACATAAAATTAAAAAAAAATACAGGACATTAAAAAATCTCCCTTTTACAGGTGTTGAGGTGATCGGTTTGTCTTCAAATCCAACTGGTATCATGCTAACTGCAACTGTCTCCTCATGCATGCCCCCTAACTGATGACATTTTTGTAGTTTCTAAAAATACGCAAATATCGTAACACTTCAAATTTTACTTCAAAAAGAAGCATATGTAGCACCAAATTGCAAGTAAGGACCCCAATTGTTCAAAATAGTTTTGAAGGGGAGTGCCTTCCCCTTTGATTCCTCCTCGGCCGGCACAGGAATGCAAAATGGGACCGGACAGATGACATCCGCCCCCCTAGAAAAATCTGGAATATTTGAAATTTCGGTAGGAATTCTGTCCGGAATTTGGTAAATAATTCGTGCAGGAATTCGGTAAAAACTCTCGAAGTCACTCCAGTTTTAAAAATTCATCATCATTTCATAACCTTTTTTCAATCTTGCCCAACACAAATGTCTGAAATGGCCGATTATATGAATACTTTTCAAAACATTGCCCGAAAAACGAAAAACAAGTCTATGTTTAAAATAAAATATATATTGAAAATGAAAATGATAACGAAGACATGCGACACATTCGGGCAGCTTGTGGATTTTTTTCTCAGCCCCACTTTATATACTGTAGTGTTGCAAATTTTTAGCCCAAAATGGTAAAATAGTCGAAAGACGTGTCAGAAAGTGCTGGTTCATTTGCCAAATTAATTACAAGGACATACCGGAGGGTGTTCAGGAGCCGTGTCCAATAATTTTTCAGTTATCATGAAAAAGATTTAAGAAGTAAAACCATGTAGAGTCGGGAGTTATGACAATCGCAATGACAATTTCAAGTATGTTTAAAGTGTTAATTATGATGCGAAACATAAGAATTGAAGTCATTGTATACTTGATTGTTCATTGTTAATCCTGACAACGGATAATTGGGCTATACGTTGATTTCAGTGATTTTGATTTCGTCTCGCACCGATATATTTTTATTTGATGCGTACGGTCTGTAGGAGGGATCAAGTGTGCAGAAACCGTTGATATGGGCTGGTTGTTTGTTGGCTAGAACATAACTTGCCCTCTTGTTTGTTTGGAATGCATATAATTAATAATGTATATACAGGCTTCTACCTTGCGCGTTAAACTCGCGAAAATTAGGTCGGTTTTGTAAGAGCCAATTATTCTCAATGCAATTCCCCACTCAGGTAAACTTCGGGCATGTAAGCCTCTGAGTATGAGCTAATCAGCTGGCTGCTCAAACACATGAGATCCCTGTAAAGTTCGATGAAACTTGTAAAGGTTAGCTAGCCGGTATGCGATGCATTGCCATCCTTCCTTGAAGTTCAGAAGGGATTTTCGCCGGTCAATGAAGTTGCTCGAATTTTAAAAGTTATACTTATCATAATCTTAGGCTATGTTGCAAGGTAGCCAAATAGTTTGTAAAATGCGCATACAAGCACATTTACCAAAGATTTCTTTACATTATCATTTCGTCGAACTTAAGTGGTACCTTTTATCTGGTAATTTTCTGATCATTTTACAATTTACTCATTTTTTTATTGAAGTATCAATTTTATTGCAAACGAAAGCTCAAAATAATGATTGCTTAGATTCTACTTACAAGTCGGTCGGAAATGCCGTTTCCGGAGGCTGTCTGAGTGGTCGTCATTTTTCAAAATTTTCTGTACGCTCCGCGCCAACAGATGGTGGCGCTCAGCTTGGTCTTTCGGACAGAATTAGAAGTTTCAGGCAGAGAATCACCGTACGTCGCAAGAGTAGCATACGAAGG
This sequence comes from Holothuria scabra, assembly GCA_037179385.1. Classification (NCBI taxonomy): domain Eukaryota; kingdom Metazoa; phylum Echinodermata; class Holothuroidea; order Aspidochirotida; family Holothuriidae; genus Holothuria; species Holothuria scabra. The sequence continues at coordinate 67,095,295 of CM074180.1, read as the reverse complement.
GGGGGGGGCGCATTGAACCATGGCTTTGCAGTTCACTTTGCAGTTTGCGAACTTATTTTGCAGTGAGCATTTTCTTTCAAACGACAAACGAAGATAGCGGCTGCTTAGAATCTTCATATGAGTCTGGAAAATACTATTTTCGGCCATCGGAGTGTCTGATTTTTCAAAATTTTCACTACGCTCCGCGCCAAACAATGGTAGCGCTCCACTTAGATAATCTTTATTTTAGAATAACGTTTTGTGGCCAAGAAAAACTAAAATTTTCCCGTTTGCCTGTACCGATCGATGCTCTTTTATTTTGACTCCTAAAAGTATGCAAATTTATTGACAAGTTTCACTTTGAAAGGTAGAGTAAATGGGATAAGACTGGATATAGAGATACAGAAGTTTCAGTTTCATCCCAATGAGGCACCACAATTCAACTGTTAACACTGTTCCGGTCAAAGTCGAAAATTTTGAACCATTTTGCATCTAGGTTCCTTGAAAATGCCAAAAGTTTTCAAAGGGGGGGGGGAAACCCCTCCCCCAGCCCGCCGATTACTGAACACACCACATGGCCCCATTCAGAGATATCCTGCGTACGCCACTGGTACGTCCCAATTGCCCGCTTTCTCTAACTTCACTCTGGATCCACGCCTGATATAAGCTGATCCATTATTGCCCTTATTTTCATTTATTCGGTTCCGTATTATTTTGGAAGTAATTCATATAGTTTACACAAATAATAATGGAAGATATATCGTAAAGGACAACACTCTAAAATATCCAGAGAGTTTGTCGAGTAAGGTGCTGTCGGGAAATAAAGAACTACCTGAATTAAGCTGAGACAGTACCCGGAGACGGTGATATTACGTACAAACACTAAAAACTGTTCACCCTTGACCTTAAACACTTGCTCGATTTAACGGTCCGTTGATCCCCACGTCATTATCATTGATTCTGGCTCACCCTTGTCCCACATACCCTACCTTTACCCACACTGCTCTGCGGGTGCATTACGCAATAACCCATTTTGGTTGTTTTTGTTTGAAATTAGAAGTCAAAGCAGCACCAGTTAAGACTGTCCTAAAAAGTTTTCAATTCAAACTGGGGCGTTCTTGTCTTTTTCTCTTATCGTGCTTCTGGTAGCGGACCATGCACTAACTCCCTATAAGTGAAATCGATCAGGGCATTTTGTGCAGGCCTACAAAGTTTGGGACAAGGTCCATTTTGTGGCCCACGTATCTTTGCTCATAGAAGGATGAACACAGTTATCCCGAAGATTTCAAGGTTTCGTCGAAAGGCTATTGGTCTTTTGGCTGAGATCACGTGCAGTATCCGTTCTTTTAATCAAGTCTAGGACGGAGTCACACATGACACAATTAATGATGTAAATGTGCGTTGCACAGCAAAGAGAGTCAACATTTTATTTCTCGGTTCAAGAAAATCCTACGAAGATAGGAGTTGGACTGTTAAAATTCATTCCTCATGCCCCGTTTAATTTTTTTTTTAATTGTGCGACTTGGGGTACCGTGACTTTAATAGATCAAATGTAAACTATATACAGTGTTACCACTTTTCGGACACATCTTTTAAAGGGGGGGGGGGTACGGGTTCCCACTTGCCCATCCCGAAAAATACCGTACATTCTCCAATATAATTCTAAAGTGAAAGGAAACTTTGTCCTTCTAAGTTGTGCCACTGTAGAACGTCTTCCGGAAAAGAATGGTAGTTTGGGCCCCAAATTTAATCCTGCCCAGTTCCCAAAATGATAAATTTGGCTTTGTGTGTCTGAGCAGCATAGGAAAGTTTCGGATTTTCAGAGATAATAACTTATGATATACAGGCTACACGACCGACTCGAAGTCCGAAATTTGAAGGCCACTATATGCAGGCCCAGATCGGGGGGGGGGGCTTTTACGGCCTCAGCCCCCCTCCCTTTTTCATCAAATCAACAATAACAAACACGCTAAATGTTTATCAACGAGAATATTCAAGGGCTATTTCACCCCATCCTTTCCCTCACAACAAAAATCCAAATACACCGACACGAACCTCTGATATTAAGCCCTGGTGAATAGGCTATTTAATACTCTCCTGCCGCCTTGCCTTCGCCATAACATGCAGCTGCAACTCCCTGGCCACAACAAGAAGATTTGAATAATGTGAATAGTTGTCGGCCAATAGACCAGTAGATCAATGTCACGACGTTGTGAGAGTTACCGACTAAACTGTGTTCACACAGTCGCACGTCAGCCCATGCGTGCAATGTACCGTGGTGGTTGTGATCTGTAGGCACGTTAGTCTTGTCTCAGTTTCCAGCGTTGGTCATTATCGTATGGTGCAGGGGTGTGCAAGCCTTTGGACCAAATCATGAAGCCCGAGACCGGCTGTCTGAGGGATCGCGATTTATGCTTTCATACACACCTATCATCAAATACCTTCCCACCCTGACAGTTGAGTAGTCTGTGTAGACGGATGCTTTAGTTATTGAAGTGTCAAAATGTTATCAATGATCAATGTTGCAGAGAAGTGACGTGGCTACGGAAGGAGAGGTGATAGCCCCTGGCTCAAAAAAGTGAAAAATTCGGACATTTACCATTTGAGACACCACTCAAATACAGTGCGGTTTTCCCAACTTTTCTTTCATAAAATTCCGAATTCTTACTAATAAAAGCTTCATATTTGTAATTATTAGTTTTAAAAAGGCAGATTTTTCCGCGAGCTCCACGCGCCCTAATTCCTGCAACCCTTTATGCAGTAAGTGGTAGCTCATGAAGCAGTCAGTGGTAAGCTTTTCCGAGCCGCTGCAGTGCAGTTAACCTAAAATGTTCTTCCATAAAGGCTTTTAATTTTTAAATATTTTGTCTAAAAAAGATCAAAATGGTCCAGAATCGTTCCGCCCCACTTTTACATTGCTTCCTACGCCACAGAGATATTCAGACAGAGAATCACCGTACCTCCCTATTACCCGCTTTCTCTAATTTCAGTCCACTCTTTTTGAAATGTCTGGATCCGCTCCTGAATATAACCCATTGAACGATATATTCCGTAGATCACCACCTTTATTCATGAATATAACAATTTTGAAAAAAAAAAAACAAACAAACAATTTAAGGAATACTTCGCTGGCAAACATAAATACTATATTAACATAATTCTTTATAAATAGTTTTGTATGTAATTATTTAAATTATACTCCAAATTACTACGTTATTCCGAACTTAAAAATGAAACAATGTATCAGCAACAATTTACACTCAGTATTTCACACACATATAAGTAAGTGCTAGAATGGTTCTGCAATTGCACCCGTATTCAGGTGCGGATCCAAGGGGGAGGGGGATCTTTTATGGCCTCAGCCTTCCCTTTTGCACCACATCAACACTAAAACATACGGGAAATTAGCAGTGCAACTCCCTCACACCCCTGCTTTCTCTTAAGTCAGTCCCCGTTTTGGAATGTCTGGATCAGCACCTGATATTTGTTATATCAATGACATAATGAGAATTCTGCTTTACGACTTATGAAACGAAGATAGGTACTTAAGGCGTACGGTATCTAATAGTAAAATTTGAAGTTTCTTGAAGGCGCAGTATTGCGCAATGGTTCAAAGGTGAACGGGTAAATTTTTACGTACATGCGTTTACAGCTGATTGCGGGGTATAAACGCACGTAAGCAGCGCTTATATGTTTTCTTACCAGTTGACCTGAACAGAAAGGTCACGAAGGCATGCGCAGATATGAACTTGAACTCACTGGCTGCTATCCATTTAAACAGAGTTTGCAGCTTTTTTCATTTTGAAACAGTTTATCCATATAGGCATATCCTTTAAAAGTGACAGCACTGTATATGTAATTGCACACATGTAACAGGGGATTAACATTTCGTTAATAAGTTTCTTGTGTAAACAAATTTTTTTTGAAGATATTAGTTTTATAATTTTTAAAAGAATATGTCACATCCTGCTTAAGATTATCTTACAATCGAACTTTATATAAATGGTTTGTCAAGTATATCTTATTGCTGGATCGGAACTAACTGTGAATGAGCAATATACTATCATTTGACATTAACAGTTATAGGCCTAATTAATTTATCTTCATTTTCTATCTAAACACCACATTTTTACGAAATATAAAATACAACAAAATATGAAAGTCATTGGCATATTAAGCATATAAAAGTACAATAAAATATTTCTTATTTTATAATAAGCATTCATAAAAATATTTCCTTCACCTTCCACCACAACATTCAACACTGTTTATTCTTCCCCCACCCCTCACCCCTCAGTTCTCACCCCTCACCCTTACCGAACGTACAGTTTTTATGCTGCCCGACCAATCTATAAAGACGAGTTTTCAACGACGTCGTTTCGTTTTGACGGCCAGGCGTCCGTTGTACAACAATTGTTGCTGCGGTGTTGTTGTGTGCTTATATCGATAACACACGTATTCCATATGAGTCAGTAACGGTAGCATGTCCTTATGAGACGCGCCGATTAAAAAATACATAGCCGGAACTGAAATCAACATCGTTAACTTTTCTAAATGACTTCTGTGCATGAAAAGAGTGGCGTTGGTCTAGCAAAAGATAAAATGTAAAATCCGATCACACTGTAACAAGTCTGTAGTCAAAATATTTATGCACCCACACACATAGGTACACCTTCAGTGACAACAGAAAGAGTCCAATACCGTCTCTTGTTGTGGTTCCTCATGATTGTATAGAGCAGGCTTCCTCAATTAAATTTTCTGAAGCACCAAATTGTTAAAGGTTACTGATATAACGCGCCACTGATCGCTGTCGTGGGGGAAGTGTCCCCCTCCCCTTTTGAAAATTTTTGCGTCTCAGAAGGGGCTTATATGCAAAATGGTGCACAGTTTGTTCAATTTTCCCGGCCAAAATTTTTCACAAACTTAACCATTTTTGTCGATTCACAGGTAACGGTGAATCAACATAGCACTGACTCTAATAAATGGAAACAGTGACGGTGACTTTACTCTCTTGTGACAACAAATAGGACGTTATTATATATCCTCGTCTGTATGTGAAGTCAGTCTGTGGGAAGCACTAGATTTATTTACAGTACCTATTTTGAGGCAGAAAAATTCTTGTCAGAAAAGTTATTAAAAGGTTAATTTTTCAATATCCTGCCATTTGCGCCACTCCAAACCACGTCTCGCGTTACAGGTGGCGCGCGCCGCATTTTGACTGTTTGAGGAAGCCTGGTATAGAGATAAATAGAAAAAAGTGGTTGACCTTTATTTAGATAGACTTCTTGAAACAAACCCATACGTAAGTTTCTTGCATTGTTTTCTGCTAAAAATGCATTTTGACGGGACTCTGTTCATGGAAAATAAATTCTATTGTCGCTTTACAGGTAAACGTTTCACATGATCGGATTCCGTAGGCAGGCGCAAGCAACTGGAACATCTATTGTAGTCAGGTTATATTTGAAAAGACCCTGGATGCAGTCATCTTTCTCTAAAACTTGTATTTTGTATTTTATCTCCTTGCAAGTATGGCTAGGGTCCAGGTTACTAGTCGTAGGATTCAGGCAATCTCTGCACGAACATACAGCTCTGCTTACAATGGCGGGAAAACGGTTAGGATTGTAATCGTTTACATAGTACCACGGGCAAACACTATCGCTCATAGGACTTGCACGCCATGGACGAGGTGATTGATGTTCCGGACACGTTGTTACCTGTTGCTCTTCATCATATGACGATATTTGCCAGCCTGGCGTTGCGTCAGTTTCGTTAAAAGCCTCAACTCCAAATGCAGGTTGGTAAGGATAGAAACTGGTTTTTGTACTTTCGTACCTTGCTCTTAACTCTTCGTTTGCAAAAACACATTGCAAATTACTGGAAGATGGGACTGGAGAACCCTCGCACAAGTACCATAGTGACGTCATCAGCCCAGCTAGCATTGCACACGTCTTAAAATACCCCTAAAATGAAAGGTGAGAGAGAGGGGAATTGTTGGTGAGCTAGAACAGATTAGACGCTTGGTGTGATACTGCAAAAATATTAGTAAATTACAAAACAAAATAAAGAAATACAAAGAGATTGCAGAAAAAGTACCGACAACGTTTGAAACTTAGTTGCAAGCGCCATTAGGCACCATTTCTGTAATCTTTATGTACCGTACCCCTTTATTATATGTTCTCTAAATTTACAGGTTTTCACAGTGTATTTTATCCGTACATAAAAGATAGTGCAAGGAAAATGGAAGAAACAATTTGGAGTAATATGACGGTTTAAACATATCTTGGGTTGAGATGTATATTGGTACTTACTTAACTTTCAATTGCTAATTTCCACTTCAATGACGCAGCAGTAAATTTTTACATCGTACATACATCGCACTTAACTTCAAATAAATCATTTAAGCCTTAGTAGGAACAGTAAATTGTAATGTATCTCGAGGTACGCCAATTTGGCAAGTGGCGCTGGAATGGGGGAGGGTTGGGCTCACCCCCCCCCCCAGTGAAAGAAGCGGGATAAAGGTATTTCCAACTTTTCCCAGTATTTGCAAAGCGCGTCTTCAAGAAGTGGTTGAATCAGGAAGCTGCCACTAGTCTAGTGACAGCTCCCTGGTTAAATAAAGTTTGGAACACTCGGGAAGTGCCGTTTTGGCCCCTGGGACCGTTTTGGCCCCTGGGATGTTTGACAAGTCAAACATTTTATTGTTTGCTCCGCGCCAATGGTTGCGCTCCACTTAGATTGTCTTGCTGGCGCTCAGCCCCAATATTTTTTTGTTCCGAAGTGCCTAAGCTTTACAAAACGATAATTATTGGTGATGCCATAAAAATACATCTTAGGAAGTTCTACCGATTCTCATGAGAATTTTTTTTTTTTTTTATTTTGCTGCTCAATACGAATTTTCTGAAAGGCCTTACTCTCTCATTCCAAACAGTTCCAATTCCCCTAACATACTTACTTAAGCACCTCCCACAACTGTCTAAAAGTTATATCCAGACACAATCTCAATTTATTGCTGCAGGGTAGGTATACAAGATTCCAATGTGTAATCAAAACACTCCCAGAACAGTACATTATTTGTTTTATGAACTTTTTACTCTGTTTTCTTTAATTTGCTGTCAATCAATGAGAAATGAGCTGAGCCAATTGAGAATATCTGTGGACTTATATTTTTGTAAAACCTGTTAAAGGCTGAAACGTACAACGGTCAAGGTCCCGAGCCTTTGTTAACAGGCCCGTAGTCAGACAACGTACTATTGGGGGAGGGGATCGGAATGTCTTCCAGGCCGGAGCAAATGTGTAAAAATGTATTAATTACAAAAATGTATGATTGCAACCTAACAGTTTCAAGAAGGTTATTTTTTCAGGCGACGTATTCCCTTTGCTAGGGTCCCTGCTAACATGCTGCTAATATTGTAATACGATAGGCTTAAAAGCTTAAAAGCATAATAACACCTTAACACTTTAACATAGAATGTTTTAATTACCATACTTGCGACATTGACATAATTATAATAAATTGTTTTGAAAAAAAGTTTTGAACTAAATTGAAGCAGTTACTGTACCGTAACGGCAAGCAATTTTTATTGAATTATGTACAATAAGTTAACACAAAACTTACCGTTTTCATTGCTGTAGTTGAGATATACGTGTTAGCCGTCTTGTGACAGTAAGTTTCAAATACTGGTCTTCTCTTCGATGTCTTGGTAAGGCAGTTGAGTACAGAAAATGAGTTGCTAATCACGAATCTGTTCCATTTATTTATAGTTTTCGTCGAGAAGACAATTTACATCCTGCCATTTATTCTTTGACCAACTCCTTAGCAGTGCCTTTAGTGCGCTTATGTCGAATTTTCCAGGAAGTTAAAATAATACAGCGGTTTACTAGAATTAGGGAAACCCCTAATCTCATGGGACACGTGATTTACTATTTGATGACCTGTCAGTAAGCTGTATAATAGGCACTACAAAGGATTGTTTTATTTTTTACATACTAAAATTACGAATAAATAAGTTTATTGATTGGTTGAAATTCTGTGTGAGTGATTTTCTTTTACCCCAGGCAATGACCTCGTGATTCCGATTGCCTATTGGATAGAAAAGTTGTCAAGTGACAGCCTATTTTGCAAGCGAAAAATAATTACTTCATCATTTAACCTGATTAACCTCTCAATGTCAAGACAGAAGTTTTGTCTTGGGACCCGGTGTAGTTGAGACTCGGTGGGTCCTGTTTTGCCTGTATTACACAAGACCTATACTTGAAGGGTGTGGCGGTGAAGGGGTGGGTGGGGGTTAACGGACACATCGGCCAGCAAGAATGCTATTTACTTTAGGGATTGAACTGAGAGCTTAAACGCACAATCACACGACAAGTCGGCAAAGAAAGAAATAAATTCAGATTATACCAGGGGCGTTACTAGCTAGTACTGGCCGCCCGAGGGGCGAGACTCAGGAGGGTTCCCGACTTTGTACCAGCTGAGCTGACGTGCACTGTGGTTTTTGCCGCTTCCCGTTTTGGGGCGTCCAGAGGAGGAACAAGCTGTTCTCTGGCCACCCCAGGTTACGCCCATGGTTTAAATCAAAACTCCAGAACCTGTAAACCTAGTACAGAAAGATAAGTGGACTATAGAGATTATGTACGTGACCTCAGCGCGTTTCACTGGATGGAAATGATCAAAGGCAGTCGTTTTGTTACCGAAAAGGGCGCACGACAGCACCTTGGTTTCAATTGTTATACAATGGACGACTGGATGGAAAAACAGAGAGATGCGCAACGCAGTGACGTAGGTGTATTAGCCCTATTTGTTGGATTGAGTTGTAGTTTTACGCAGTGGCGTAGCCATGGGGGGGGGCCTAGGCCCCCCAGATTTTCTCCAGGCCCCCCAGATTTTTTGCCTCCTGATAGAATAATTGAAAAAAATAAAAATAAAAAAATGTGCAAAAATTAAAAAAAAAAAAAAAATCACGGATGAATGTGTGTAAAACACATTTTGTCCGCACGTATGAAATCAAGCAATAACTTTAAAATGCCTACTTTCACTAAATTAGATAGGCCTACCGTTTGTGATCTGCACTGGCTTTTATTGCATTTCACTTCGAAGATGAAACGAAAGTCTCGACGACAAACTTTAATGTGACTTTGTTAGGTTAAGACCCTTTCTGCCTTTCGGATGGCTGATTGATTTACTGAAAATAAGGCAATCGTACACTGGAGACCACTCTTACACAACCATTCCTATACTTTATTATACACAAAATATGCCGTAAGCAGATAAGGGTAAGGTACTGCCTTCGGATAATTCTTCCCTTCCATCCTTAACAAATAGGCCTATGTCGTGCCTCACTCCTTCCCATGACAAGTGCCACTGTAGGACGATTTTTTCGACAAGTCCTCTTTTTAGTAGTCGGCACTGGCGTCCGGGGGATTTGCAAAATGTCCACAAGGTCCGGATTTCATGTGTTTCCCACATGATCCATACTTCTGCTTTGAGGTTCAATTATTTTGAGGGATTTATTCGTAGTATTTTAATTTTGACTACGAAATGTACCGATGAACAAATGCTGCACCATTTTGCACATTGTTTCTTTGGTAGTATGTATGTCTTTTGTAAAATCTCTACAAAAATATTTTTATATTTTTCATGCTCCCCAAAAGGGGAAAATCCGAAAACTCAGGCCTATAATCAGTTCAAAGTTTTGCCAAACATAGCACCATTTTGCATCTAGGAAATCTGACGCAAAGAAAGTTTCTCAGAGGAGGACACAACTACATTTGGTTTTCCTGTTAAAGGGTGAGGTGCTGCCTTAGGTAAGCTGAAATCCATTCAAATATTGCCGCATTTGCGGCTGGGTACATCCAGTTTAAAACACGTGGGAAGTGCCGTTTCCGGCCATCTGGAGGGGTTTAAAGCCCAAAATTTTCTTGTACGCTACGCGCCAACTGATGGTGGCGCTCCGCTTAGATAGTCTTGCCGTGCCTGACCCTCGGAGGTACCAGCCCCCCCCCCTCCCACTTGTTACCTAGGCCCCCCCCCCCCCAAAAAAAAAAATCCCATCCTGGCTACGCCACTGGTTTTACGCCTCAAATTCATCTTTTTCTAGTTTTATCAAGCCACGCCCGCGATCTTTTATTCCGTTGTGGACCACTGGTTTGTTCTTCCTTATGAGGAGCACTACGCTCAACGACAGAAGATTTTATTTTAAAAAATTTTGGTATGACTCGGTCACGGAATCGAACAATGGACATCTCTGATGAGCTTCGAATGTTCTATCAAAATACCATACAAGACCTATACTTGAAGGGTGTGGCGGTGAAGGGAGGGGGGAATTACCGGGCACGCCGGTCAGCAAGGATACAATGTACTTTTAGGATTGAACTGAGAGCTTAAATTATGGTTTCAAATGTGTATACAAATCTTGTTTTAGTACCATCACGTTTTATGGGGGACTTAACTGAAAGGGGAGGGTAAATTGCCTCTGTTAACCCTCATGCCATGAAGCGTCGTTCCAGAATGAAGTTGAAATTCATTCACGTTAGCTGAACACAATGAAAAGAACGCGCATAGTAGAATGATTCCACTTTTGCCCAAAGGCTGCTAAGGTCCCATATAGAATGCTACCTAGGGGTCAGAGTCTCCTATTAATTTGTCTGAGGTAGAAGCCAGAAAAAGTTTCCTTCTTCTCGACAGTTTGTCAACGACCAGTGGCGGCGCTACGGGGGCGAGAACCTGAACCCCACCGGCAGGAGTAGGAGCTTTGGGCTGGGTTTCGCTCGAAAAATGTTGCCCCTTACATTTTCTTTTGCCCTTAGTTTACCCCCACTCCCACCCCCCTCCAATTTAAACGTTCTCTGCCACTATCAACGACTGTGATGTTTGACTCAATTGCTGAATTCATTTATCAGATAACATTTCCAACATGATCGAGGTAAAATGTATTGTCTTATTTAGGCCTTTTACCATGCACATAAATGCTTAATCATCTAAGACATTCTAGTATGCACAGGACCTGTAATTACATCAACGCAATGAAAGGGACAGTGTTTTATATAAAATTGTAAAGTGTCCCCACCACTGTAAACACGTTTGGGTCAATTCAACCCAAAATTGTGTCAAAAGAGAACCGACATAAATAAATGGGAGTCAAACAATTACCCAAATTAGTCCACATTTGACTTCGATTACAATGCGACCTGAAATTTTGGTTCAATTTCTTCATGTTCCAAGTATTTTATAGTAAAGAGCCGATGTTCGGAAGAAATTACTTGTATGGATATTTTGGAGCACGTTTTAATTTTTTATGTCCTCGTGTATTCTTAAAAATTATTCCTATGATAGAACGCTCACGTGGTGATGCAAATCCGCTCTAGACGCGACACGAACTCCATTCCCACTGGCGTAGAAAGGAGTTTTGATTGGGGTGTCTACCTGCAGGGCTTGATCGATTGGATGCAAGATTCAACATCATTTTAAGTCGATTGTTGTGTTCCATTTCAAAGCAATTTTTCAGAATTCGATTGGGGCCGTAGCCCCTGGTCCCCTCTGGCTACTCCAATGCACAGCTATCATCAGTAGTTGTTTGTTCCCTCCGTGCCGGGAAATGGGACTTACTAGACCACAATGCAGTTTACGAGACGTTGCCGTGCGTGTTGTAGAGATAACGTTCTCTGCATTTTTTGTGTTTGTTCCATGTTCCTTTATTTACCAGAAAAACTTTTAGAAAAACTTGGCACAGAAATGTAATACTTTTGGTGACAGCTACTAACACCGTTGCCTTTTGCTGAAATTTTCATCAATATTTTGCCTGCATAACTTGTATATTACAAATCAATAAGTAGGGCCTACATTTTCATGTTAAGTATACATGACGTTGAAGTATATATTTCTATGTATACGAAAAATACAGTACGTTTAGCTATTTGCAAATACATATGTATTGCTCAGTGTAACTTCCGGTGGACCCCCAATATTTTCATAAATAGGGTGATTGCTCCCTCCCCCACCAGGATCGGCGCGCCTGTCTACATAGGTACAGAGATCCTACCAATAAAAAGTTTATCTTGTCGAAGTCTTTTGCATAAATTTACCATTTTGAGGTAGCCAGATGGGAAACTGTAAAATGCTAAGCCTGAAGAGACGGGAAATTCTCCGGTTTGAGGGGAAACAAAACGAATACCCTCTCCAGCTTCGAGTCAATAATTCTGTCAGTCTGTCTTTTCATAATTTTTCAATACAAAAAACCAACAACTATACCTATCAGCCTCCAAAGGTCCAGAGGATGTTAGGGCAAACCGTTGCGACCACTTCCGTTTCCAGCCTTCGAATTCCCTGGTTAAAACTTAAACCAAAACCTAAAGTTGATAAGGGCATCAATTTTTACACCTGTAAAGCACTATCTTATTTTACATTGAAAGTATACACACTCTTACTTTGGGGGAAGAAGGCAGCCACCACACTCGTCTCACCCATCAAAACCACCTCAATTTATTTGAAAAATCCAAGAGAAAAGCAGTATCCTTCTTTATTAAATTGACTTCACCAGTCAATTGACCAAGCACCCAACTCACATCTTGGCTAATTTCCGAACCGGTCTCAGCTAATATGTTCGAGGAAATGAAGGCGATATTTCTAAGTTTGAGGCGACCCAATATGTCTGCCGCAGAAAATTGCGGAGGCTGGTGCCCTGTAGAAAACCCTCTCTCAGTCTCCCCGTTCCCTGCAGTTGAAGAGTCAGGAACGAGCCCACTTCTCGCTTTTCATATGATGTGCAAAATCGTGGTATTAAAAAAAAATAAAATAAATCAATTAATTAAAAAAAAAACAACAACCGTGAACCGAAAACGAGCTTTCGATGCCTTTCGGTTAATCAAGACTTGACTGAGCTCTTAAATGAAGAAGATGAGAGAGAGGGAGCTATTACCCAAATAACAGCTCCCCGTTTGAGGGACGTTGGAATAGCTGGTGTGTATTGCATTATTGTATTATATAACAAACCGCCACAGAAAGGAGGAATTAACTTTTTCAATCCATTTTACTTACTATTCGCATTGCCTAGGGTGTCCTCATTTATAACAAAGTGGTGAATTGAGGAATTGCTACATCAGAATCTGTAAGTTAACTCTCGAAATGAAAAAAAGGAAATAAGTGATGGATCTAAATTTAAGACTATATATTCACTCTGTAGGAGCAAGAATGACTCATTTTCGGTTGAAATGTTTCACCCTGGGTTATATTGCTTCATAATTCCTGTATAAAAGAGTCTTTTTCACACTAAAAGATTTTTGAGAGTAAATTTACTATCATCCTTTTCTCATGAAAAATATACGTGGCACAGCTTTTTCTTTAACCAGTTTAGAATTTTAGAACTATTTAGAACACGCGACCAAATTAACAAACCTTAATGATTGGCTGTTCTGCATTCTCTGAAGAATTCTATACTTTACCAAATCCATTGCATACAGACGAAGCCGAAAAGGTGATGAATGCGGCCATTAGTGGGGTCCTTCAGCTGTAAACCGTCTTAATTTTGTTGCCTATATATACACTTCGTAACATTCGTATTCAGTGGAAATGAGGAAAATCAAGGAAGTTTTTTAGTGAGCAATCATCCATGGTACAATGAAGCAGAGAATTTGAAATATTAAAGCTGATGGACCCCAGATATGTCCGAAGAAATCGGACCATCATCACCTGACTGTTAGGATTCCTTTGTACAAAGTAATGTCGAAATCATTCTGCATTCACAGGAGTGGGTGGGTGGGTTACAAGGGATCCAGGTGTCCGACGGACTTCCTTATTTTGGCAGTGACCAATTTTACCCATTAGAAAACTTGCTCGTAGGAAAGATTGACAAGTCTGCTTCTCCTTGGTTTCAAGGAGTCATCCCAAAAACAAACATTTTTGTGGTCAACTCACCTTCAGTGGACAAATATCTTAATACATTATTAGAAACCAATTTTACATTTTTAACACTGTGATTGCTTCAAATAAACTCTCATGGACAAATGAGTACTTAAATAAATTTTGAAGCAGTAAAAACAGTTCAGAATTTATGAAAATATCGATGATTTTTTCCAAAGAAAGTGCCACTCAGCAATGGGCAGTTGCAAAGCAAACAAGCCGATGCAAAATGGGCATTCATTGGCTGTGATTTTGTGACGTCAAAGTATCGCCCAGTTCAAGTGTCGAGTTTTCATGAGAAGAGATTTCTTATGCAGCTGGTCAACTTATTTTCTTTCAAAAACTGGTCTCAAACTATCGACTTTTTTTAAATTATTTCCTCTCGCTAACCGTGCATTGGAATTGGTTTTTATCAGGCCCGAATCATTCACTTATTTAGAAGAAGGTGCTGCATGGGGGTTCGGAGTGAGGTCTGAAAATCTTCAATGAATGTTTTTTTTTTTAGATGAACACTATGCTAACTTATTCTCCCTCAATAAAATTATTGAAAGTAAGTTCTTGTAGACTGCTCCCCTGTGGTGTGGTACTACATGCATGACAGTTAAAAAAACATCCGACTGTTACACTGTCTTCTATCTGGATCAATTGAATGCCCGTGTTAGTAATTACCCCAGAGCTTCCAGACCCGTTATCGATCCCACCTGCAAACATTGAAGGGGTCCCAAAGTATCAGTTAACAGAATCGCTTTAATGTTTTTCAAAGATAAAACCGTTTAACATCTAAGCCCAAATACAAACATGGAGCTACTACCTTGCCAAAGTATTAGCTCCATGAAACAAAGTTTCTCAACGGGATGAGTTTCACTCCTCCCTCCATTTAGACACCACGCCCTTTTCTTGTACCCAACAATACAAGAACAATTAACTTAACTATAAGAGTTTTTCAAAATATGATCACTTTAAAACTTTGCAAATGATAGAATCATTTTGCAACTAAAATAGCCTTTGATTACTGACTAATTTTCAAGGGTCCTGTCTCCCTTACCCCCCCCCCCCACCGGCAAGGCTCCATCACCGATTGTGACAAGAGAAAGTTCAGTCCTGGGAACGTTTACCAGATATGTGCATTTGTATACTTTGTTCGATTTTCATGGTTTATCAGGGTGGGTTTGGACATTTTTTCTGCTGTGCCCCAACCATCAAATCGTCGCCGCTCTACATGGACTACAGTTAAAAATTGTGTTAACCCTGTCTCTGAGTAGGACACAAACAGCCAATCAGTACTGGTGATTCACTCTGCATGGTTTAGAATTTCACGTGAAATTTTCAAAAGCCCTACTTTACACGTGACGCCCCGTACCTAGACACAGCTTGACCAGGCCGAGCCAAAAATCGCCCCTGGTACATGCGATGCTAAAAAATCACCCTACATCTACAACTACTACATCCACACTTTTGTCATTACACCGTTACTTGTATCACGTGACCGATTGTTTAACACAGTTTGCCAACCCTGACCCATGGCTTAAGACAGGGGCCTAGTCAGGATTGTGTCATGGAGGGGCGCACAAAACGAGGGAAAAGTCTAAGGATAGAGAAAAAGCCGCTATTTTAGGTGTCTCTGCATTGCAAGGTTGGGTCATGGTGGTCTGACCCACAACCTCCCCCTGTGGCTACGTCACTGGCTTAAGATATAAGCAGACGAGGCATTGCGGTGGGCTGTTGATCGTAACTTTGTTGGTAAAGTATTATAGACCTTTCACTATCTGCTCAGTCAGCCATAGATTCATCCACCCCCCCCCCTTTCTATTTGTTCATCCAAGAGGCCTGTGACTGTGACAGGATAGCCAATTTTATGGTTTAATTAGTAGTGAAGTTTCCGACTATCATGTAAGTCTGCCCAATAATACATCTTGCTAAATTTAGAGTAAGAGCTAAATTCAAATATTAACAAAAATATGTAATTCTTACACATTTTGTGAAAAAGTGAAGGTGAGCGTTTGTAGCCAACACAGAAATTTCCGGTGTTCCTACAAGGGAGCTTGCAAAGGACTCGTCATTATCACATTTTTCTATAATTTGACTATGTCTTCCGGGATTCGGTAGTGGTTTGTGGTTCAAATAAGACCCAATCAGACTATTTTGTGAATAGACCTTTATGCAGATTGGTTCGGACTATCAATTGTTTCTATTATACAAATGCATTTTGATTAGTCTATCCTGTCGGTTTTTTAATCAACGGAGGAACTGCACACAAAGAAATTAGCCACAAATTTTAAATTTTAAAGAACCAATCCGCGATTTGTTCCCCTGTAAGATCCCCGGTAGTCCATTCATGAATTGTTTTCCACTCCTATTTAAGAGCGATTTTTCTTCATATTCCTCATTAGTCTGGTTCGCAGCAAGAACTGATCATCACCTGTCTGGTCCTTTGTGTTAATATAGTAACAACACTATTCGTAAACAACACTATATCTAAGGTAAGTTGAATAGAACTTGTCATTTTTAAAGATTGATAAATTTTAAGAACTTTAGAGGGAAATAGTGCGTTTAAACACACCGACGTGGCATATAAGAATAGAAGCGCCAATAGTTATCTAATTATCGATCATTTAGTCTCAGCAATATGCCATCATTTTTGATCACGTGATCACCTCAAAACATTTATGCGATAATTAAAGAGTTACGGAAGTTGTATCATTCGAAGTTTTAAAAATTTGGTGAACAAATTGTTCTCGGACAACGAATTACTGAATTTCTATCTGTGATAAACCTTTTTCTCGAAAAAAGTTACTTAACTGCCTTACTTTGGATAATCTATCATTGAGTGAGAATAAATATATTCGTTTGAAACTTACAAATTATTTCTGTTAAACAAAAGCAGTATTTCCTTCTCAATATAGATAGGGTGAAATACACGATTCAGAAAATAATGTTACAATGTACTTTTTTCTGTAGGCGTTGTCTCGGTAACGACACCACGTGACGCATGATAATCACAATGTCACTGGTTGTATTGTATGAAAGTGACATACGTAAAGACGAAGTGATCTTTTCGTCAGCTTACACTTATTTCAAGTATAGGGCCATATTTAATAGAAACGAATCTGATCAAATGATTTTTAACCAAAACTCCAGGATTTTTTCTCACACAATAACGGATCATTCATCTAAAATTCAACTTTTCGGAGATTTTTTTTTAAAGAAAACTAAGAATGGTGTAATCTTCACGGATTTGGTATTTTAAACGTCATGCCAGTCATTTAAAAACAATAAAAATCCCTTGAGTCATCTCATAAAGGCACTACCAAAATATTGAGTGAAATTCGAACAATTTCTAAAAAATAGTGACTGATTTTTACTGATTTATTTATTTATTTTTGTAATTTTTCTAAATTGGATCGAACAAGTCTTTTATTTTGTTCACCAACACGTGGTTATTTTTTCGGGAATGTCCCTCTATGGCTGTCATGCGTTAAATGTGTCACCGTTGGTACAATGCTTCTCTACAAATCAATAAAAACTCGTAATAGCTGAATAGATAACTTTTTTTTCGCAACTACGCTGATATAATTATAAACAATGGAGCTGGGCTTAGAAATATATTTCCTTTATCAGTTTGAATACGGCCCCTTTGTTTATAGGTCAATAGTTTACAGCAATATAAGTAATTCAGGGTGGAATTTTTCAGTGCTGGGATTTTTATTTTTACTTCCAATATATTTAAACATTAATAATAGCGGAAGGAGGCATTCAGCACCAAGTTTTGACATTTTCAATGATCGCTGTGGACAGCAATAGACCAAATAATTTACATTGGAAATTATAAGATCGGAGTACGTGCCCCGACACAGTCGTTCCTTTGGCAATGAATGATCAGGGTAACTTTGGTTCAAGGTTCCCGGTACAAGTGCTTGAATTTCTGCAGGCAGCATAAATGGACAAATATCCACCTCAGATTTTACCCTTGTCCACTAAGTTGTTTCCTAACAGTTACGCCAGTTAGGAAAAAGGTCAACCAAACAAAAATAAATAATACACCCTCCTGAGGCTTAATTTTCACCCAGAAATATTCTAAAAACTCATAGTTTCCGGGCTTCAGTTCGCCCCTGGATCCTACCCGTGGGAGCGCGGGCTCTTGTTTCGCTCTGCTTGCCGAAAATTTTTGCCCCAACACTTTCCTTTGCCCCTAGTTTGCCCGCCGAATTTTAAAATTCTGGCGAGGCCGCCGAGTGCTTGTTTCTATAAACGTGAATATTCATAGGTATATTTTACATCTTTCTATAGACCTTGTGCATTGACGACATACTGGCGACATCCTTTAAGCAGAACAATTGAACACCTGGCCATACGCATAACAATTGGCCCTGCACCTGTAACTGTCTATGCGCGTATTTGACTGGTTGACAAATCAGCTGTCTGCATTTGACGGTAATGGTTTGTTTTGCCCCTCCCCCCAAAGGAGGGCGTACTTTCCGCTCTGTGACATCATATGCACAAGGTCTTAACAAACGTAAAAAGTTACAGCACCTAGGTTTGCTTTTCTGTTTGGTTTTTGGTTCATGGGTAAATTACACACCAGTTTCAAGTTTGGTTTCGCCGTACGGCCCTTTGCCAGAGGGTCGGGAGGACTTTGGAAAAAGTACATTGGAATACCATTGGTTCAGCTGATAAAGTCACCAAAATAAGTAAATAAATTTCAAATCACCAATTCTCAAAACCGGAAGCTTTGGAAAAGTTTGTGAAATTGGAGGCAAGTTTAAACACCACTGGAATTTCACCGTTAAAACTATACAGGGAGAATCTCTGGATAATCTTTGAATGTGCTTTTTAGCCGATCAGATTTTTGTCTCTACAAGGATGGGATAATACTACGAAGATAAACATACCCATAGAGGCTCCCCTATATTTTATACTAGTCTTCAGCTGCAACGTATACTAACCTATATATAGTGCCCTATTTCAGTTCTAAATAGGACTCATCTGACACGTGATCAGACTTTCGTAATGGGGGGTGGGAAGTACACACCTGGGAATGGTCTAAATGGGGGCATCCAACTCTCCTGTGAAGAAGTAATCGCGTTTTTCAGTTCAACACTCGTGAAATTGTGCAATTTGTTCATCAAACGTTTAAATATTTAAAGGTGATATCGCTTTTGCTTTTTGCCATATTTAAAAGCTTGGGTAATGGTAGCGAAGGGTTTCAACCTCCAACCACCTTCCCATTGGCTAAACGTCCTGTACCAAAGTATATAACTATATGAAGTAGTTTTCTTTTTTTCTTTTGCAGTTCATTCAAAATGAAGTTGTTTATTGTAATCCTCGTTTCAATGGCATTTTTCGGAGTGAGCACGAGTAATGAGAATCAATGTCTTGAGGACAGTCGGTATTTTCAATCATTAAGTCCGTCTGGACTTCAAGAGGAAGAGTTCTACCCCAGCATGCCAGTACTGAAAGTGTTTCCGTTTGAGCAAAACTCGGCCCCTGTGGAGGATGACTTGCTAGCATTCTTCGGAACAACTGACAGGTAAGAAGCAAAGTGTTATTGTATCGGATTTGACCAACCAACCTTTGTCGTGAACATTATTATGAAAATCCATTAAATTTGACCATTTTGCACTGAGAATACTTTCTGATTCGCACTCAGTCTGACATGTGGTTTTGACAGAATCACATTCCAAATGGTTAGTTCGTTATACGTGCCATACATGGCTAGTGTTATCCTTTGCCTTTACAACATTCATTTCAAGGACATTTGCAATATAATTTTGTCCTTTGGCTTTGGAAGTTAAAATTGTGTCCTTAAAAATCGTATACCCATTCATAATTTAGGCATAGACGAATCCGATCAGCGCTTGTGTTTAGTGACTGTAAGCAGCCATTAGTGGGGTCCCTCAGCCTTAAATTGTCTTTATTTATTATCTACATTAACTTCAAGCCCTCATATTCAGTGAAATTGAGGGAATCAAGATACAATTCAGTGTATAGTCACCCATGATACAGGTAAGCAAAGAAATTGAAAGATTGAAAGGTGATAGACCCCAGTTATGGCCGACTGATATCAGACCGTCACTTCCTGTCCAGATTCGTCTATTATTAATATAGGGTTAACAAAAGAAATGTCAACACTGCAATACCCCACATCATTATTTCTGCTTAAATAACAAGTTGCTCAAAAAACCTTCAAATTTTTGAAGAGGTAGTATATCTAGACAGAAGTACAAGATCTTGACAAATTTCAGCAGATTTTTCTTAAGAAAACTTTCCCCTCAAATTCTAAGTACAGTCAGGGCACTTTTATGGCATGTCACCATACCATTAAGACCACCCTAGCCAGTTAAGCACTCCAAACACGGCAACGAAATTTTTCGACGACCACCCAAAACCAACTGAATATGGCCAAATTAAATCGAAGTGTTAAAGGGAAATATCCTGTTGAAAATGCTCTAACAAAAAGTACAAAGAAAATGGCTCAGACACTCTCCAACAATTCAGTCTTAATGGTAAACCCCAGCAATAGCTACATCTCTTCAAAATACTATGCGCAAGAAGAGCCATGGACGTTGTATCATTTGAAATGTTGAAAGTTTGGGTGAGTAAATTATTCTTGAGCAACAAACAACGGAATTTCTATAAATGGGAAACTTCTTTCTTGAAAAGTAGGCTACTATACTGAATTATTTTTGACAATCTGTCACCCTGTGTCAATAAATAATAGCTTTAAAAGAATGAATTTTTCTTGCAGCACAAACGCAATATTTCCTATAAAAGAAAAAAAAGTCGCCCCAAATTTATTTTGAAACAATAGCTTAGCCTTCCTATTTTCTTCTGACATCTCTGTAAAGTATCTTTCATTATATATCAGGATTCAATATTTATCGTTTATTTGAGATAAGACAAAACCTTACCTTGTAAATTTTTCAGATAAGGAGAGAAAATATTGTCACATGATTCTCAAAAGTCATTAATGAAATAGAACAGCTACTAGATCTGTCTGATGTAGTGATATAGCTCAATATATTTCGCTTCATACATTTAAACGGCTCCACCCCAAGACAACCTGTCTTGCCAGTGATCGCTGCCTAATTACTTGGACCTTGAACTACTGTACTTAATAGGACATAACCTTGGGGCCCAATAGGGGAGGGGGACTGACTCATTGTTACACCTCTAAAACGCTAACCTGGCGTAGATTCACTTTCATCAAAGTGCGCTCGAAATTATTGCCCTATACACGAATCCGGACAGCAAGTGATGGTCTGATTTCAGTCGGCCATAATTGGGGTCCATCACCTTTAAATGTTTCGATTTCCTTGCTTACATCTATCATGGATGGTTGTACACTAATTTGTATTTTAAATTCTCCAAGTTTACTAAATATGAAGGTTTGAAATTCATGTAAACAATAAATAAAGACGGTTTGAGGCTGATGGACCCCACTAATGGCGGCCTACAGTCACTAAAAACAAGCACTAATCGGATTAGTCTATAGAAAAAGGGGGCACTAGCTAGGACATGTTTTAAGTATAATCACTATGCTCCTTCGCGTTAGACTTCATTGTGTCTTTCCAGCAAAGTGAATAGCGACACCTTCATAAAGTATCGTGTGCTATAAAATTAACCCTTTACCGTTGTTTGGGTCCTTTTGGACCCATGCGGAGAGCTCGGCTGTCACGCATCTTTACTGTTTCACGCGGAGCTCGAAACTGCGAGTAGCTACCCGAAAATTCGGCCACAGCAGCGAGAGAGACAATAGTTTAAGGTCACGGGGTCAATGGCCTACGGAAGCCGATGCGGGGCGGGCTAATTCCGCTTTTCCGCCCACTCCCGAGGCGCGCAAATATGCCCCGATCGGAGCACAATGGTAAAGGGTTAAAACCTTACCGACAACGGCATGCACTAAAGAACGCAGAAATATCCGCATTAAATACGTTTAATCAAAAAAGATACATGACAATGTTAAGTACATTTTACATCGCATTTAGAACTATACTGGATTGAAGTAGTAGTCTATACACTCACTGAAATGTACAGAGCAGGTACATATACCTACGGGAAGAGGCGCGAGACATGGATCCAATAATTAGGTCAGAAGACACTTGTCACCCCAAAAATGTAAAAAGATTTGCATTAATTAAGGTTAAAAATACATATTACTCCAACAAACTACCACAATTAACCCTTTTAAATTAATCCTTTCAAAGTCGAAAGAACACTTTGACCTCCACCAGGTCAAGGAAATGTTCAGTCCGATACCCCTCAACCCCCTGGGAGGCTGTAAGTATTGAATGCATGACACTATGGTGATTTTTTTAACCGGCATATAAACGCTACGCACCAACGTCAATGCGTTGAACGTCTCTCTACTTTGCCAGCCAGATGCCGATTTTACTAAAGCCCCGCCCACACTTTGCGACGCGACTTATAGCAACAAGACTGTCTTGTCGTGGTGAGCGACTGACTAGTTTTAAGAGCATAGTGTCCACATCATGCAACAGGTCGCAGGCCCAGGAAGAGATTCACGCAAGATTATAACGTTTAAAACACTCTTTATTTGTTACCTCGGAGAGACATGGCCGTGTTCTGTCCATTTCAATTAACTGATCTTCGGGGGCCCCATTCCAGAAGTCCGTCATTGTTGTCAGTTGCACGTTTCAGTTTCATGCTACCGAACATGTTCGGAAGCATGAAACTGGGTTGCGCATCTACCTGCAACTCGTCTCAACAACCTCGTTGCAATGAGCTGCGTCGCATCGATTCGCATGGTGTGGACAAGTCTCAACGTTTAGCGATCATCGCAAACGCCGAAATCCATCCCTGAAATTTAAATCGATCGGAATTTAGCGACCTTTTTCCAAAGTCCTACCGACCCTCTTGCAAAGGGTCGTTCAACGAAACCAAAACTTTCTCTGCTTGCCGAAGAAGCTATTACGTCCACTGAAGGACCATACGTGACCAACTTCACGGTCCTCAGACCATTTACATTATTGGTCTGTTATATATGGCTCCATTCTAGACTGGACGATAAGAACAGATACTACACGACAGATTTTTCAAAAGGATTTCACTAAACTTTAGCGATCAATTTTTCATCGCTAAGTTGTGATGTTGGCCATAGGTGTTGTGAAACCCAAAATTCGTCGCTACCGCTACTAGCAATAATTTCTAGTTAACGAGGGACTAAGAGGTGATCGCTGAACTTGATGTTAGTGAAATCGGTCCCATGGCGTCGATTGTGCAACAATTTTGACAAAGGTATCGGTAACACATCTCCTTCGCATGATTAGTACCATGTTGTAATCCGAATTGAGACGTACTGACGTCACATGCATGACCTTTACATGCACCAAGAAGACATGTTTTAGTGTTTTAATAATGATATGTATTTGCATTTATTTTGCAGAACTGAAGGATTCTTTAGTCATCTGAATGGAATACATAATCACAATCATCGAAGCTTTTGTCCATGGAGATACGATGTCGATGTGGATGAAAACCGTATACCGATGAACATCCCTAAAGTCGTGTGTGACTGTGAACATTGCCTGAATTCTGCTGGTGATGAAATGATGCACACTAGTTGTAAGAGAATTTACTATACGAGGCCTGTACTAAGACGATATGAAAACGAGGACTGTGAAAACATTTACTATATAGTTAATGAAGAAATCCCCGTTGCCTGTACTTGCCAGAGAAACCCTGTGATTAACCTGGCCCTTTAACCTGTTTAGAACTGTAGAGACTGAAAGATATACTATAGTATGAAACTTTTATGATTTCATACTTTTATTCTTACAACACCGACAACAAACATTCCTGATTTTACGTATTTATTATATATATTATCTATGGTTTACATCATAACCCTATATTACTGTGGAATAATTGCTAATTGTCCATTATAATGAAGAAATGTTTATTATTTAATATGTTTTTACAGTTATATACGACCAACTTTTTCAATTTATGTGAAATGGCAATCAAATTTGAAAGGGAACCTCCGGTTTATAAACTTTATGTAGATGGCGTTACAGAAACGAATGTGCGCCCTGTGAGAAGAAAACCAACTGCATGGTCAAGTGGTTAGAGCATCCGACTTTGCAACCTAGGGGTCTGGAGTTCGACTCCTGGCCGAGTCGGACATACCGAAGACTTAAAAATTGGAGACTACTGCCATTGTCCTTAGTGCTTAGCATCATCAATGGGGCAGGAAAAACAAGCCAGTGGGCTACAGCTGGAAAAAGGCGAGGCCAGACGAACTTAAACCAATTGGTTGGAAACTTAGCGGTAAAAACCTCATCTAGCTAACTCTAATGAGGCAAACGTTTATTTGTGCAAACTCACTAACATCTGCAGATCACTGATCTATAGACGAATCCGATTAGCGCTTGTTTTTAGTGACTGTAGGCAGCCGTTAATGGGGTCCATCAGCCTCTAATCGTCTTCATTTATTGTTTACGTAAATTTCAAATCCCCATATTCAGTGAAGTTGAGTAAATTAAGATCACTTCAGTGTACAACCATAATGGAACAGGTAACGAAGAAACTTTAAAGATTAAAGGTGATGGACCCCAGTAATGGCCGACTAAAATCAGACCATCACAATCTGTCCGGATTCGTCTTTATAATATCCCACTTATAGTGTAGTCAGTCATTTCAAATAGATCCTATGCATGTCATTCCACAATCATGGTCAGAAGTACGTTTAAGGGGAAACGCTGTCTCGACTTGAACCAGTTGGTTGTGGAAACTGGGCCGTAAAACTTCATCTTACCTGGCTCGTTGGTATGATTTGCTTCCAAGTGAGGTCACGTGACGTCGATACATAAGATCTATGGACTCATTCATGTTTACAAACGATTGACGTCAAGGCTACTTGACAACAGAGTTGCTGAGATGCGCTTAGATTTCAGTCACAATGAAATGTAGACTCTAATTCGTCTACATTCTCCATGCAACCTAATTCATGTATGCATATGTTTCTGCGCATGCTCTATTCCAACCAGTGCCAACTACTGACGTAACCGTGAATGAGTCTATAGAAGGTTTTCGCTTGTAGGTATCATTTATTTATGTATTGGAAGTCGTAGGAAACTATTACTGGTCTGCTTAAATCGGGATTCATGGACAGAATTTATACATTTGAAGAGTTATTTCTCGAGTTTTTAAATTGCCTGAAATATATGGACCATATCCAAAAATTCCATACTTGAACTCTTGGTTAGCTACAGACTGTAGCATATTACTGAGTGTCAAATCATTCTTCTATCCAAATATTTTCGAAATGAGCCGAGATCATCCGAAACATTCCATTTTTATGTAATTTAATTAACTTATTAACTTATTAAATTTCTCACAGGATATGTTCGTGGCCCTATTGGGTTTTTCATGAAGTAATTTATATTAACACTACAATAAGAAAAATTCATGGTAAATTGTATTCGTAAAAGCAAATACATAATGATTATTATGTTAATCTTATTCTAACAAACGTTTTGTGTTCATTTCATTACTGTGATTAAGGTCGAATTTTAAAGACAGTACTCTATTTTAAGATCTTACCATTCTGACACAAGGATGTAGCAAAACGGGGGAAACGGAGCAGAGACGGGACTACAACGGAGTGACTCTTCTTTCAAAAGTGTCATCCTGGAAGATTTAAAATGTATATATTTCGCAGGAAAAAACTTGAAAAGAGCAAAATCTCTCAATAAAAGATAAATTATCATTTGAGATGACGGAAAATGTACAGTTCTGCTCTTTGTTTGGCACGGACTGCCGACAAAGTAAATTATGAATGGACAGAATATTTAGTAGGATCAGTGCCTACTGGACTTTTCCACAACATAAAGTCCCGGGGTATTGGCTAATATCGTAGGGGAAAATAATTTCACCGTCAATAAATCCTATTGATTTATGACCCAGAAAATGAGGTATGCTCTGTAGGATGAACGTTTGTAGCAATTAAACACTTATTTTGCCCCTTTAAATTCTAAACATGTTTAGCATTTAAACACTTAAAGGAACAATCCTCTCACCCCAAACTACACTTTTAGTATAGGGTAACAGAAACTCTCAATTGGCTCAGCTTTTTGATTGACTGCTAATTCAAACAATGCAGAGTGCCAAAGCTTATATTTCACAGATTGAACTGTTCTGACAGTGTTTTGATACCTTGAGCTTTCTATAGCCTACTCACCCTGAAGCAATAAAATGAGATTGTGTCTGAATGAGGGTGAATTTCAGATAACTGTGGGCGGGGCTTAATTAAGAAGGTTGGGAGAATTGGTACTGTTTGGGAAAATTGTGCCTTTAAGCAATTAAATATGTTTAAAAGTACGCTGCCATTTAACCTCTAATTTAGTTTTGCCCATGACATCCATACATGCCTAGCACTACCACGAGAAGTGACAATGCAAATATATGAAAATAATTGAAGATAATCTTTACAATAAACCATGAAGCAAAATATTTTAAAACAAAAATTCAATTGTACATTTGGCCAAATTCATCTTTCTCATTGTTTGCCTGCAGAGCAGTTGATCCCACTGTTGACTGGGAGTTGCAGAATAATGAGAATATGTCCATGGTATTTCCAGTCTGTCGAAAGAGTCGACTGTAAATTAAGGGAAGGACTTGAACCTTATTTAAACTGTTTTGAAGCCGAAGTAAAACTTGAACGGTATTTGAGACTGAATTCAAAGTTCACTCTGTCACACTAAAGAACACATCTAAATAACAGCACAGCAGCTTACGAAGAACTTGATATAGACTATGGCCCCTACAAGTTGGTGACTACTTACTTGAACACACGTTTTAGTGAGCTATAGACGAATCCCATCAGCGCTTGTGTTTAGTGACTGCAGGCAACCATTAGTGGGGTCCATCAGCCTTAAATCGTCTTCATTTATTGTCCACATGAACTTCAAACCCTCATATTCAGAGAAAGTGAGGGGATCAAGATACAATTCAGTGCACAACCATCCCATGACACAGGTAAGCAAGGGAATTAAAAGATAAAGAAGTGATAGACCTCATTTATGGCCAACTGAAATCAAACCATCACTTCGGGTCGCGGGTATAGATGCGCACTGTTTAACAAGGTGTTTCTTGATTGGATGTTGCCATTGATTGTATTCTCTGTTAGGGTTAGGGATTAGGACTATCATTAGACAGGAAATTTCTTGTTGAGCAGTGCGCATCGCCCCCATCACTTGACTGTCCGGGTTTGACTGTCCGGTTTCGTCTTTATGTAACAACAGAGTGGTGTTTGCTCCAAAGAGGAAAATTGATGATGACCGAAAATCGGTATCGATACCCAAAAATGAACGAGAGACTGTAATATTACGATCACGCTTGTGTACTTAAGACAAAAACGTCGAGCTCATTGGTTTCTTAGGTGATGGTTTGGAGCACTCTACAAAAATATTGGAATATATGAATAATCATGACGATACTCTTATAATAATCAACATACCAAGTTGTTACACAATTACCCATGACTACACGGATTTACATAACAATAAGAGCCACTCATTAAATTTACACAACACCAAAAATAAGCCTACTGGTAAATTGAAAGGTAGTTGCATTAAAGTCGCAAAAATACTTTATTAGAAGCAGAATATACACACGGACTAGAAACAATAGCCAGTGGCGTACGCAGTGGGCAAGGATTTGGGCCATGACCCCCGTTACATTGTCCAGCCTTCGAAATGAAAAATAAAACTTAAATTAAACAAAAATACAGGACATTAAAAAATCTCCCTTTTACAGGTGTTGAGGTGATCGGTTTGTCGTCAAATCCAACTTGGTATCATGCTAGCTGCAACTGTCTCCTCATGCATGACCCCTAACCAATGACATTTTTGTAGTTTCTAAAATACGCAAATATCGTAACACTTCCGTCAAATTTTACTTCAAAAAGAAGCATATGTAGCACCAAATTGCATGTAAGGACCCCAGTTGTTCAAGATAGTTTTGAAGGGGAGTGCCGTCCCCTTTGATTCCTTCTCGGCCGGCACAGGAATGCAAAATGGGACCGGACAAATGACACCCGTCCCCCTAGAAAAATCTGGAATATTTGAAATTCCGGTAGGAATTTGATAAACAATTCTGTCCGGAATTTGGTAAATAATTCGTGCAGGAATTTGGTAAAAACTCTCGAAGTCACTTGAGTTTTAAAAATTCCTCATCATTTCACAACCTTTTTTCAATCTTGCCCAACACAAATGTCTGAAATGGCCGATTATATGAATACTTTTCAAAACATTGCACGAAAAAAGAAAAACAAGTCTATATTTAAAATAAAATATATATTGAAAATAAAAATGATAACAAAGACATGTGACACATTCGGGCAGCTTGTACATTTTTTTTCTCGGCCCCACTTTATATACTGAAGTGTTGCAAATTTTTAGCCCAAAATGGTAAAACAGTCCGTCGAACGACCAGTTGGCGGAGCTGCCATATGGTCGGGGGGCGGTCGCCCCCTCCTGACGGACCAAAATCGTCTGTCGGCGCCCTTTTTAGGTTTTTAACATACTTTACTCTTGCACCATTTTTGGCAAAATACATAATTTAATAGCGTTGTTTTGAGACCCAGATAACATAATGCTCAAAGAGCCACCAGTAACTGTACTATCTGCACTTTATTCTGATGAAAAGGGTCATCTTCTGTAATAAAGGGATAGGTTTTGCCGAAACGTATCTTCATGCTTTATAGGCACTTATGAATGTTGTCGCTGTGCTAAGTTCATTGCTTCCACACCAAGCGTGATTATAAGCTTACAAAATCACAGCCTGGCATTAAATTAAACCCTCTCGGCCAATAAAAGATGTTTCAAAGGGCGCGACAATAATTGTAGCGCAAATAGCCCTCTTGTCGTAGGGGATAATTGTCAACATAGACAATAAAAAGAGTTTATAAAGATACCAAGATAGCTTCCACAACATTTTTCAAAATCATTTAAAGAGAACATTCAGGTTAAAATAAAATAAAACTGCTATCATAGTGGTAATGGTTTAAGAGTTTTAATGAGCAGTTTCCATTTTGCTTTTCTTCAAGTGACCATTCTTATGATAAATGGCTATTTCTGACACTGCACGATAATCCCATGAAAATGGTTATTTTTATACTTCCGCGGTCTCAATGACCAGAAAATTGCATCAAATTAGCTTAAGATTAGGCTACTTTTATTTATTATGAATCCAGTAACTAGAGAGCCAAGCAGACCTCTTGTCTTGGCTATTTCTTTAAATGTACTTAATTAATGGCTATTTCAGAATGGTCACATGATGTAAATTACGTCAATTAATGTTTCTTCGTGTACTTATCTTGATTTCCAGATGCCAAAAATGTACACCTGACGGTGATTAATTTCTATAACTTTTTCCCTCTGTAAGATTGCATGCTATTTAGCTCTAGCAGATTTAATCTTTATCTTCACAAAGTAGCCCATTAATACATTAAAATCTTAAATCGAGACCTGAAAATAACACACGAAATATAATGACTGCCTTCATACTAGAATGTGAAAGAGAGGGGTAGAAACATGGGCGTCCGCAGGTAGGGGTAAGGGGGGAACTTGCCCTCCTCTGGAAAATAAAAAACCTGAAAAAACGAAGAAAACATAAAGAAAAAGACGAAGAAAAATTAACATCAATATTCACTCAGTGTTTTCCCCATTTATATGCGGTAAATAGGCTTTAGAAATGTCATTTCCAGCGATCGGAGAGGCATTTTGGGCGAAAATTTTCTTGCGCCCCGCGCCAACTCATGGTGGCGCGGAGCTTTCCCCCTAAAAGAATTTAGTCCCGCCCCCCCGAATTTTCTTCCGCGGAGGCCCATGGATAGAAAATTTAAACATATTCCAATAGAAAAACTTGCTGCGGAGGAATGTCAAAGTAGTCTTCTATACCAGGTGCGGAAAATCAAATGGAAAGTCTGAAAAGCCGTGGCTTCGGTCGTGCTGAGGCTCAGGGTTTTTACCCAGAAGCGCCCCTGCAGACCATTTTCGCCCCCTCTGACCGAAATCTCTAGCTCCGCCACTGCGAACGACGTGTCAAAAAGTGCTGGTTCATTTGCCAATTAATTACAAAGACAGACCGGAGGGTGTTCAGAAGCCGTGTCCAATAATTTTTCAGTTATCATGCAAAAGATTTAAGAAGTAAAACCATTTAGATAGAGCCGGGAGTTCTGACAATAGCAATGACAATTTCATCAATTTAGTAGATCTTGAATATAGCAAAGAGTCACAATTGGGGAAAAATTTGCATACTTTCAATTCCTTTGTATAGTTTTCCCCTGAAACGATTCAGGACCATTTCATCTAATGCAGGCGGGGATCAAACGGCCTCAGCCCCCCCTTTTTCGTCACATCAACAATAACAAATAAACTAAAATAAGCATAATGCTTATCTTCGAGAATGTTCAAGTGGGCTATTTCAGGCTCATCCTTTCCCTCACAACACAAATCCAAATACACGAACCTCGTATGATATTAAGTCCGGGTTAATAGGCTATCTATTTAGTTTCCTGCACTCGTACCTTCGCGCCACAACAGGAAGCTGCAACTCCCTGGCCACAAGTTCAACAAGATTTAAATAATGTGAATACCTGCCGGGCAATATGTCATCAGGTGATGAGCGTTGCCGACTAAACTATGTTTACACAGTCGCACGTCAGCCCACGTGTGCAATGTATAAAGTGGCTGTGAACAATCAGCACGTTAGGCTTGTCTCATCAGTTGCCATCGGTGGTGCATTATGGTATAGAGCACGGGTGTGCAAACTTTTGGACCAAATCATGTTGCTGTATCCATCTGGGTGGTCTCAGTGAAGCAAATATGGATGTATAGATGTATATAAGAGGGGGCGTCTTACCGTCACCCCTTTCCCCCATCCTTCCCAAGTTAAATTGACCAATGTGCCAAGACCCACATACATACCACTGGTATACAGGGACAGCTATCAAAAACAATCATGTCGGAGAAACACAAAACGCATCTTGCAAGTATGTTCAAAGTGTTAATTATGATGCGAAATATAAGAATTTAAGCCCTTGTATTCTTGATTGTTCATTGTTAATGCTGACAACGGATAGCCTAATTGGGCTATACGTTGATTTTGATTTTGATTTCGTCTCGCACCGGTTTATTTTTATTTGATGCGTACGGTCTGTAGGAGGGATCAAGTGTGCAGGAACCGTCGATATGAGCTGGTTGTTTGTTGGCTAGAAAATAACTTGCTCTCTTGTTTGTTTGGAATGCATATAATTAATAACGTATAAACAGGCTTCTACCTTGCACGTTAAACGCGCGAAAATTAGGTCGGTTTTGTAAGAGCCAATTATTCTCATGCCATTTCCCACTCAGGTAAACTTCGGGCATGTAAGCCTCTGAGTATGAGCTAATCAGCTGGCTGCTCAAATACATGAGATCCCTGTAAAGTTCGATGAAACTTGTAAAGGCTAGCTAGCCGGTATGCGATGCATTACCATCCTTCAAGTTCCAGCCTTCCTTGAAGTTCAGAAGGGATTTTCGCCGGTCAATGAAGTTGCTCGAATTTTATATGTTATACTCATCGTAATCTTATGTCGCAAGGTAGTCAAATAGCTTGTAAAATGCGCATACAAGCTCATTTTCCAAAGGTTTCTTTACATTACCATTTCACCCAATTGAAGTGGTACCTTTTATCTAATAATTTTCTGATCATTTTACAATACACTCATTTTTTTTTTTATTGAAGTATCAATTTTATTGCAAATGAAAGCTCAAAATAATGATTGCTTAGATTCTACTTACAAGTCGGTCTGAAATGCCGTTTCCGACGGCTCTCTGAGTGGTCGTCCTTTTTCATTTTTTGTCATTTTTTCGGTAGTTTACACAAATAATAATGGAAGATTATATGAAACGATTAAGATATCGTAAAGGAAAGCACTCTTAAATATCCAGAAAGCTTATCGCGTAAGATGCTGCCGAGAAAACTAAAGAGATACATAAATTAAGTTGAGACAGTACCCGAGGACGGTGATATTACGTACAAACACTAAAAACTGTCCACCTTTGACCTTAAACACCTGCTGTATTTAACGGTCCCTTGATCCCTACGTAATTATCATTGATTCTGGCTCACCTAGCTCGTCCCACATACCCTACCTTTACCCACTACTCTGCGCATGCATTACACATTAACCCATTTAGGTCGTCTTTGCTTGAAATTAGAAGTCAAAGCAGCACCAGTTAAGACTGTCCTAAAAAGTTTCCAATTCAAACTGGGGCGTTCTTATCTTTTTCTCTTATCGTGCTTCTGGCAGCGGACCATGTTCTTACTCCAATACTCGTGCCGATGAAAATGTTTACTGGCAGACAAAATGCCTGAAAAATTTGATGGGATTTTGTTTCTGACTGTGTTACTTACAAAATATGATCATTTTTGTATTTGGATTTTGTAGACAATGAGTTGAAATGGAGACATGTGCAAAATTCAAGGCTATTTGATCGATTTTAGTGCCTTTTTTATTGTCATACTCCGCTCTGTGAAATGTCGTTTTTGAACAGCTATTTTGGCGGGAAACACATACCTATCACATTTCATCATACCAATCTCAAAAATTTCAATGGTCATTTAAGGAAATTTGAAACTGTCATGAAAGCCCAGATTGTGGACTTTGATCAGAGAAGTAGCATGTCCTGGTTGAAAACTTCTACTTGGAGCTAGGGGGAACGGAAGTAGCCTAGTTAGGTGTGAGTCATTTCGACTTATAATTAGTGGCTCGCTACCAGAAATTTTGAGTTTTCAGATTTTATAGAAGGTGGCGCCTTACTGAAAAGAAAACAAAAACAGAAAGAGAGAAAAAAAAAACAAAAGATTGAAGCCAAGCGTTCAAGGTCTCTGACCAGCTATGTGTCCTGTCAACTACAACAGAGAACCAACTATAAGGCGCCTCTCTAGTACCCTTCTGCATACAGTGACGCTCAGCGTGCTTTGTATACGACAGCAATCTTTCCTCGGGACTCCCCTCAAGGACCGGCGATACATTGGGCAGGAGCACTACTCGCCTCCCAGTGCAATCAGAGTAGGACCATATGTGAACACTACCGTCCGGTTCAGCGTCAACGTGCCGCGCAGGTTATAGTAGGGGATGTCTTATATAGCATGAAAACATGGAAAATCTGCTCTATCAGGGTGAAATTTTCAAAGTACAAATTTCAGCCGGATGTAGTGTCAGCAGAAAGGAATTATGTTTATCAAATATTCGTAGTTAAAATTTTTAGTTATTTTTGCATGTTTCTTGACAAGATTCCCCTACGACTGATTTTTCTTCTAAATAATTGTTATTTTCGCTCCAAATGGAGACTTATGTCACAGAAACGTCACAATCTTTCTGGTTCGTAGGAAATCTGGAAGTTTATTGTACGGTACTGTACGTGCTGCAGGATAATTTCTATTGAGGACAGTTAAAAACACTGAAGTAACTGTAACTTGACCCAAAGTTTCTTTATACATCTGTCGAAGTTTGTTTCATTTTATTACTGAAACATTTTCTGGGATCTTGTCTCAGGTCTTCCTGATTTGCATTAAAAAGGTTGTCTCATTATTTATTAGGGAATATATCTTACTGTTTACTCATTTTTGTAACGATACAAAAAGAGTCGTTCTCAAAAAAGGTTATCAACTTGTTTAATGAATGTTAAAATATAATTCTAAATGGGTTATTTTGAGAACGACACAACATTTACAATTAAAACAACTAAAATTGAAATAATCATCCCTATAAGTGTAATAGACCAGGTCAATTTGTGCAGGCCTACAAAGTTTGGGACAAGATCCATTTTGTGGCCCACGTAACTTTGCTTGCAAAAGGATGAACACAATTATCCTGAAAATTCTCAGGTTTCGTCGAAAACTGCATCCAGGGTGTGGCTTCTGTTCTATATTCAGCCAGTCCTAGAGCAGGACCACACATGTTTGCCCTTTAGAGGGCGTAATTGTCCATTTGGGACGTTTAGCTCCTTTAAGGAGCAGAACTCCTCCGGGAGTAAGTGTTTGGTTTTCGCCCCTTGGCTCTTCGCCAGAGAGTCGAGGGGACTTTTAGAAAAAAGTTTCGTCTAAAGCCTATCGGTCTTTTGGTCTGACGGCGTTGAGGTTGGTAGGTGTTGTCCTTAAGTGGACGAATAGCTTCTTCGGGAAGCAGTTTCAAGTTTGGTTTCGCCGAACGGCCCTTTGCCAGAGGGTCGGGAGGACTTTAGCAAAAGGTCTTTTGGCTGAGATCCGTTATCCGTTCTTTCAATCAAATCTAGAATGGAGTCACATAACAGAATTAATCATGTAAATATGAGTTGCACAGCAAAGGAAAGTCACAACATTTTATATCTCGGCTCGAGAAAGTCCTACGAAGATAGGAGGTGGGCTGTTAAAATTCACTTTTCATGCCCCGTTTAAATTATGTTTTTTAATTGTTCAACTTGGGGTACACTTTAATAGATCAAATGCAGGCTATATACAGTATTACCACTTTTCGGGCAAACGTTTTGAAGCATTTTGACATGTACATGACATGTACCTCTCTTCCCCGTCGTCTGCCCGTCACCCTGCAATTGCAAGCGTCACGATTTTCAAGTTTTCTTGTGCACTTTTGCTTGAATATTCTACCACTTCGGGCAAAGTGCTGCACGCTAAACTAAGGAGTGGGGCTGGCA
This sequence comes from Holothuria scabra, assembly GCA_037179385.1. Classification (NCBI taxonomy): domain Eukaryota; kingdom Metazoa; phylum Echinodermata; class Holothuroidea; order Aspidochirotida; family Holothuriidae; genus Holothuria; species Holothuria scabra. The sequence continues at coordinate 67,060,723 of CM074180.1, read as the reverse complement.
TTGTTTTTCCAATGGTCCCCCTAAAATGGAGCAAAATTTTGTAATCTTCTTTCTTCCTAGAAAATTTGCCACGCCGACTATGACTCTTTTAATTTTCTTCAAATTGTGTGAATGGATTGGATGAGTCTTTTAATTTTGTGTAATTAAAAGACATGTTATTTCTTTCACTTAAAACCAACATGGTTTGCTCGAATTGTCCAGATCCTGACCAAATTTCAGATCCCGGAGATATCTGCAGCCTAAATAAACAGTTTTTTCTTCATTTGAAAAAGTGTCCGACAACTGATTTTCTGGAGTACGGCATCAGTGTTGTACAGGCGGTGCCATGGGTACATTATGTTAAAGGTGAAATGTGGTAATTGCTAAAAGGAACTGTGAAGAACTCTTTACTGTGTTAATCAAACGAATATTTATTAATTGAAATGGAAAGTATTTAACATGTTACTTTCATGATTTCCTCGAATACGGGTAAACTAGTCAAGCAGTCTCTCTGATATTAAGCTAGTCTTTGCCATTTGAGACACTAGTCAAATGCAGTCCGGTTTTCCCAGGTTTTCCTCAATAAAAGTCCGAACTCTTCCTTATAAAAGTTCCATAATTGAAACTATTAGTCTTAAAAAAGGGCAAAATTTTGCGCGCGCTTCGCGCGCCTGAAATCGCCATCAGTAAGTGATCGCCCATAAAACAATCAGTGGTAAACTTTTCCGAGCCGCTACAGTGCCGTTTCCCTAAAATTTTCTTTAATACAGGCTTTCTTTTTTTGTCTATAAAGGCAACAAAGTTTCGAGAGTTTTTAATGTCGCCGACTGAGAAGCCTTAATCCGCATTCCTTAGATAATACGATCTTCAGTCGACATGCTATCTCATATACATGCTAATAAGAAACGCAGATTCTTCGATAGTCCACCAAATATGCAAATTTCCTTACAGGAAACCCTGAATGTAATTTATTTTCTGCAATACAAGCTCCATATTTACAAATGTGTAAAAGGACCCAGGTTTTCAGTACGTATCGTACCTAACACAGAAGTTTTCACACTTGAGAAAAAGATCAGTTTTTTTTAAAAAAGGGGAGTTGCTCGTAGAAAAAGCACAAAAGTTTAGCATAAAAATGTACCTTTTGGTCAATGGGGTGGGTGAGTTGCATGGTACAAAATACTTTTTCCAAAGTCCTCCCGACCCTCTGGCAAAGGGCCGTTCGGCGAAACTAAACTTGAAACTGCTTCCCGAAGAAGCTATACGTCCACTTAAGGACAACACTTGACCAACCTCAAGGCCTTCAGACTATTTACATTATTGGTCTGTCATGCATGGCTCCATTCTAGACTGGATGAAAAGAACAGATACTACACATGATCTTGGTACAAAATTATCCCCCCCCCCCCCTTCCTCACTTCCATATTGCAAGTGACATATTGAAGTGACGAAGTTTGGAATAATGAATAGCGGAACAGGACAGTGCATGGCAGCAAGCCCACTATCTAAGCGGAGCGCCACCATTAGTTGGCTCGTAGCGTACACCAAAGTTTTAGTAAACATGCTTTCCAGATCGCTGGATTTAGTAGCTGCTTTGTGCCTTAATTTTTAACAATCTTATTTAACTAGCTGCGCCCATGCATGGTCTGTTTTTCCAGTTGCGAGTTAGATCGATTCCCCCCTTCTCAGATGCTTATGCGGAAACCCACGCACATGTAGGCTCCGTTTTGAAGTCTTTGGTATGACCCAACCAGTGCCCTCTCCTTTGGAAACTTTTTGTACATTTGAGGGTCTTTAGATGCAATATATTGAGGCCAAAGCCCACTTTTAGATGCATCCACCGTCAAAAGGCAGTTCCCTGGTCCCAGGGAAATAATACTTAGAACCTATGGGGGAAGGGGAAGGGACTTGGCACGGATCTCTATCATCAGCTGGAGCGGGAAAGTAATTACCAAATACTTCGTCCTGATCGCAGGAAACCATCACTTTCCCACGCACTCCAACATGCATCTGAAACACCTTTGTCTTGAGATTTCAAGGGTAAAATTAATTCAAATACTGAAGCAGGAGCAATGGTAGAACAGCCATCAATTTGGACAGATATTTAAACAAAATAGTTAGTCTAGCAAAAAAATTCTCGCCGCCCTTGAAGAAAATACATACTCAGAGGTTTTTGGAAGCAGTCCATATCCAGTCCATATCAAACGTAACGTTTTCTGCACACTTGATCCTTACAAAACGTACGCATCAAATAAAAGCATATCGGTGAGCGACGAAATAGAAATCACTGAAAATCAACGTATAACCCAGCATCAACAACTACACAAGGGCTTCAATTCTTACGTGTTGCATCAAAATTAACACTTAAAACATACTTGAAAATTAAAAGATGCGTCTTGTGTTTCTCCGACATGACTGTCTTTGATCGCTGTTCCTCTTTACCAGGGGTGTGCATGCATGTGGGTCTTGGCACATTGGTCAATCTAACGGGGGAAGGATGGAGGCATGGGGTGACGATAAGACGCCACCTAATATACACCTATATCTGCTCCACTGAGGCCACCCAGATGGCCACAACAACATGATTTCGTCCAAAGTTTTGCTCTATACCATAATGAACCAACGTTGGAAACTGAGACAAGACTAACGTACCGACCGTTCACAGCCACTATATTGCACACATGGCCTGACGTTCGACTATGTGAACATCAGTCAATCGGTAACGCTTATAAGAGTCTGATAACATATTAGCCGACAGATATTTACATTATTCAAATCTTGTTCTTGTGGCCAGGGAGTTGCAACTCCCTGTTAATACGAAGGGAGGGCGGCAGGAAAGTAAGTAGATAGCCTATTCACGTACCCGGACTTAATATCATACGAGGTTCTTGTATCTCAGAGGCTGGATTTGTGTTGTGATGGAAGTAATGAGCCTGAAATAGCCCCCTTGAATATTTTCGTACATAAACAGTGTGCTTGTTTAGTGTATTTGTTATTGTTGATGTGGCGAAAAGGGGATGAGGTCTTAAAAGCCCCCCCCCCCCCTTGGATCCGCGCCTGGCACGGGTTTCCACTTGTCCATCCCGGAAAATACCGTACCTTCTCCACGATAATTCCAAAGTGACAAGAAACTTTGCCCGGCTTCTAAATTTTGCCACTGTAGAACGGCATCTGGAGAAGAATGGTAGTTTGAACCCCAAATTTACTTCTTTCCAGGGCCCAAAATGATAAATTTGGCCTTGTGTGTCTTAACAGCACAGCAAAGTTTTGGATTTTCAGAGATAATAACTTATGATATATACAGGCTACAGGAGGTAATATGATCATATTTTAAAGGTTATGTTTTGTACCCTGTAATTGACCTATGTGGACTTTGGGAACACGAAACACTCATCAATAATGTCACCCATTTCAGTTAGAAATTTTACCCGACCTCCCTCCCCCTCACTAGAAAAAAGGTAAATAAAATTTTGCTTGCAACTATCAAAACTTTAATTTGTAAGAAAAGTAAGTTAACTATAAGTTAACGACATTTTCTCTTTACGTTCGAACTACAAGACTTTTCCGTGCACATACGGTGTGGCGGCGCTCGTCAAGACAGACAAGGCCGCCGGACATTGGAAAGCAAGGAAGCGGGAATTAAAATTGTAGGTGGGCCTATTCTTTACTTAGGAACTATGTAATAGAGAAATGGGTGACTTGCGTTTCACTATACATTTTTCAAAAATCAAAAGTAGTCTAAAACTACTGTATGCATCCCTTGGAAATATACCAGTAGAGGGCGGTTCTGCAGCTAGTGGCGTCCCTCAAAATATATTAGTATATAACATAACATAACATAACATTACATAACGTAACGTAACGTAACATAACATAACATAACATCACATACCATAACATAACATAACATAACATAACATAACATAACATAACATAACATAACATAACATAACATAACATAACATAACATAACATAACATAACATAACATAACATAACATAACATAACATAACATAACATAACATAACATAACATAACATAACATAACATATAACCTCCCTGGTAAAAAGAAAAAAACCTTCCTGACACGTAAAATTTTCGTCAATGCTTAAAACCTCAGAGCTTCCGTCCGAGGGGTCCTTCCCCTGCACCCCACCCGAGAAACCGAACGCTTTGGGCTCTGCTTAGCCTTGCGCCCGACCCCCCCCCCCTTAGCATTTTCCATTGCCCTGTCTCCCCACCCCCAGGGCCCCACCCGCGTCCACAACTTTGATATTCTGGCGCCGCCGCTTCCGTGCTCTGGACTAACGTCAGATAATGAATCAATTCTTCTATCTAAATGGTTGGTAAACTACCAAAATCCCCTTTCTTTCCTTTGAAAACCATGAAAAATCTACAAATCCAAGTTTATTAGTGCCTGGCCGTATCCAATCCATTTTCGTCATCTTTCGCTGATGTATCGCCCGAAGGGGACATATTTATGTTCTGTTCTACCGACGGCTGACTTTGTCACATTGTGCGGCATTTCCGACACAAACCGAAGGAGTAAACACAAATAACCATGGATTTTGAAGAAATGGAGGAAAGAATCGCGCAGATGATGACGGGGATTAACAGGTAACTTATTATTTTCCCACAATTGTATAATGGTGTTGTTTTGAATATTGTTATTCGTTTTGTTTTTTGCTCGAATGTTGTATTAACATCTGTTTGGGTTAGGATGATATTCATCTAACAATAGTCATACCAATTAGCTTAACATTAGGCCTCACAGCAATACAGAATCAATAGCTACACGAATCCGGACAGCAAATGATGGTCTGATTTCAGTCGGCCATAACTGGGGTCCGTCACCTTTAAATCTTTCGATTTCCTTGCTTACCTATATCATGGATGGTTGTGTACTAATTTTGTATCTTGAATCCTCCAATTTCACTTAATATGAGGGTTTGAAATTCATGTAAACAATAAATAAAGACGGTTTTAGGCTGATGGACCCCACTAATGGCTGCCTTCAGTCACTAAAAACAAGCTCTTAATGGATTCGTCTATAGCGTACTGACTAACTAACGTTACTGTACTAATGTATAGTCTGTGTAGTTGCAAGCAGTGTTCTCATTAGGCCCCCAAACCCAAGAGTCCCTGAACCCTCAACTTTTTTTCCAAGAGTCCCATCAAATTTCTGAGTGTCCCATATTTTTTGGAAGAGTCCTAAGATGAAACATCAACAAAAATGCAGTAGGCCTAGGGGGCCTAGGCCTAACAAATGGAAAACAAACATGGTTGAGGGAAACAAATGTTTTATTTTAAACTACCATTAAGGTTGTCGCACACGCACAGAATTTTTCTCCAAAATTCTCACGGAACTACTCACACCCAAACATGCAGTCGCTAAAACAGTGTGTTTAAAAATTGAATTTAAGACACTCAAAATTTTCAAAATTTTGCCTACACTGTTAAATTTGTTTACCTAAGACATATTTCTACTATAATATTTCACCAAATAACCTTAAAACAAAAAGAAGAAAAAATATGTTACAGTTTCTAACGATCCCTTCCAAACATCGTTGCAACTGTGACAGTCAAATTCAAAAGTGTGTTTTGGTCACACGTAAATGCCACACATTGCCTTCTTTGACTTGATCCTGCATTGACTGAACCTTTGACCCCTACAACCCATATATCATTAGAAAGAAGAAAAGTAAATCTACATTATAATGGAGGGAAGCGATCGCCAAAAATAATATTTCTTTACCATTTTTGGGCTTAAAACATTGGTGACATGAATACAGTGGGTTCCAGAATAATCCGCAATTGCTTCCAGGTATCGTTTTGTAATGTTTTTTATGATCTTTTCATTTCCGAAGAGAAAAAACTGATTTTTTGCTCAGCCCGATGCACGCGCAATTTAAATGAAACAGCCCATTGATCCAAGCCTACTGAGCCGACATACAGTAGGTATGTTTATGTATGAGTCCATTGTTCAGCTTAGCAACAAGGGATTTCCCGCCAATATGCTTACATACAGTACTGCATTGTATATTCCTGTACGTGCAATACCGAAGTACGGTATAGTAAATCACGTACTTGGTACCTGTACGTGTGCGTAAGCATGTGTACAGATTGCTATAGCGTAGACTGTGTAAGCAGGCTATGTGCGACTTGTTAATGCATGGTATGTACACAAAATGCAAGTTACCATGACACAGACGCGTGATAGCTGAGTGTCTTACCCAGTTACGTTGCATTCACGCCAGCACATCTGGCATACGTAACACAGTGATGAATAATCAAAGCCTCTGAGTGAGCGGTTACGATGTTGTTTTTGACCAACTTTTGCAGGCAGAACATAACACTGAAGCTTACGGCGATTTGGAGAAATCGTAAGGACTATGGAGACATAAAATGGGCTATATTTCAAAAAGTATTGGTCGGAGTTTGGTAAAATTCGGTATGGTTGCTTAGACAAGGGTACTAAACAATGTGAATCAGTCAAATTCTTGAAGTTTGATATTTTTTGCATAGTCATATTTTTAGTGTGACAATCCTACTACCATGTGCACAAAAACACTCTCGGCAAATAATCAGTGACGCTCCGCAGTTTCCATTCAGATGTTCTTCCGTGATATTTGCAACATGCCATTGCATAAAACTGGTCTTGCATTGACAAGTGATGTTACTCTGACTAAGCTGGACAACAGCATGGCGGATGATCTAGTACATACATAGCACCAGAGGTAGGCAGATTTCCTACATGGATTTTGTGAAGTGACATCGACAATGAACATTTCAAGGCAAGGGGTGTGTGTGAACTTTTCAACACAAAACTTTCTATGCCTCCTTGCCAAACTTATACATGCACAAATTTTGCAAGCAAATCCCGTGCGTCCCTGGGACGCACAGGATTTGTTTGCAAAATGCAAGTGGATTTTGTTTCAAGAGTCTCGAGTCGAACTCACCCGGGAGCTCGGTTAGTGAGAACCCTGGCAAGGTAGGAATTAATTGAAAGCCACAAAGGCTATGGCCTTTATATTGTTTGCAATGTCCTTGTTGCCCAATAAAATTTAATGACAGTCAACTGAGTCAAAGGCTAGCAAAGCCTATGGTCCAATCTGCATTTCGTGCACTCAAACACAAAGATCTTTGGCATGAGCGCTGACTCCTATTCAGCGTAGTGGTGGGCAAGCTGAAATCCTGGCGCCCCGGTTAATTCATGTCGTACGATGAATGTACAGTATACTGTGATATACAGTACTTGTGTTGCCAATGAATGGCGTATGCATTACGCACATGTACATACATTAGTATGTACAATCCCGTACAGATTGCTACTTACTGTGTGTGTACCATATACTTGTACATGCATTGCCAATGTATGATGATCATGCACATGTATACTGTACGTACAGGTACGTGCACAGGCCTGCATATTGCTATGTGATATTGCTATGTGCACAGAAAATCCCGCCGTACGATCAGGAAAACCTTGGCGTTCCTTCGGCGTGGGCTTTACATGGAGTGCACCCTGGCCTAAGGTCAGTACAAAATCACTTGTTTGGCCTTGGACATTGGTGCCCACTCAGTTCACATGACATGCCCTTAAAACTGATAGTGGTCTTGCCCTGCTGGAACCTTAATTCCAGCCCTGTAGTTGGCCAGTTGAGTTAGCCTTAATTCTGACATTTAGCTGACACTTAGGCTGTCTCATTCTTATTGACAGTGTCAGTGAGACTAACTGCTGTTCCATGCATTGTAGGAATCCAAGCAGCCTAGTAGTGCTGTGCACGTTTAGCAAAAACTAAACATTTAACCTCAAAAATTTGCGATCGTTCAGCAATTAATCGCGATTACCTTATCACAAAAAAAAATAATTTCAGTATGTAGTCATTAATACTGAATGTAATGCAGAAGTAATAACAGCTGTTATCTTGCATGGTATAATCAACTTATTCTGAAACTTTGAAGCCGACAGGGTTCAAATATGCCCAGAATGTCCCAGGGATCATCAAGTATGCAAATGGATAAAAAAAATGTCAAAAACAGGTTTTGCGATTAATCGCTTGTAGCTATGTACCAAACATTTATTCCACGTACAATCGTTTAGCGATTAATCACATTCACAGCCCTACAGCCTAGCCCAGTAAAGTAATTAAGCTTAATTATGTCCAGGCTAGACTAAGTAGGGGGATCACGATAGCTTCAGATGTGCCTTGAAAGCCATACTGGTAAATATGGATGTTGCACATAATATTTTCAGCTTGTGATTATGAGCTCAACACTGAAGACATGACTTTCCTCACTTTTTGCATACACATTTAATGACTTGAATTTCCACCTTTTTCCATTCTCCCTGCACATAAGAGTGAAAGTGTTTCCGTCAAGGGGGATACACCTAAGGTAGATTTGTCCCCAACCCCCTTTTCAGAAGAAGACAAGTAAAATTCCCAACCCTCCACTTTTTCCATTTCCATAAAAATAAGAAAACGTTGTTTTCTTTCTGAAGAAGAGGACACCTTTGCTGCAGTGTTTATACAGTAGTCTTTAAAACTGTTCAGATTGCACCTAATATTGGCCTTGAAGCAATATGTCTCACATGTGCATGGGTTCAAGTCCCACTCGATGTACATGGGTTTTTCTCCGGGTACTCCGGCTTTCCTCCCACTTGGCATAGGCTTGCCACTAAAATCGATTGCCCAGCCGACAAAGTCTGTTGCGCGCCGGACTGAAGCACCTTCGAGTGGACCAGTTAACTAGCCGACTTTGCCTTTTTTTTTGCCTTGAAGCAATCTTTAGTCCCCTGAACCGACCTATGATATTGACAAAGGACAGCATCAATTTGGATCAGGGGTTTGCAGTAATAGTCCCCCCCCCCTCCCTTTTTTGTGTTTATGGTAGATTCCCTGCAGGCTCTGAAAAGAAAAACACCATATGGTACACTAGATTGTACCTGCACAGTAGACTATAAGGTTTTTATTTGGTTTTAATGCTTGAAATAGCACTTTTGAATGTTAAAAATGGGATTGTTGTGATTTCTGAGGCTCTTATCAGAAAATCTTTTAGCCTTATACTTTAAGAATAATGATCCCTACACTTTTTGTTTAATCTTTAAACTATTGTACCATAAACACCTGCATGCCCATGTGTAGGTTAGAAACTCTTGCATGCCAGATGAAGTGTTGCATGAGTACATATGCTTCATTGTGATCCCTACCTTAGACTTATATATTTTTACATCCAGCAAAATGAGCAACAGACCGTGTTTGTAGATCATTTCCTCTTAAGGTGAAAAAAAGCTCCACACTCAATGTGGCCAGAAGTGTTCAGAGATGTCAGTGGCTACCGACTTTACTGAAGAGTCCTGAAATGTTTACTATCAGATCAGTACTGTAAGTTTCTGTCCTCTTCTACCAGGCTTGGGGCGATTACATCTCAATGTAATCGATTACAATTGTGATTACTTCATATTTTACGATTGCGATTATGATTACGATTACAGCTAAAATTGAAAGTAATTGATTACGATTGCGATTACATTGCGATGTAATCATGATTGCAATTGTGATTACATTTTCTTTCCACATAAACAACATAGTAGGCAAAACAATCCAGTACCCACAACTGGAAAAAAGTCCTCCCAAAGTAGAGATTATTGAACCCATGCACTTCTCACACATTTTAAGCTGGAACATCCAAGAAAGAGGGACAAATAAATTTTGTCATTCCAACAGAAGAACCAAAAACTGAAAAAATTGTTTAGTAACTTTACTTTTTTGTTCAATTCAATTTCAATGTAATCAGAAATGAGACCACGATTGCGATTACTTTGCCAGTGTAACCGATTACGATTGCAATTACTTTGCGATTTACACAAAAGTAATCGATTGCGATTACAACTACTTCAAAATGTGTAATCCAATGCAATCGATTACGATTACTGATTAAGATTACCCCAAACCTGTCTTCTACCTGCTATTACTGTCTAGCAAACTATCAACACTGTAACTGTGGGAATTTTGATTGTGTTTTCTTTACAGGTACAATCCTGAAAACCTCATGACTCTTGAAATGTATGTCAACATGCAGTGCAGGGAAAACAAGTATGATTTGGAGGCCAATTTAGCTGTTCTGAAGTTGTAAGTATGAATGGAAATTTAAAGTGGCAAATTTAGTTTATCAATAACTTGCAGTAGGTATGAAATGAACTACCACATGACAATGCAAGCCTTATTATTAGCATACAGCAATTAGTCAAGTTTCAAATATTGTTATAATGTAGTATGTGCACTCCCCATGACCCGCCGTCTTGTTGTTTATGAGCAACTCTCCCATCCTTTTGTCCTACATTCCCAGGGCCCTTCCTATTTCCCATCACCTGTTACCGGTGGACGTGACATATTACCTTATCTCAGTTCCACGTGCAAGCTGTAACCCATATTTTCAAGGTGTGGCCAATTTCACCCTTTGCAGCCTCCTCGTTGGTCATTTAGATTAACACACTCATTTATATTCATTTAATTGGGTGGGTCCTAACTTTTGACCAATCAGGGGACCGCAATTACTACTAGAATCTTCCCACAACCTTCGTGGCTTGGAATTGCGAGACGAGCCCTGCAAGCTGGTCACTTGTGTAACATACCTCAAAGCAGAAGCATGTAGTCACCTTGTACATAACTGATTTAAGTAATTCCTTTTTTTAGCCGGCCGTTGATCGAAGTTGAACTGAATAAAAACCACTAATCATGCTGAAATAGAACTTCGGTCTTTACTCTTCCTGTCTGTGCATCTATCTCATCTTGTATTGCCATACTCAGTAAGTTCTCATACCAAGCCTTTGTTATATGATTGGTCTTTTATCTAACAATATAAAAGTTGCACAAAAATCAAAAAGTTTAAAATTTGTTTGGATCTGCCCTGTAGGTCAAAACAGTTGTTGCACGTTCATAACTTGAAAAAGTGTCTTGTCTAAAATTTTGAAAAAGTGAATTATTATTTGCAAAATACTTATTTGTATTGTAGGGTACATGTACAGTATGGGGTTTATCTATGTAAGTTTGGCCATTTGTCATTAGTATGTAAAAGAAAACTTAGCAAGTTTGGAAAACTTTGGGGCATGTTACCAACCAAGTGCTGCTTTATTGAAAAGACCTAAAAAATGTATGCAACATGGAGAAGCCCCCTCCCAATCAACCATTCACCCCAAAGGATCGCTCACTGAGCACAGCAAATGTTGTGGCATGATTAACAGTTGGAGTAATCAATGTGAATGGAGCAGGTTCCTGATTCACTGTACTCAACCATACACGGTAGAGTGAGCTCATTTAATTTCTGAATCCTAACAATTATTTCTTTTCTTTTTCTTCCAGATATCAACTGAATCCAATGCATTTTAAGAAACCAGTCACAGCTCTCATCCTTCTGAAGGCTTTAACAAACCTTCCTCATTCAGATTTTACTCTCTGTAAATGTCTGATTGATGAGTCATACGTATCCTTTTCTTATTCATGTACTGACCTCCAGATTGTTTTCTCCACTTTGCCATAAAGGGAAACTTGCCCATGACTGTATTCAGGGTTGTCACCAGACCATTTTGAGAGCTGGGTAATTTGTGGTCACTGTCCTGAGGGAGCGGTCTAAGGGGAGTCACTTTCCCACCTCCCCTTTGAAATATTTTGCAGATTGGAGAGTGCATGCAAAAAACGAGGAATTATCAATCAGTTCTAAAGAAATTTGAGAATTTTCTTCAGTTAGGCAGGGAATAATTTAACATTCAAATTTTGCCTATCAGTTCTGAAGATTTTTGAGGTCATTCACACATTGTTTGTGAAAATGCAAGGGTTATGCACACAAAAAATTGCTACACAATTTTTCATTTGTGTAGCAACTTGGCATGTTTGTGTAGCAAATTGCGATGCAATACTGGATAAATTTTTCTCTGTTAGGGTAAGAAATTTGTGACGGGCGGTGATGCCGATATTGATGGCAAGTACGGGTGTAGATTCTGAGAGTTGGGTCACCCGGTCGAGTGACAACTCTGGCTGTATTATGCTTTTAGCTTTCACTAAAAGGTGTACTTGATGTAGAATGTATCACTTGGGATGTATCAGTATTGGTGCCTAGGCTCAAAATGAGGATGTAAAATTACCCTCTTCCAAAATATTTTGTGATGATTTTAGATAATTTGTAGGCCTTTGTACAACCTGACTACAATAATGTATGTTTGTAGAGAAACATGTATACATGGAATAGATGTCTTGCCTACTGTACATGTAAAGTGTATATGCTAGCCTTGAATTTTCAGCAGTGCAAGTGGGATGGCACACCATTAATCACTAGAAGAAGCTAGAAAAGGAAAGAGAGTTGATGAGTCAGATGTACCAAATTTTGGTTAATCTAAAACTGAAGGGATAGTGAAACTCTCATTTGAAATTTGTCATTTTGAAAATAACAGCATACTTAGTTACCATTAATAGCCATTTTTGAGGAGAAAGATTATTTGACCTGAGAAAGATGTCACTAAAACCACTCATGTCCATGTGCTGCCATGCTCTGAGATAACAAACGATTTCCCAAGATGTTGACCGGCATTTCCTTTCAATACTTTGCCAATATCAAGAATGAGTTCAGAAAATTTGATTGAATAACCATCAAAATACCGCTTTAAATTTGACTCCAATCACATTCTTTTTGAGCATATTAATAATTTTTAAATACTATTTTTAAAACATTTTGTCATGTGACTTGTTTATAGTGTGTAAGTAATAAGACAAGTCAATTTTTTTTTCACAATCCTTTTTAGACAATGGTGATCTGCTTGCTTGGAATCAATTGTTTGCAGTGACTCATGCAGTAGGGTTGTTATGCTAGCCTAAGGCTTACTGCATAGTATGGTGTAAACTTTGCGGTACAAACATGCAGAAAAAGGATAGCCTAGTCTACTTTAGGCCTGATGTGCCCATACCTATTTGTGTTTACGTTCCATGCAATGCTCTAACCTCATTTGTTTAAGCCAGTTTCTGATGCATGTCCGAATTTCATCCAATTACCTTTGCTCTGATCTTCTCTACAAAACATTGACCTTCTAAATGTTCTTTGTAGATGTTAAACTTCTTAGCAGTAGTCAACCACCCATGTCAAAGTACTTGAACCAATTTCATAATTGCTGTTTTATAGGTGCTTGGGAGGGTTCTGAATCCGAACAACTGTCTCCTGCATGATTACTGCAGCCAAGTGCTTGCGATTCTAATATTTCCTTTCTGGCAAAAAGTTATCTTACTATTATAACATAGGTTAGGAACAGCTTTACATTCTGTATACTGTAACATAAGTTAATACTGTTTGTAGTACATGCACACTGTAATGGTTGAATGGTTGTAACTGCGGGAGATTTCGAGGGTTAGAATAAATCAAAATACTGTATGCAGGGCAAAGCACTACCTGAACACAAAATGGTCAAAAATATCACACCAATTTCTGTTAAAATAATGATATTTTCATGCCTATTATAGTGTTTGTTCATTTTTGCATCAGTTGCATGTGAAACTTATGGTGTATGAATCCTCTCAATGATTCCTCAAAAATGCCATGGACTTTCATTTTCCTTATGGTCTGTTTCTCTTCTTAAATTTAGGATTGTCTTTGCCTCCTCATTAGTGTGTTTAAGATATGAATGTCAAACCTCTCCTTGCACAGTGTGAATTGAAGATTGCCCTCATCCATAATTTCTTTATAAAAAGCATGGTTCTTTAACACTTCCTTATCCAGCAAATGGAGGAACCTATCACCACAATTCTTCACATTGCCAAGTTACTTGAGATGTGCAAGTTTAGGGAATTCTGGGTAAGTTACCCCAGGCTGTAATCAATAGGGTTATTTATGGGGTCGTACTTGCCCATGAACTAAATCATGGTAGGTATGACATCGTTTTTGCAAATTTTCTGTAACATTTGTCTTCAAGTTATCTTGAGGCACAAAATTCACATGGGTCATGTATATTAATCCCAAAATACTGTGGTGTAATCATCTTCCTTCATGTAAAATGATGGGGTTTTTGTAGCTGAGAATAAAAAAAAAAATTGTGCAATTCTTGAAGAGCAAGAACAGTTTTGAAGCAACAGCTAAATCTCATAATTTTATTTTTATTTTTCTTCAAAGAGTCTTTGAGAAGATTTTAGGATTTCAGCATTTTTTCACATTCTACAGTAAAACCATGCAGTAATTTGGAGTAAATTTCACACTTGAGAAGACACAATATTTTAACTATCACATGACTCTTGAGAGCCTGTCATAAAACAGCAGAATATTTTACATATTCAAGTTTAAGCAACTGTAATTAACCCTTTGAAGAGCAGATGTCCTCATCCCAGAGAGTATGAGTATTTTTAAACAAGTTACTCGTCCACCTCCCTCCCACGCACGAAACCGTCTTGAGCTTCTCCAAATGTAGGTTTACAAAGATGAAATTTATTGCTTAAGGTTTTATAAACTTGCAAGTTTCTCAGTGACTTGTTATATCCTTGTTGTATAACTCTAAACCATCTTTGATTTAGACTGTTTTTCTTGCATCACATATGTACTGCCCCCGTGCAGTAAGTATTTGCAGCAAGAGTAGACAGTGATCATCTCTGATGAACTGTAAAGTACTGATACTGCTGCTGATAAAACAAAGAAATGCAAAAATGTTAGTTTGAGTGGAATTGCAAATTTACTGAGTTTACCATTTCAAACTTAGCACAGAAGCTTCACTTTATATGTTGTCATAAGATTGGGTTTGCACTGTATGAATTTATCTTCAACTGCTCAAAACTCAAAAAGGATGGGTGTCGGGGGAGAATTTTTCATGCCACACCCCAAGTCCAAGTTAATGCTTGACCAAACTTACAGGTGGGTTTAGTGGACAAAAGCTTGCTTCAAGCCTTCCTATAAGGTGGTATTTAAAGCCTATGTATTTATGTAAGCTCAAACATTGCTGCAAACATGTCCTCTTCTGAAATAAGAAAAAAAGATACTGGAGTTTTTTTTTTTATTTTATGGAAATTAAAATGGGAGGATTTAACCCCATTCTTCTGAAAAGGGAGGGGGGTGTAACAAATCCCCCTGTGATGGAAACCATGTTCAAGCTTGTAAGAAATTTTACTCTTATTTTAGACACACTCCAATAAGCAAATTTGGTAATTTGTTGCAGCATAGAATTGTAGGCAAATACCCAAGACTTTCTATACATGGACAGAGCATACTGCATGGTAGATTGTCGCTATTGTGCGTGTGAGAAAAAATGCACCAAGATGGCTGTCTGCTATGGTTTTGTGTGAAAGTTTGGACTTGCCCAAGTATATCTCCATATTTTGCAAGAAAGTTGAAATATTTTCGAAATAATGCAAGATAAAGCCAAACTCACAACACCTATTGCAGGAATATGATGTCGTTTGCCATTCAAGTTTTAACTTTTGTTCAAAATGTAATTTACATAGTCGTCAGCAAATCATACAATTTACAGCTTCACGGTGGCCAATTTGGTGCGCTCATTTTGTCCTAGTCGGTGGCAACAATCTACAGATAGGAAGTACGCTTTACATGCCCTGCCCATGTATATAAGAAGTCTGTGGTACATACTGGGATTCACAAACTGAGCTCACCAGACAGTGTCCTGTGTTCCTTATTTCATTCAAATGCAACCAAGCAAAAACTGGGTGTCAGTCCTCAGGCAATGTACAGTAACTGCAGTCCACTATGCAAAACTGCACTCAGAATCCCTACAAATAGTATTGATGAATTGAGAAAACATGATTCCATATAGCTTTCAAGTAAACTCAAAGTTTGGAACAGGTGTTATTGATGCAGTTGTATCAAGTTTATCCCAATAATTTTGAGAATGTTCCCATGTGCATAGCCCCCCAAAATGAATTGCTGAATTTGCTTCTTTTGAGTCATAACATATTTCAATACATGGTTTTGTTAATATTTTGTTTCCTCTCTTCCAGGTTGAAGTAGACGAAAAGGCTTCTCTCTTTTTGGATTTAAAGGATTTCAACAATTCAATCAGGAAATGTAAGACAATATATTTTGTAAATATAATGATAATAGTTGTAGATCTCATGTTGTATTTAACAATGCACAAGTTCCTGGTACAATACTAATTTAAAGGCATGCTTCTCCCAAAATTTTCATTGCCTATTTGTTTACAAGTGTAAAAATATTGTGACCTCATAGAAAGGTTGGAACAGTGATTGTTTTGTGACTTGTTTGAATATATGTGTTGCTCAATGTTTTCAGTCATAGTTTTTGCACAGTCTACAAGAATGGAACCTTCTGCCATTGTGCTGGGTGCTCAGCATAAGCAATGGAGTAGGATAAACGAGCCAGTGATCTATGACTGGGAAAAAGGGTGTGGGCGACTCAAATCAAACCAATTGGTTACAAACTGAGCTAGTCTTTCATAATCAATAATCAATAGTTGAAGGTCAGATCAGTAAAGAGGTCCATGGTAATCTCCAACTTGAGCAAGTCAAATTATTTTTATTACCTGATTTACAGGAATGAAAATCTTCTCCAAAATAAGGACCTCTGTTGCTCATTGTAAATCTCTTGTTACAGTACTATCGTAGGATATGGAGGGGGTGAGAGTTGACTTTTTACTGAAATTCAAAGATCCAATGGTAAATTTCAAACCTCTCTTGAGGGTTTTTTTTTTCCTGGGCAGATTGTTCTCCCCTGACTTCAGAGTTTGAGTATCATGGATTTTGTATATTATTGGCATAGCTATTTTATTCTGGGGCATTATTGCTAACACTCTTATTCTTATTTATTTTTTCCTATTAGATATATGCCATGTGGTGAGTATCACATACCAACAAATTGATCGGGTACTGCTCTCTGACCTCTTGGGAAGCCTAACAGAGATGGAACTTCAGCAGTGGATTAAAGCAATGAACTGGAAGGAAATGCCAAATGGGTACATCTTCATCAACAACCAGGAGGAGAATGTCAAGACAAAGAACATCACAGAAAAAATTGGATTTGATAGTAAGTTTTGCAAGCTCCTCCCCAGTGACAAAATGTTGCTGGTTCCTCTGGATAATTTGTATTGATATTTAAATTTCATATGCAACCTCCGCAGAATAATTTTACATCAGTTCAAGGTCATTTACCTATGTTTTAGAAATGCAAATTGAGGTCATGTTAGTATGCAAATATTTTTGTCCTTGTTAAAGTGTGTATGTGTGATGGTATGGGGGGGAGGGAAGGGGGAGAGGGTGGAAGTGGATGTAGTTAGGTGATATAAAAATTCTACAGTGTGGGGCTAGTCTCTTTAGTATAAAGTCACTAGGTGTCAACATTTGCAGTTTACCAGGTGTGACTTTTAAATTTACTTATCTGATCGTATCAAATAAAGAGAGCTACCCGTGGCAGAGATACAGTGTAAATCTTAAGAAAACTCTTCAAGACCATGTTTAGTTCAGGAAAATCTGCTTAGCACTTGATTAAAAAACACACTGTTCTCAAAACAGTTAAGTTGGTTAACTATGGATGATCATAGAAAGCATGGTTCTCAATCTTCTCAGGAAGCAGAAAAAAGCTGGGAATTAAGTCTTAAAAATCCTAGTTGGGAAAGGGAGAATTTCGTATGTTTTGCCCAGAAAGTCTTAATCATAAGTCATATCCAGCCTGTGGTAAATTCACTGTTTGCCACAATGCACTTTTAAAGTGACCACAAATCCTGTATAAATTTTGTGAGATGACAATCAGTGCATGGTGGAAGTTCCTAACAAGTAGGTCTACTGGCATGTAAAAGTAGTTTAAGAAGGTGTGATATTTTAGGAATTAAATGAGGTTTGAAAATTGTACTAATTGTGCAAAATTTTAACTCCGACCTCTTAACTTCCTGACCTCATTTAAACCCAGACTTACCCAGACTGAAATGATGCCTGTTCAGAGGAACAGCTACTAACTCCTACTCAGCGAGGCCACCTACTGTGAATGGAGTTTGGTTTTGGGATAATGTGCTACAGGCTGGTGTCTGCTAACTCCACAATTTCATTACTGCTAGGGGATTGGCTCTTGGGCCATGCTTCAACTTGCCAGTGTTCAGTCCAGTTTTGATATAATTTCATGATCCCCCAGATTTCAGTCTTTGACCAAACAATTTTTTGTATTTTTGGTTTTTCTTTTTGTCTGGACTCCATGGTAGCATGTTAGATAGAATATTTCACATTGCTTGAAGGATTTGGTCTGACGTTTCTAATATTTATTAGTGTGCTTTTTATTTTGGGCGGTAAACACTGATGCTAAAACTAATACAGCTGTATAATGACATAAGTCTACTTTGATACATAACCAGGGGAATACTGGTCAAGAGTGAATCTTTTGCCTGAAAGTCTTACATTCAGGAAACAAACAAACTATAGCAACGAAATTATACCTAACATTTGAAGTTGTGTTGGCAAAACTTAATTCCAAAGAACAATCAAAACCTTCATAGGAAACAAGCTTTTCATCCTATTGCATCCTTGTGAACAATCTTCGTATTTTACAAGTTGTGGAGAGTCAGTATGGGGAAAACACAAACAGCTCGAATCACAGTATTAGCCAGGCCCTACTATAATAAAAGCAGTTCCAAGCACTTATCAGTTTCTTAAAATCATTGTGCAGGTCATAAATTCTGCACTCTTGTCCCCTAGGGACATGTTTCAATTGGCTCTTTACCCCCAACTAATCTCAACGTACCGCTCTTAATAAACCCCGTCCCCAACTTGCGATTGATGGAAAATCAGTCCTCTCTTACTCGTGAGCTGGAGTAAGTGCGGATTGGTGTAAATGGCATATTTAGAAAAACAAAGCCTTGCATAGTTGTGTTGGAGGTGGTAACAGGCTGTTAAGTGGACACATTTTCATCCCAGGGATGCATCCAAGCCACAAGTTTTCTGTTTGAATAAAAAAAAAGCTAATTTTGTCTTTGATGGGGGATTACTAGGGTGAAAACCACTATTCTAATTGTGCCAATCCTTCTCTCTACAAATTTTTGGTTACTGTGTTGAGGAGGAATTCAAATCAAGACAGATTTTATTATCATATTTGTCCACTCTCATTGCAGATGTCTCAAGCGTGATGAAACTGTGTCGTTCTTGAGAGGAGCCACCTGTTAAGTAGCATGAGACCCAGAGCTGATGAAAACATGGAACTTTTCAGAGATAAATATCCTAACAGTGAGTCCCAAGTGGAAGCCATCTTCTTAAACCTCCACAGACCAGCTGATCAAGTGGTCTGCTTACATCACTTTTCCATGGAGTTTTCCACTTAACTTTTTTAGTATAATTCTTCTTGTGAGTGTGCCAGTGTGCTTTGGGAAGAAGTGGATTTAACAGTGTGAGGTGCACAGCAGAAATGAATATCCCAGACTCATTGCCATATTGTCCTATTTTGTAGAGCAGACATGTAGCCAATTCACAACCCTCTACCTTAACCTGACTTGAAAAATTCTGCTGAACTTTCCCCTATTAAAATGAGATTGAGACTCTAGTCGATGACTTGACTCTAATTGCTAAAAAAGTTCTAATTTGAAAACTTGTCAACTGTTCTATCTTAAGTGAAGCTGTTCCATTTTCTGACCTTTTTTACATTACATTTTTCTGACTATAAAGTATTTAAAATACAATAATGCTTAAACAGATCAGAAAAATTGCAAAGCAACAACTTGGCAAAAATAAAGTCATTTCTTGCTTCCACCTAAGTGATTTCCACATATATTTTGAAAATTTAGAGGGGAAATGAGGAGTTTCGTCCCCTGTATGCAACCCACGGAGATGAGCACTTGTCTGCTAGCCACACACAGTATATCTTTTGCAATCACATTCCATATTCTAAGATGGCAGTGTTGGCAAGTATGAAGCTGTAGACAACTAGAAGGGGGAAAAAAGACCTGAATAAACTTCTCTTGCAGAGTAAGCACTGTTCTGGACCATGGACAGGCAGGGGTGGCATATTTAGGGGGAGGGGGGTCCTCATTTTCAAAACTTACAGGGTACTGAAAATTTGGAGGTGGTAAGTAGATGCTGTTCCTCTTGTTTACAATACAGTACATATTGAAAAAATCAGAGGGAGAATGGATATAAGGACATGTATGCAAGTACTATGTCCATACAACTGGTAAAATTGAAAGCTTGCTTGTAGATGATGCTTGTGTCTAGGAAAGAGATTCCAGTGTCTGACCACAACAGTTGCTAGTTTCATATTCCATCTGCTTTCTCTGAAAGAGCTACACTATGTCGTGTCCCTTCAAGGGTATAAGGGAGTGTAAGATTTAATCATTACAGTTATAGCTGCCCAAAGTCCTGGGCCACCCTAAAGTTTCCCAGCCCCAACTCAACCGTATCCAGATCAAAGCTAGGGTCACACACTCCAGGCCTGTTGCCAATTCCAGCTTGCTGTATTCAACATTATTACAGCAAGACAATGGACCTCCAGTACATGCAGCCTTTCAGTTAGTTTACAGCCCTGGTTCAGTACTATGCAACACACTAGTTACAAACTCTTTCAGAGAGTGTATCTTGGGAGAAAAGTTTGCAATTCAAGATAAAATTCTGTATTATAATAGCTGGCCCAAGATTCATCTAAGCTATATTTTGAGCATAGGTGTTGGTTTGTTCTCAGTATTGGGTGGGGATGGAGGGAGGGGGACATGAGGCCGAGATCAAACTTCAAGATTATCTTGTTTATGTTTGAAGATGAAGAAATTCATTTGGGGGTGTGAATATCATTCATTGCATAAATTAGTAAATGACAGACACTTAAATGTACCTTTTTTGTCTCTGATTATTTCTTCTTCTTTTTTTTTTTTGTTTGGTCTTGTTTCCACAGATAAGAAAGTGAAAGATACCACTACATGTTTCGTTTCTTTTGTCTTCATTTTATTGCTGTCATTATGTTGTGAACGAGGCCAAGTTAACTTAATAACTGCAAAAATTAACAAGTGTCAATGCTTCACAAATGATAATGCAAGTAATATGAAACGAAGGAATTAAGATTTAAATATGATGCAGATGGCAAACTTGGAGAAGTAATTATATTATTTTCTAATCTCAATATTGTCTTTTGCCTTGTAAGAGGCTATAAATATAAGGTCACTTATAATATATGTTTATTTAGAAGGTGATATTTTTATACATGTTTCTTTGTACAGAAGACTTCTTAAAGTCTTCCAGGACATTCCATAAACATTTCCATGACTGAAATGAATCCTAATAAATCTCTGAAACGTGGAATCATATTTTCAATATGTAAGCACAAAGGTGTTTGTGCTGGGCTTTGGGATATCACAGTAACTGCCAGCATTTTAAAGTGTTGTATAGTAAAGGCACCGAAAGTGACGCGGGCCCGATAGTGACGCATCCTCAAAAATTACCAAGTAGCACATTAGTACCGAAAGTAATATGAGCCTAACCCTGTTCGAACTATCCAGTGGTTTGTTTTGCACAATGATGAATCCATTTCAGGTACGTTTGTATCTAAATGTGATTAATTTTCAAGGTTTTCCCAACTACTTCCAACATTTTTGTTTATTTTTAACATTTGGAAATACTACTCCACCAAAATAACGTTAATTACCTCGTTTTGGTGTACACTGCTCGAAGTACTCCTTCATCTGACGTAGTTACTCGTGTTTAATGTGATAAGTGCATAAACTAAGTTATAAGGCTATCTAACTGTGTTTATAACTTGACCAAACTTAACGTCTTTCTTAGGCAGGTTAGGTCAACAAGCGAAATAAGTTTTGCACGGTAGTGTGTATACGACTCCAAAACGCCTTACTGCTGAGCAGACTATGTTGCTCAACACTTCTGTGCTACACTGTTGACTCGCGCCAAGGACTAAACCATACGGCTTGCTACGTAGGTACCTATACGTAACTGTACAAAGTCAATGTAAATGGTTACACACTACATATATTGAAACTTCGTCACTATCGGTGCTATTTCAAGGTTGACGACGGAGAAAATTTCGAATTAATGGATCTCTCTTTATCTAAATTTTGGATTGGGGATTGAGAACTGTGGGTGTAAATACATCCATGGGTTACTAACCATTTGAAAACGGCAAGCAGGACAGTGTTAAGGTTTGTTTCATTCTGTATAACCATTTTGAAATGGTCGGGGCGTCATTCAGCAACCCACCATGCTACCCCTGCTTGCTTGTTATGAAAAATCATGAAAATGTTAACCTTCTACAGGCACTTGATCGCACCACTTTACATATAGAAGTTGTATCCAGGGGTATGACCTGCAGGTCCTTTTCCAAATAGCAATTCCAAAAGATTGTGGGGTAGCCTTGGAGTTTTGATTCAGTTTTTTTTTTTTTTTCAATGGCATATTACCATGACCAAAAAAGCCCAATATAGAAGGTTTCCACAGTTTTCAAGGTGCATTAGCAATCTTGCATCCTAAGCAAGTCTTTTTCAGTCTGTTTCGGACACTACACACTCCTGCTATGAACAAAGTTTCTTCATAAAACCTACATGCACACATTCAAAACTGGACCTAAGTTCCGAAGGCTTAGCAAGTACTTGCTGGCAGGCTCAGCTTTTTTGATAGTTCTTTAAGTCTACAAAAATTCATTAAATTCCTCAGTGATAGTCCAATCAAATCTCATCCACTCTCTTTTTTAGGTTTTGTTTTTCTCTTTGAGGGTTAGTTCACTGCTCAGTTTCTTTAAATTGGTCAAAGTTAGGCTTCCATGGCCCAACTCACTGGTTTGCTTTCCTTGCTCAATTGGCTGGCTTATGCTGAGCACCAGGCACAATGGCAGTACATTGAATTTTTTAAGTCACATTTGAGGCAAGTTGAAATTTATTATTAACTGAAAAAGATGTAACACATTGCCTTACAGAAAACCATCCACAAGAATGGCTCTGCTTCACTAGTAGTCGGGAGGTTGGGAGTTTTGAGTCCTGGCAGGGTCATTCCAAAAACTTTAAAAATGGAACCTACTGCCGTTGTGCTTGGTGCTCGGCATAAGCAATGGAGTAGGGAAAACAAGCCAGCAAGCCACAACTGGAAAAAAGGTGATGGCCAGCTCGACTTCAATCAATTGGTTGGCAACTGGGCCGTAAAACTCCATCTAACTTAACACATAGATTTCCAGCAATATTACCATGTCCAATAGTCATTAAATGTGGCTAAAGTACAGTAGTTCCATCTCCAATAGCAATCACATTCAGCCAAAGGTCAAAGTACTGTACTGTA
The DNA here is from genome assembly GCA_037179385.1 of Holothuria scabra. Classification (NCBI taxonomy): domain Eukaryota; kingdom Metazoa; phylum Echinodermata; class Holothuroidea; order Aspidochirotida; family Holothuriidae; genus Holothuria; species Holothuria scabra. The sequence continues at coordinate 67,037,516 of CM074180.1, read as the reverse complement.
ACAAATCAGCTGCTGTGGGTCCATATACAAAGTGATATGGTTCACTGAAGATTTTGGTACATCCCCAACATGTCCTTGGCCGGAATATCACAGCATCTTCAAGGCAGTGCTTGTCACCATAGAAACCAGTGAAAAGAGAATTTTGCATATTCAAAACTCACTGCAGCAGAAAAGACAACAGTGCAGCTATACGAAATCACTGCATTCATCACAATCATCACCGAATTATCTCGAATTCTTCAAAGTTTAAAGAATCTATTATTTTTTCATTTCTGAACTCTGCTTTGGTAATGGAAGACTTGGGACTCCCAGTCTTTTTCAGCCATTCTTTCCTAAAAAGGAAATGAAAAAAATTACATGGAATATTGAACACTTTTTTCACAACCCATAATAATGTAAACATAAGAGAGAGTAATTTACTCAAAATTAAAGGTGCCAAACATTTTAAAGGACAAGAGCAGTCATCCCAAATTGAAGAAGTGTAGTAGACTGTCCAGTTTCATGACTGGCCATTGGGAGTCATGTGACAATGTTTTTTCTCTTCAAATGTGAAATTTACCAGAAATAAATGCTTGGTTTACCTTGAATATGCAATAGTAAAATCATAAAATGTTATGAAAGATACTTTGGAAGAGAAATAAGATGAAAATTGTGTTATTTAGCTTTTACTTCAAAACAAGTTTGGGGGGACTGCTCTTTACCTTTAAGTGGCATTTCAGGGTCAAGCCAAAGGAAGGCATATGAATATTGACAAACAAGAAACAGCTTTTCTTCAGCTTTAAATCTTGCACAATGACAAAGAAGGGATGGGGGTGTACATGATTTTTGAGCCTCATGGCAATGCCCACTGAATATACAGGCAAAGGCATCTTATTGTTCTTGAATTGTAAGTAGTTCTGTCTATATGTAATGTTGAAAATTAATCTACATTACAGGGCCATACCTCTCACCCCAAACTATAATTCTTATAGGGGTTTACCAAAATTCTCAACTGGCTCAGCTCTTTGACTGACAGCTAATTCAAACAATTCAAATGGCCAAAGCTTATATTTCACAGCATTACTGTTCTGAGAGTGTTTTGATTATACACATTGACCTTTTTTATACACACCCTGAAGCAATAAACTGAGATTGTGTCTGAATGAGGATGAATTTCAGACAATTGTGGGAGAGGCTTAAGTTGGAGAATTGATACTTTTTTGGGGTGAGAGGAATTGGACCTTTAAGATTGTCACTTCATCTACCACAAAGATCTGAACTTAAATTCTAGCAAAAGTTTGACAACCCTCATAATGAACCCTCCTAGCCAGTCCCTTCAGACATGATCCATTTTACTAATGAGATGTGGTGAGAGCACCCTCCCCCCTCACCTGGCCCTTCATTCCCACTTTGTGCACTTTAAAAGTTTGGGTAGCAATTTTTTAAATAAATCTGAGTCATTAATTGGAAAAAAGTCATAGTTCTGTAACTGAAGGGGCAAAGAAATTGGGGCAATAAAAATTGTTTCAATTCACCACCTCTTTCATATGGAATGGTACACATGCTTTATTTATGTGTGACAAAAGAAAGACAGGGAAAGAATGGGGAAGTCTTAGAGCCTGTTATCCTTGTACTAGCTCCGTCAGCTGCATATCATTTACATCAAACTATAAGCTATACAGAACACCAAACAAGTTCTACCACTGTAGCATACTACTTTTGGAGAAGATCTTTAGCCACGTTGGCATATACTTAGCCAAGTCTCTCAAGAGTGTGCATGTGGGGAGCTGATAACTACTCCATAAAATCCCATTCTATACTATCACACAGTACAGTATACCATGCTGTGCTTGAATTTTTTTAATACGCCCTCTATTATTGGCTTATTTAAGTGGAACTACGAGATTGTAATAAAGGAATACTTAAACCTCTAACATACTAAATTAGTCTTAGCTTCTTTTGGCAGTAATCTTTGTCCAAAGTGCAGTTGTTGAATTTAAATTGGTTTGCCAAATAAAAATTGAGTTTTTTTCCTGTAATGAGCCCATCAGTCAGGAGCATGAATCAGTGAAAGTATGTTTGTTTATGATTATTCATGAATAAACAACTACAGATGCCATGCACACATGCTCAACTCAAAATGAAAAAAAAAAACAGGGTGTACCCTATATTCCCGGGATTCAATCTTTCCAATTTAGGTTCAATGTTCCCTGTTCTCGTATACCTCAATGATTTGGCGGTGATAACAAGGTTCGTTATTCCAAGGGTTCGATGTCCCCTGAAGTGTGAATGTTCCCAAAATTCGCTGAACCTTGGGAACAATGAACCCTGGTAACACTGACATACCCCTGAAAAGAACACACATACATAAACAGTGCATATCATTTGTTTGTATCTTCGATGGATGTCCTATACACAAGCAACCTAGGACTGTACTCAAGTTATTGCAACGTTAGGCCTAGGCCATAGTTATGGTAAGAAATGTCACTCAGGCCATCCAAATTATTGCCTAATAACATGAAAAAGGAGAAAAATCTCACCTTAAACACCCAGTTCTCTCACCCCAAACAGTACCAATTCTCCTAACCTTCTTAGTGAAGCCCCTCCCACAATTGTCTGAAATTCATTCCCATCCAGATACAATCTCAGTTTATTGCTTCAGGATGAGTACAGAAAAACTCAATTTATATAATCAAAACACTCTCAGCACCGTTCATGCTGTGTAATATAGGCTTCGGCACTCTGCATTGTTTGAATAAGCTGTCAATCAAAGAGCTGAGCCAATCGACAATTTAGGTACCCAGGTACCAAAATTGTAGTTTGGGGTGAGAGGTTTGGCCCTTTAAATCCTGAGTGGAATAGGGGGAGAACATTGCCTGACACAGCTGGGCAGCATAGGCTTATACTACAGGTATGAACATGAAAAACCATTACGTGTTAAGCCCGATGTGGAATTCTCCAGCAAATACCGCCGACCGACGGTATTTTGAAGTAAACAATACCGAGTCAGATACTACAGTACTAGATAACTGCTCTTTGATCCCACCCACCTGGTCACACCAGCTCATCTCCATTTACAAAACTTGTGAAGTGCGAAAAAACTTTTAAACTGTCTAGTGTCCACGAAGAAAGTTCTCTTATCAGAGGTTGTTCTCAACAAAACAATGGACTGTTCTGTGACAAACGGAGGAAGCAAAGTTGCTTACTCATTACCAGGTGAACTGTGGACTAATTAAATAGGATCATCTAACTGATAGCACATGCTTGATTAGATGGTTTAGTGAAGACAAGCGGAAAGTGCAAACTCAGTGCCCTTCGGAGAGAACACGTAATGCATAAGGAGCTGTAGCTATACATTTTTTGCATAGCCAGCACATCCTAGCCTAACATTTGTACTTAGTGTAATGAACATATGGGACCCGGTTGGGTACTTACAGTATCAGTATACACTGGCTGCAAAAAGCTTACTCCTCCTTATATATTTGTGTGAAGAAAAGAAGCAAAGCTTGCTCTTTGCCATTAGGAGTTGTCAGAGATCTCATAGCTCCCCTTTTATTGTATATCTTCACAATTAGTAATTAGTATGGCTTATTAGTGATGATGTCAAAGAAACAGTACTAAGCCTCTTGTTGAGAAGTGATACAATTAACAGGCCGATAGAGATTAAAAAAAAAACATATGGTATGCCTGTACCGTAGTATGGGACTATACAAAGGGTAAGTTGTTAACTGACAGAGTCTAGGCTGGCATAGAGCGAGGTACAGTAGATTGACTCGAGGACAGACATAGCATATCCAAGGATACAAGGGCTTACAGATCCAAAAATCCGTCTGTTGAAGGGTCAACGAACATTAAATTTGGGTTGCCTGCCACCACCATTGTAGAAGGAAACAGTTGCAGGAAGTTAGGACTAGAGTAAGAAATAGGAAGGTTTGCAAGGATACCAGTTGCAATTGATCACAAGAAGTGTTTTACTAAATATTTATTCCAATACCCATTCATGATTAATCAATACATGATCCCAGCCCTAGGAGATTTGCAAACTCTTTACAAACATATTGACCTGCTTACATTTTTTCCACCTTTTCAGGAGGGCCTTGAGCTTGTCCTATGACAGTTCTATGGTTTGTATTCTGCACCCAACCAACCAGTCCATGTTGCTTTGCTGTGATTCGAGTGTGCTGAAATGAAATTAAAGATTATATTTACGCAAATGGCAGCTGTCATACTTGTGTGTAAGATACCAATTACCCAATTCTAAATCATACGGTTGTTTATGTGAAGAAAGTATGGTACCTTGACTGCAGTATAAACATGTGATTACAGAAGGCTACAAGAAAGCTTTAAAAAAGATTACTTAAACTCTAGTGTAAAAGACAGGACCTTAATTAAAACATTATTAAAACATTAATCCACAAGAAATGAGCAAACATGTTGAAGTTCCTTGCCTATAAAAACCTCTGTCCACACCTTTTTGCTTCAATGGATGAAGGTCAACAAAAACCAGACAAGAAGTTGCCCTACTGCTGGCCTTTCACACCTTGCACACAGTGGCACATGTGACCTGTATTATTCTGCCTTTGTCCACACCTTCCCCTAGCTGTCTTTTTTTGAGCTTGTGGTTTCTTGTAGCATGTTTTAGTGACTTAAGCATGAAGTCGTGTGAAATTTGATTACCCCACCAAACCTCACTTTTGATTGAGACTCAGGTGAAATATCTAATAGGGTTAGAAATTTGTCCTGAAATTAAAAAATTCTAAAAGGATATCACTACCACAAATTCTTACCTCAAGTTTATTAGACTAGGTTCAAGCAAATGAACATAGGAGTTGGAAATAAGGAGTGTCTAAATCACACATAGCTAGCGGTAACCAACTTTACAGTTCACATGTCTGTGTTCTGAGTATACAGTCTCAGATGAACGCATCTATACAGTAGTTTCTTCCCTTGTTCTTACTTTTCCTACAACATGTTAAAATCTCCCAATAGATAACAGGCCTTTCCCCCCTGCAAAGTTCCTTACTTGTGTGGGTCCTGCTCGGTGTACCATAAAACAGGATTGTTTGGTTCACAGCAAGTCTGTTGATATTTGCATTTCAAGTATGCTTGGTTTAAATGTTCCTCCTTAGATGACAAGAGTGTGCTGACCATCTCAAAAGGACTATTGAGTCAATCAATACAGTTATCAGCCTCATGGTTTTACTTGCATAGTCACCTAAAGTATAGTAACATATTTAGCCTGGGCTATGTGTTTAATTAAGAAACAAACAGATTGCAAATTAAATAGAAACTGGGCAGTAACTTCATTAAGAAAAATAAGCATTATTACTGTAGCTTTCTCCAAAATGAGCAATAATTCCAAGATGTACAGTACTGTATGTCAGATTTGAAAAGCAATTTGACTATCCATGGTATGATCAAGTTGGATTTCAAAACTTGATGTCATACAAGTACTGTAAGGACTACATTTTTGTGGCAGCTGTTAAACGATAGACATGATTTTGGTACTGTAAGTGCATGTCTTGTACAATATGCATGCTATGTACAGTATGGTAGTGGCAAATCTTGCAAAATTATGATGAAGGTGCTCAGTTTTCTTTCAAAATGACAAAACACTGTAAAAAATAAATTTACAAACCTTTCTGAAAAATACACCTGTGAAACAAAAGAGAAAGAACTATGAGAACAATCAGAAAAGAGGATCGATTGCCTGTGTAGCCAGCTATATAAATACAATAAAACACAAGATGAATACAAAATACAAGACAATGGCTTAGGGCGGTTTTAATATTATAACTGAACTGAACATAGAGCTATGATTACGTCACTGAACATTCAACAGCAAAACATTGCAATCTTTTAGCAATTAACAACATTTTGCATTCCTGTATAGAACTACATGTAGGCCTAGCTCCAAATAGTATTGAGAGTTGTTCGCTAACAACACTTGCATAATGTTTGAATTCATGAATCAATACATATGAAACAGGTCTACCAATAAATGCTGTGGGGAGGTGACCATGGGTGACCGCAGGGGATTGTGCACTGCAGTGACTGCCAGGGGCAACCTTACCCCCCATTCAACTCCTAACCTTATCCTCAGCCCAGCCTAAACTTAAGTGCTGTCAGTCTAAACAGTTCCTGTCAATCCCAGCACTCACACAGTACCAGACTGTCATCCCCCGCGGTCATTAGTAGGGCTTATTGAAACTACAATCACATGAAATTATCCAGAATCATTTCGAGAGGTAAACATGACAATCAAATTGGAGATATTCTCTAGACTCAGACTTAACGTTAAAGTGGTTAGGCCTTGAGCCCGACTGAGGTAGTTATAGAGTCAGTATGTTTCTTGTTACTAAGTAATAGTTATAGTATGCTGGCCTAACGTTAGGCTAGGCTGTCGTATCATTAAACTATGATATTAGTTAGTCCTTACCCTGAACTTTTCCAAAAATTTCAAAATCAACATTTTTAATAACTTGAGCTCCCCTGTCTGCCACCACTTTCCTTGCCATGTTTGAAGAAGACAGCAACTTGTTGTCCGATGGTTTAAAAAAGTTCAAGAAGATAATGCAAAGTCCAAAACCCAAGACTGATAGTGATACAATCACCAGTGTGACAGCATGGGGAGAGCGCATCTTACAACTTGGAGCAGCAGGATGGTACACTGTATGAACTATTAGCCGTCATATCAATCGTTTGCTCTTTTTACAGTGGTAACGTATATGGCGGTGGTTTATAGTGCAGTGTCGGTCAGTGCGTGTTGGTGTTAGTATGGGGAAATTCCCTAGTTGCCACTAAAAGTGTCAGTTCGTAGTATGGAACGCAAAACACGCAAGTTTCAGGGTCATCGTTTGTAGCAGGTAGTTAGGTGGATTAGTGCCAAGTATGTGTAGACGAATCCGATTAGCGCTTGTTTTTAGTGACTGTAGGCCGCCTTTAGTGGGGTTCATCAACCTTTAATCGTCTTCATTTATTGTCTACGTGAGTTTCAAATCCTCATATTCAGTGAAGTTGATAAAATCAAGATACACTTCAGTGTACAACCATCCATGGGACAGGTAAGGAAGGAAATTTAAAGATTAAAGGCCCAATTTTCTCATCCTTAACAGTATCAATTCTCCTAACCTTCTTAATTAAGCCCCTCCCACAATTGTCTGAAATTCACCCTCCTCCAGACACAATCTCATTTTATTGCTTCAGGAAGAATATAGAAAGCTCAATGTGTATAATCAAAACACTATCAGAACAGTTCGTGCTGTGTAATATAAGTTTTGGTAGTCTGCATTGTTTGAATTAGCAGTCAATCAAAAAGCTGAGCCAATTGAGAGTTTCTGTTACCCTATACTAGAAGTGTAGTTTGGGGTGAGAGGATTGTCCCTTTAAAGGCAATGGACCCGGTGTGCGCATGCTCGTAAAGTGAACATCGTTCTCTTTTATCTCTGGGATTTTTCTGCTGTTTTTACTAAGTTTTTTCCGTTGAAGTTACATATTGACAGTAATTTTGGGAGTATTCCACTTTCTCATCACGTTGGATACCTCAGCTAACCGGTCTCGAGCTTAATTTTCTGTACTTTTGTAGTGGAAATTTTGGTTGGTTATTGTGTGAGCCTAGGCTTCACCCCAGTGTAGCCTTCCACACTTTTTTATGAGCCTACAGTGAATCTCATTGTCAGCCGTCGCCTGTTGCTAGTGTTAGCGTTCATGCAAGGATAAACTCCTCGTCATTGTAGCGTGGTCAATTGTCGGTTGTCGTGAGTATTGGCATTGTAGGTGTGCCCTGGTTATTCCTCCCGTTGGTAATTATGTGGGGTGGTGGTGGTCTGTTGTACATGCTCTTTTTTATTTTTGGTTGCAGTCTTCGTTTTCTCCCAAACAATTATGGACTTCCCCTTAGTAATGAGTACATTAGTTTTATTAATGGAATTGTTTCGAAGTGTGAGCCCCGGGGTTTTACAAACCTACATACAGTCCCTTTTATGTATGTTAAGTATGTACCTAGCCTAACTGTTCTGTTGGCTAACTACCAACAACCTAAGCCTGGCCTACCTTCCCCTTCGGGCACTCAGCCCCTCAAGCTTACCATGTCTTATTTGTCTTTCTTGGTTATCATGCTCTCTGGGGACCTGAACCCCAATCCTGGCCCATACACACCCAAGTTTCCATGTGTCTTGTGCGGCAAAGCCGCCAAATGGGGTCAGCGAGCTGTCTGTTGTGACCAGTGCCAAGGCTGGTATCATGTTAATTGCATGAGCATGAACTCTGCCATCTACCAGGGCATTGCAGCTAATAGTAACGTTTCTTGGATTTGCTGCCAATGTGGTATTCCCAACTTCTCAAGTTCACTCTTTAGCAATTCTGACCCTGAATTATCGAATAGTTTTGCCTGTCTTTCTCCTGGTGCTCACAGTATTACCAGCGACCCCCAACTTCGCCTCTGTTGTCGTCCTCCCCAGTCACCAATAAATTTCGACCTGAACGTAGACCCAATTCTAAACCGATTAGGAATAGTTTAAAAGTCCTTGTTATTAATTTTCAAGGCATTCGTAATAAGGTTGCAGACTTAAATGCTTGCATTGATGAAAATAACCCTGACGTGATTATAGGTACTGAAACTCACTTAAATAGCTCTGTCACCAGTAATGAATTGTTTCCTGGTAATTATACTGTTTTTAGAAAAGACAGAAATTATGGTCAGTCTAAAGGGGGCGTCCTTATCGCCACTAGAGAAGACCTCCTTGCTACCTATAGACCTGACCTTGATTCGGATTGTGAGGTAGTCTGGGTTTCTCTCGAAATCCAAGGTGCCAAACAAATACTTATAGGTTCTTTTTACCGCTCACATAAATATGGCAACTCAACAGACTACCTTGACCAGCTTCGGGCTTCTCTCGTTAAGGCCAGTAAGAATAAGAATGGACAGATCTATCTTGCAGGGGACTTTAATCTACCTGATGTTGATTGGTTCACTAGGTCTGTCCAACCAGGCTCACAGTATCCTGCTTTATCCAAATGTATGCTTGACATATGCAATGATTTTGGTCTTGACCAAATGGTAAGTGAGCCTACTAGAGTTAACAACATCTTGGATATTTTCTTGACATCTAATCCTACTCTAGTGGATAGGTCTGCCCTGATCCCTGGCATATCTGACCATGATGGTATCCCCTTGATTATGATAAGCACTAGGCCTAAAACAACTAGACAAAAGCCTAGGAAAGTGTATAGCTTTCACAAAGCTGATGTCAGTGGAATCAAGGCAGAGCTTAGTAAGTTCAGCTCTGACCTGGTTAAACGTGAGTGCTCTGTGCAGGTCATGTACTCTGCCCTTGAGAACAAAATCAAAGAGGTAATGGATGTCTATGTTCCAGCTCGGGTTGTTAGAAAGAGGAACCAAACCCCCTGGATTGATAAGACTATTAAACGACTATTAAAAAGGAAACAAAGGGCTTATAACACATGGCGTAAGACGCGAACTCCATCCTCTTTTGAAAACTTCAAAACCCAACGTAAAGCGACTCACAAAACAACAAGAGCCGCTTACAGAAATTATGTCAACCTAGTTTGTACTGATTCACCTAAACGTTTCTGGTCCTTTATTAAAAACCTTAGATGTGATAGTGTTGGTATCCCTTCCCTGAAATCTGATGGGATATTGGTCTCGGACAACATGCAGAAGGCTAACATCTTAAATGAGCAGTTCCAAAAGGTTTTCACCCGTGAGAATGTCACCTTACCTCCAGTTGAAGCGAACACCATACCTACCATGTCTGATATTGAGATATCCTTAGATGGTGTTGTGAAGTTGCTCAAGGAGTTGAACCCAAACAAAGCTTCAGGTCCTGACGGTATACCGGCTCATGTTCTGAAATTGACCGCTGAGGAGGTTGCTCCTGCCCTCTGCTCCATTTTTCAAAAATCACTGGACACTGGTCAATTACCTCCCTCTTGGTTATGTGCCAATGTTAGTCCTATCTTTAAAAAAAGGTGACCGTTCCCTAGCCTCAAACTATAGGCCGGTCTCTCTTACCTCGATTTGTTGCAAGGTCCTGGAACACATAATACATTCTCATATTATGCATCACTTTGATAACCACTCAGTTATCACGAACAGGCAGCATGGCTTCAGACAACGCCATTCTTGTGGAACTCAGTTGATCTTAACAACCAATGACCTAGTGCAGTCTCTAGATCTTAGATCCCAGACTGACATAATTATCATGGATTTTTCTAAGGCTTTTGATACGGTTCCTCATAACCGTCTGCTTTGTAAATTACAAAACTATGGTATTAGAGGCAACACCCTTAACTGGATTGCTAATTTTCTTAAGTCCCGGAAGCAGAGAGTCGTAGTGAGTGGTGATTTTTCTGATTGGGTGGATGTTATCTCTGGTGTTCCCCAAGGTACAGTCTTGGGTCCCCTGTTGTTTTTAGTTTATATTAATGACCTGCCTGATAATATCTCTTCTGAAGTAAGACTTTTTGCTGACGACTGTGTAATTTATAGACAGATAAAGAATAATCTTGACCAGGTTCAACTCCAAAATAATCTAAACACCCTCTCTGAGTGGCAAAATAAATGGCAAATGCACTTTAATACCAAGAAGTGCTTTTCTATGAGGATTACTCACTCAAGAAAACCCAAGTTTTTTAATTATACTCTAGATAACGATACCTTGGAGTCTGCCGATTGCCACACTTATCTGGGAGTTGACATCTCTAATACCCTTACCTGGAATAGACATATTAATCGTATCACTTCGTCAGCAAATAGGTCTTTGGCTTTTATTAAAAGAAATTTATACTCCTGCCCCAGGAGTGTCAAAGCTAATGCCTATCTCACACTTGTTAGGCCTTTATTGGAGTATTCATCTTCTGTTTGGGATCCCTACACCACTTCCCTATCCAATAAGGTTGAGCAAATTCAACGTAGGGCTGCTAGGTTTGTTTATAATGACTATTCCCCCATAGTAGTGTGACTGAAATGCTAAATGACCTAGGGTGGGATAGTCTCAAAAACAGGCGTACTGCCAACAGGCTAGCAATTCTTCACAAAGCCAGATTGGGCCTCCTAGCCTTGCCAATCAACAACCTACAACCGGTCCGGCGGCCCTCCAGGCATCACCATTCTAATAGCTTTACAAATATACCAACCAATAAGGACTGCTACAAATACAGTTTCTTTCCTCGGACCGTCAGAGACTGGAACCTACTCCCCCAGAACATTACAGATCTCGAGGACCCCAAGCAATTCAAGAGCGCAGCCTTGAGGATCCTCAGACGGGACGACTAACTACATGCGCACACTCAACCCTGCACGTTTGACTCCACCAGGAGTGTTGTGCAGTATTTTTCCAGATCCAGATCCAGACCCCAGTAATGGCCGACTAAAATCAGACCATCACAATCTGTCCGGATTCGTCTATATGAACCACGGACTTCCTATACATGGACAAAGCATACTACACGTTACATTGTCGCTACCGTTGTGTGGGAAAAAACGCACCAAGATGGCCGTCTGCTATGGGTTTGTGTGAGCTTGAAAGGTTGGACTTGCTCAAGTACGTCACCATATTCTGCAAGAAACTTGAAATATTTTTGAAATATGGCAAGGTAAGGTCAATATCACTTCATGTTTTGCGGAAATGTGATAATGTTTCCCATTCAAGTTTAACTTTTGTTTAAAATATTACCGAGTCGTCTTCAAATCAGATGATTTACAGCTTCACGTCGGCCATCTTGGTGCGCCTTTTTTGTCAGAGTCGGCGACCATCTACGGATAGGACGTACACGTTACATGCTCTGTCCATGTATACAAGCCCGTGATAAGAACATAACATATTGTTTATCTGTACAGATTAATCATCTGTATACACCGATTAGGATGTAATTTAGTAATCACAATCCAGGTCTCCTCACCCAGTTTCATTTCCCCTCAGAGACCTACTTACTCAAGCCCCTCCCACAGCTGTTTAAAATTCATCCTCATAGAGACACCGTGACAATGTCAGTTTATTGCTTCAGGGTGAGTAGGGTTGGGCTAACACAAGACCCACCGTGTAAACAAAACACTCTCAGTACAGTGCATGCTGGGTATATCTCTCCTCCCAACGTGAGTGAAATCACTCTTATGGACATGCAGAGGGAGGCTATCCAAGTTAACAAAGCTTGGGCCGGAAACAACATAACAGATTAAATGGCAATTGAGGAGGGCCATAAAGGCCCCATAAGATGCCTTGTAATCCACCCCCCCCCCCAAAAAAAAGGCAAACCACCAACACCCAGAGGCGTCGATTTGATTTTCAAAGTGAGGGAGGGGGACATCTGGCCTATCTTTCTTCTCCTGTCCTGGTAAAGGTGTCCACAGCGGCGTGACTACACATTTTAGCGGGGAGGGGATAAGCATCCAAATTTTACATTTTTTTAAGTGTGAACCGCACGTACTGTACTAGGGACGTAACTTGTGGCAAACGAGGCGCGCAGAAATTTTTGTCCTTTTTCGAATATTTGAATATATGGGGCTTGGTTTCTAGAAAAGTTTGGATTCTGAGTTTCCTACAAGGAAATTTGAAAAGTTGGGGATTACTGAAAAATTTGTTTATCCTGGTGGCAAATCTGAGATTGAGAGGCGATCAAGATCGTTGTTGCTACATAATGTTGTCCAAAGCCTACGAAATGAGGCTCTCCGACGACTTTTGTTTTAGTCAAGAGATTATATTGGAAAAAATTGGAATTTCATGAAAGAAAATTTATAAAAATAGCACTGTAGTTACCGTTGTCACTTAATGATCTAGTGTCACATGTAGCAAATATCCGAATTTGTCACCTTCAGAGCTCGAAAAAGTGTACCAAATTGAAGATATGAGCGAGCACCTCTCAATTTGGGACACGCGAAGCGCGTGGAAAATTTTGCTTTTTTGCAATGACGAATATGGAGCTTTTATTGGAGATAATTCGGAAATTGAGAATTCCATGAGTTGTCAAACCCACTCAGTAGACTGGTTTTACAAATGGCAAATTTCCGAATTCTCCATTTTTTTCAGAACCGCCTGCCCCCTGTAGCTACGCCACTGGGTGTCTGAGAAAAGGGGGCCCATGGCCAGATGCAAAATGGTGCTAAATGTTTCAACATTTTGAGTTACAAGGAAACTTCAAAGTTTTCAAAACATTGTCTTAAAAGTGTGGGTGATTACTCCAACGGACTATACGGTCAATGTGAATTTAAATACCGGGTATGTAATTAAATAGAGTCACAACGAAAGTAGTGATAGTTTGCGAAGGATTTGTACAAAAGGTTTAATAGGAAGGAACCATTTGTGATGAAAGAAGGTAAAATAAATCAATAAACTGATCAAAGTACACTTCAGTTTACTCAGTGCAGGAAAATCACAGATCTAGGGGGAATGGTACTCACTACTGAGACACTGTTGCATAGGCTTATACCGGTGTACGATTGTTGATACAAAAATTAAAATATGTCCTTTCGAAGTTTCGAACGACACCTCATCATACACTATCTGCAGACAGAGGATGGAGGTGTACGTACCTCTACTTCCAGATTTAAGTCTCTAATCTAGCAATATTCAGTTTAATTTTACTTCTCTAATAATGTTTTAAATACGAAATGGTCGAATCGCTACACGAATATGTGATGTGCTCGTGTCAAAATTTTGCATCAGAAAACATTTATTTTTCTGTGCACCGAAACATTATCTTAAAATGTAAATCCGATGGAGAGTAGGATTAGAGTTCCTAACGCAGTGTGGAACCGTAGTCGCCGTACCCACCCACGACTAGTGAGGCGTGGTGTCTTGTTATTCCTTAGCAAGTATGCCGACGTCTTACGTTGACAACGTCTTTCGGTGGCAAACGAAAGACGTCGGGATATTTGACAAAATTAACTAGCCACGGATTTATGCTTACTTTAGTGGTGTGCGATATGTGTGTAAAATGCAATCCCAAATAACATGCCTCTTGAACAATGCCATGGGCAATATCATGATAAACCTCATATCACTTTATATTACCTGTATTCATGTTACATGAACAAACCTGAAAATCAACGGTATTCAAAGACTGTAAGCCTTTCATTATCCACAAAAATTGGGCTCTATTCCAAAGAGAAAATGAAGAAAAATTGACTACTCAACACAACCTGGCACCCTTATTTGGTAGCCTTAACAAAACACGCCTACTGCAATTTCGTCACTGTAATCAGGTAGTCGATAAACCAACAACCGCACAACCTATGTCAGAAAGCACAGCTGTACGGAAGCGTATACAAGACATCAAATTCAAGAGTTTAGGACAAAGCAAAATGGCAAATACTTCGAGTTGTAGATCTACCCGGTAAAGGCGAAAGATAATTTAAAGGCAGTCACCGCTCACCCCAAACTACAATTTTTGTAGTGATCCACAGAAACTTTCAATTTACACGCGTTTTTCGTCGACAGCAAATTCCAAAAATACACAACACTGTAGCTTTATTGTACACAGCATGTGTTGCACACTCGTGTCTTGTATACTCTCTCTGAAGCAACAAACTGTGATTGTGTCTAGATGAGAATAAGCTTCAGGCAGTTGTGGGCGGGGCTTATGGCTTATGTTAATTGTAGGTTGAGAAGATTTGAACCTTTCGGGGTGAGAGGATTATGCCTTAAAGTAATCCGTATAATGCTGAACTCTTCTCAGGCACACATGGCACTAATCGGTTCTGAACCGTTCATGCCTGCATCACCCTGCTCAGACATATCGTAGTATACATGAGGACCATTCCTTTACTTGTCTGCCATGAACGTGAACTTGAGGTAGTACATAATTGTGATATTTTCTCCTTAGGTTACTATAGTACTGTAAATGCAATTTCGTGATAATTTCTGGAGTATTCGGTACATTTCATACAAATGTTCAAAGGTAACGTGAATGCTTGCAAAACAGCGGCATAGCCACGGGGTGGTTTTGAGGGTTGCCCCTACCCCATGACCCAGCCTTGCAATGTAAAAACACCTAAAACATCGATGTTTTCTTTTCCCCTTAGATTTTTCCCTTATGTTATGAATAAGGTCTGCCTTTAGAAAATGGTACCTACTGTCAGTGTATTTTGTGCTCATCATAAGCAATGGAGTGGGGAAAGCAAGCCAGTGAGCCACGACCCGACTTAATCCAATTAGCCAGAAATTGAGCAGTATAACTACATCTAATAACTGACAGAACAAGGACTGAGAAAGAACAACCTTTGCAGCCTTAAAATGCAAATCATCATTCGCATTTTTTCAGAAAAACAACGTGGTATCTCTCGCTCCTATAGAGAAAACAAGAAAGCTTGGACCGCCAAATGGGGCGGAAGTATATGAGCTTAAGCACGTCCGTTTTTCTGCTTTGGGCATTTTTCGGCGTTAGGTCGAGACTTTTATTTTTTCTTGAACCTGTTGCCCTCCCCATCCCCTACTTCGTCAACGTTAGCTCTTTTATGTCTTCATTATCAACGGCGTTTCAAACCTTATTAACATTCTTAATCGACTCGATAAGTTTTGATTGTTCATGCAGGGAGACCAAAATAACAGCCCTCTGGTTCATGTGCAAAAAATGAAAATTTTCATTGTGGAGGAGTACAGGAATCAAAAGTACAATGCGGAAGGGGGTGTCTTCCTCTTTTTTGAAAAACCTTGTTTAATGAAAAGTGGGGAGCTTAAGTTGTGGGATGACTGCGGAACATATTCACCATGTAATTGACCAAAGCATGTTTTGAAACCTGAATATGGCTCAATGGCATAGTTTGCATTCGTCTTTGTCCTGAAAATGAATGGTTTCTAATGCAACGTTTCGGCACAATTGAGAATTCGTCAAAGTTCACCCATTATATCACAGTTTGACCTTTTTAAGGAAATAAAATTACACAGATGTCTTCTGGCTGTGACACTGTTAGAGGCATAGGCATCGCCTCCCTTTTACTTTCCCTGGTTCTACAAATTGACAAAATTCAGAAAATTTGTCATATGTGACGCCAGACATCGAGGAGACCACAGTGCAGTTCTCCCAATTTTTTTTTTAATCATATTCCAAATTCTCTCCATTATAAATTCCATACTTTCATATAAGTAGATAAAGGAACAACAACTTGTTGTATTTTTTAACCAACTATTTGAAGTTTCGGAAGCTCTTTAAATTCTGTCAGAGAGCCTCAATCCGCCAGCTTAAGATTATCTATCATCACGCGCACGCCGTCAGAATTTGTTGAAATCTGGAAGGGTAGATTTTCAGTGATATCCAAAATTTTCAAATTTCCCAGTTACAATTAACCCAAGTTTCTTTTTAATAATAGAACAGCAAAAATTGCACTACATCATACAGTTCTACAGTCACACTTGTAAGTAGCAAAATATTTACCCTGGGAAAAAAGTAACGACACTTGGTAGGCACAAAATATGGAAAACGAAAACAGAACTATGGCAGTCCAGTTTTTGTACACCCAGTGTTTGTACATCCAGTTCCCTTGAGGCCTTGTGCGCATTTGGCCTCATCTTTTGTAGTCACAATCTCGAGATCTTCGTCACTGGGTGGGACGGGTTTGGCTTCGCTTCGTGTCTCTGCTTAATCAAGCACGCGGAGTATTTGTCACGCCCCCCCCCCCCCACACCAAAAAGAAAAAATTTGCACGGCGCCCTGAATCTTACCGAATGTGAGCTTAGTCTATTAAAGAAAACTTACAAAGGAAACATACAAAAGAAAAAAGACAGGGAAAAGGATAAAAGCGACTTTACCGAGGTAAAAAAACTTGGTATTTGTCAAGGAGAAAGGTCTTTAATTGTTTCTTAAAGGTAGTGTGACATGAAAATGACAAAATTCGGTATTGGTTATAAAAAGCATTAACAATCATAAAAATAGCTACAATTTCCATAAAAATCCATCAAAAATTCACCATTTTACAGGGCAATTTCTGATTTGCACTTAATCATTAATAAATATGAGCTCAATATGCAAATCTTGTGCTGTCTCGGGAGGGATATACCATATATGGCTAATGTTATCCTTTGTTTTTACAATCTTCATTTTAAGGACAGTTGTAACATTAGTTTGTCCTGCAGGTTTTATTGTCATGTAGTATGGTGCACTCTCCATGACCTTTACCAGGCGCCATCTTGTTGTTTACGAGCAACTCACCATTCCTTTTGTTCTAGATTCCCAGGGCCCTTCCTGTTTCCCGTCACGTGTTACCGGTGGACGTGACGTATCACATTGCCGTAGTTCCATGTGCACACTGTAACCCATATTTTCGAGGTGTGGCCAATTTCCCCCTTTGCAGCCTCCTCATTGGTCATCGATATCATTACACTTGTTTACATTGGTGCGTCATAACTTTTGACCAATCAGGGGACTGCAGGTGTTCGGAACTCGCACGATTCTCAAGACCGAGCCTGCGAGCTGGACACTCGTGTAGTAGATGCAGAGGGATAAGCATGTAGTCAACATCTCAGTAATCATGTTAGGCCGGCCGAATTAAAACTTGATCATCTTTTTGTGGAACTCAAATCATCGAATAAAATCATTTAAAAATCAACTGGAGCTCTGTCTCCTTTGTTGTCTGAAGCTACAACTCAAGATCCCGTACAACTTATTATCTAACATTATTTTGGAAGTTTAGATTGTGCCCTTGGAAATCTACAACAGATATAACCAAACCATTAACTAACTGATGTGTAATTAAGAGATCATTTATATCTGATATAGGGTTAACAAAAGAAATGTCAACACTACGCAACACTCCACATCATTATTTTTGCATGAGCAACAACTTTCTTAAGAAACGTTTGAACTTTGAAGAGGTATATCTTGAGAACCGTAAAAAATATTGAAATAATTCCAATGGATTTTCCCTTAGAAAACTTCACTCCACAACTGCCAAGTGAAGTCAGGTCATTTTGCTGACATGTCACACTACCTTTAAAGATGTTATTAGTTGTTTAGTTGTTTTAAGCGGTTTGGAAGACTGCTCTATATTCTGTTACAGTAGTTAAAAGAAATTTTCCATGTCTGATGTGTTGCCTAGTAACGGAGAACAGATCCTTGTTTCTCGTGTATGCAAACGAAGTCAAACTACGGCAAGTCTTAACAATAGTTCGAAAAACATTTGGTAGAAGATTCTTCTCATACTTAAAGAAAAAGCATTGTATTTTATAAAAGTGGATATCGTCTAACAAGTACTGCTATGGGCAATCCCCAAACAGACAATTTTCACCCTGTCAACTTTCCACCTAAAATAGCTTTTTGACACTGTTGCCTTTAGAAATTGCTGAAAATATCCATTCAAATTAGGAAATTTGTAACTGGAAAAACCATCCTTCCTCTCTCATTTGATACAGACACCCACCGTCATAGAACACCAGCACGAACTTAATTCGAAACAGATATTTCTTTTCATGAATGATGTTACATAGTCCAGAAAGAACACTAATGAAACTCCCACGCTATGTAGAGTCGCACCAATAAACTCTCTCGACTTACACGAACAGTATATTGATTCTTCAATCATTTTTTTTTCTAAAAGTCCCCACGACTCTCTGGCGAAGAGCCAAGGGGCGAAAACCAAACGATTACTCCCGGAGGAGTTCTGCTCCCTTAAGCTCTGGGAGCTCCGCCTCCGTGATCACGGACACTCCTGCGCCAGGTAAGTATATTGATTCTTCAATCTTTTTCTAAAGTCCTCCCGACCTTCTTCAATCAACACCCACCCGAGTAAAGCTCGTTAGGACCACACTGAAAAATACAAAAACTTAATGACGGAAGTATTTTAAGTTTATCTTTTGCAGTACTATGTAATACAGTGGTATTGAAATTGTTTTGGTTATGCTTCATTGCATAAATAAAGCAGTTGCATAGCTAAGTGAAGAATATTGTGTTTGAGGTTTATTATTGTACTTCATCATCTGCCCCACAGTTTCTTCAATAAATCCCAAATTATCAGAAATAGACAAGAACTAAATCTTGTAATATGCCGATTGGCTAAATTTAATACGTTTACCGTCTGTTGCTGTTTCATTGGATAACAAAGAGCATGCACATTAACAAGGTTTGCTTTTGATAATTAATCAAACAAATTACAGTAGTGTCTAAAATTTAACAAAGTGACGTGAAGAACACGGGGTTCAAATTCCAACTTTAATGCTTTGTGTTATCATTGTAGACACATGGCGGTATACGAGACTGGAATTCTCATGGAAAACGATTCTTTTGTCAACTTGTATAGAATTTAACTGCCTAATTTCTGCCCGATCGGGGCAAAATATCTGTTACATTTAATCAGGTTTTTATCGTTTAGAGGCAGCTCTTGCCAGTCCCTTGCGTGCGACAGTGCTAATTAGATACCTATAGCACGACAAAACGAAAAACAAAACCAATAAAAATAAAAAAGGGAGCGCTGAAGTGCATAACATTCTTCTCAAAGGTATATTGCAAGGATATCGTCTCAATCGCACCAAACCCAAACAATTGGTTCTCCACAACCAATGCATTATGGGTATTTAGCTAAAATGTAGGAAAACGTGAAGATTTCGCACACAACAGACTGCGAGGGTAGGCCCATCACTAAAAATGTGTCATTATAAGTGGTAAACTTTTAAAAATGGAAAAATTGCCTTTGGGAAGCAAACATTGTATGACAGTTGCTAGATGGCGTCTGCATGGTCCCGAAGAATTTCATGTCCCACCAGATTACACCACGTTTCAGTGCTGTCAAATTCGTTCACCCATAAAACACTGCCCTTAAGAAAACAAAAGAAAATAAAAGAAAAGAAAAGAAGAGCGTTAGTTATAAAGAAATATTTATCATAATCTCTGCCTATGCAGAACGTCACCATCGCTAAAAAAGTGTAGAGTTTGCGATGTCGAAATCTCAGGGGTTAGTTGCCCCTAACTTCAGGCTGATAAAACCCTGAAAAAAGTTTTTAGAGTGCGTATGCATGATACACAATGATTATCTTACTTTATCTTAACAGTTCTTCCAATAGTATAGTCGTACGCGTAAGCTAATATTCTTTTTATCATTTTGCATTTTTATTTTTATTGAAGAGCAAACTGTTTAGATTCTACTGAGCCTCGGAAATGTCCTTCCTGGCTATCATGAAGGGGTCGTGATTTTTCAAAATGTACTGTATGCTTAGTAATGTTCGATACAGTATTTTGGGCTGGATTCTAAATTTCGGTTAGGGAATCATCTGCCTATATACTAAGCTGAAATGCTCCTGTGCGTCAGTGGCCTCCGAAATGCCGGTCATCGCTCCTCAGTGTACCCCCAAAAATCTTAGCTCCGCCCCTGATGAATTTAACGAACACTTATATAAGGTATCAGTGGCAGTGTAATTCCGGTGCTCGACCTGTAATTTCACATTGTGCGTAAATCCAGTATTAACCGGAGAAGCCACTTTTCTTCCTGAACACTGAAATGGCCTGCAAGTGTAGTATTCAATGGAAAAGGAACTTAGAAGATCTGTCTGTCTTGTGCAAAACTGTAAAATATCGTTCGCAAGGCGGAACCGTACACTGTTAAAAAATTCCTCTGTAAATTTACATAATTTTTATGGCAAATTTTTTTCCAACCAAATAATGTTTTTTTTACAGCCAGACTGTAATCATGAAAAAACATTAAGGGTTTGTTTTTTCTTTACAGTTTTTGCATGTAAATTAGTTTACAAAAGTCTACTGTAAAATCGAATTACAGGATTGTTCTGTTTTGCTTACCTTAATTTTATGTGAATTTACAGCCTACTGTTTTTATTCCCGACGTTTTAATATTTATTATAATATCGCTATTTTACCTTTCATATGTTATTACGTAACATACACTTCATCATTACGAAGATCAGATATGTGCTTGACAACGTAATGTGTCGTTACGAAGTTTTATTCAATCAAAACTCATTGAAGATACTTTGTTGTCAAGAAGACTGCTATCTTTAGGAAGTTTGTACTTGGAAAGTCACATTTTTTGTACAGTGTAATAATTGTTTTTAAAATAAATATGACAAAGAATGCAAATACATTGGTTGCAAACATTTCCAGACAAGGTAAACAACAAGTTTATCATTTCCTGATTAAAAAACGCCAGAGAAGATATTATTCAAAGCAACAGCAATCCTTTTGTTAGGAAAATGCCTACAAAATAAGCTCCACCCATTTATGCAAAATGAGATTTACGTCATAAAGTGGTAAATTTACAGACTCTTTCAAGTAAATTTGTGAAACGTTTTTAATTTGCTCCGATCAAGTGCATGAGCGCCTGTGGCAATGAGTTGACATCAGTATACCAATTGTCAGTGCTCTGAAATTAGGGCCTTACAATTTCTTTTTACTTAAAAATGTGTGACAAAACACCAGTTGTATGATATTCATAACTAAGAACGTAATAACTAAGTATGTTTTTATAATAAATGTAGGTTAATTTTCAAATAGGGCCATAAATTTGCCAAAAATATATTTTTTTCAACTGAAACTTAGCAGAACGATGCATGTTATATATTGAAAATTTTTCTGGCTATTTCTTATTTGTTTGTTTGGGCTTATTTTTGTTTCTTTTTCAGCTTAAAACAAAATGAATGTTTGTTAAATGACAGTATTTTTATGTGAAATCAGAAAAATACAAAATCCTGTTAAAATTTCTGTAAATTTACAGAAAAAGTTTTACAAAGCAGTAAAATTTGGTTATAAAAGCAGACAGAAATGGTTTTTCAAATATACAGAAAATACATGTTAAACAACCTTTTTTATTGTAGCAATACAAAGTGTCTGTAAAGATACAGAAAATCTCTATTAAAAGTAAAATACAAAAAGTTTAAGTTAAAAAAATTCTGTAAATTTACAGAAGAAATTTTTAACAGTGTAACTGCCAGTTTTTTCACTGTAAAGTTACATTTCCATTTTACAGTGTATACATATTTGCGCCACGACTAAACTTACCGAGACTACATTCATGATACTCAATTACGTATACTCCTCATGCATATTCATTCCGAAGCAAATCTGACTTGAGAATATTCGAGATGTCAAACCAATGAATTTGAGGGAAATATTAATGCTTAAAGGTTTTTACACTTCTACATAGACCTTGTTTCTAAATTCTACTCTCAAGTTTCTCTTCGTCTTCTGCAAGCAGATATGGCACTCTTCTTGAGCGTACCCGGGCTCGTTCGTTTTTCAGAGAACATCAATCAAAAATAGCTTAACAATATTTTTACGGAATATTCCAAATTTCAAATCAAATCCAAGATAAAAATTTGATTAGGGAACAATTGAAAGTTTAGAAAGCTCTTCTCGGCATTCTGACTAGGATTATGTGTAGTATCTGTTCTTTTTATCCAGTCTTGAATGGAGCCATACATGACAGACCAATAATGTAAATGGTCTGAGGGCCATGAAGTTGGTCACGTATTGTCCTTCAGTGGACATGGGCTTCTTCCAGCAGTAGTTAAAGTTTTGGTTTCGCCGAACGGCCCTTTGCCAGAGGGTCTGGGGGACTTTAGAAAAAGCATTTTACTCAAAACCTTAAAATCCTTTCACATATAAAATTCAGTTACAATGAATATTTAAAACGCCTTAAACAATTATTAATTTTCAAGTTCCTTGTTTCGAGTTTGTACATGGCATGGCGAGTTACTGTATATTCGACTTACATTCACTACCAGTGAACTAGACTGATTGTAATTTCCTCTTTAGCGGCTTTCTGCAGAAGGCCTTTTGGCTAAGATCATAATTATGTAGTATCTGTTCTTTTCATCCAGTCTAGAATGGAACCGTATATTACATGGGGTCAGAGGAACGCGTCCCTCGCTCCTACACGATATTGTGGTCCTTTCAACCCACTGGCACCCCGCTCATGATAGTTGTAGAGCCGCAATTCACTTCAGTGTACTGTTGTTTGACACGACTTACATATTTTAACAATCGATCCCCTTCGACGTTTGCAGCAGGAGAATGTATCTTACATTCATCACAATGTTAAACTTTCAATACTAGGCCTATTTCATACGCACAGGTTATACAGGAATACTCATTGATTGCTATAGCAACTGCACATTTCTAAAGGAGAGCCGACCATCAGCTAATTACGCCAGAGAGTCTACTAAATAAGCCGAAAAGAACTAAGAAAGAGAAGCGAGGGACGTATCATACACGCTTAGACCCAGTCACACATACACATCGACAACTTTAAATATTGTGTACTGTACTAGGAAATAATGTTACATGAGCCCTTTCCTGCTCCTGTGTCCTTTAGGGGCGTACGTGCATGAGAATGGTGGTTGTTTATGGTTTAGTGGTTCTCCGCAAAAATTGCTCACAATTTTCTTCCATTTAATGCCCCTCAAAAGCCCATAACTTCCATGAACACTTTAACTTACACCTGAGGATTTTTCCCCTCGACCCCCAAGGAACCATTACAACGACCCGGGTCCCGAGGTGTATCAGTCATGATGAAGAACTGTCTTTTCATATTTAATATAAATCCGATGGAGAGTAGGATTACAGTTCCTATCGCAATGTGGAATCGTAATCGCACCCACCCACGACTAACGCGTGGTACCTGGCTATTCCGTAGCAAGATGGCCCGCCGTCGTAAGCGGAAGACGGCGGGCCATCTTGCTATGAAATGGCCAGGTACGGATTTACATATTTCAATCCGTGGCAATATGTATATATAAAGGATAATACCAAATTAAGTTGCACAGAAAATATGCCAATATATATATTAGCCTCAGATCTTCTCGTTTGTTTAGATTGTTCTCCCTACTTCCATGTTACAGGAACAAATTTGAAAACTAGCGATACTCAAAAACTCTAAGCTTTTCATCATCCACACAATCTGACAATACGGCTAAATTCAAAGGAAAAAATAAAAGGAAAATTGACTTTTCATTACAACCTGGCACCTAACTTTGGTAGCGTTAGCAAAACACGCCTACTGCAATTTCGTCATTGCAACCAGGAAGTCGATCATAAGCCAACCTATGTCAAATAGCAAAAGTGTACGGAAACGTATAAAAGACATCAAATTCAGAAGTCAAGGACAAAGCACTGAAGGCAAAATGGCAAAACTTTGAAAGTTGTCTATCTAGACCGTAACCCTGAAAGATAATTTAAATGTGGTCACCTCTCACCCCAAACTACAATTTTTATGGACACAGAAGTTCTCAATGGGCACAGTTTTTTCATTGACAGCAAATTCAAAAATGCAGAGAGCTTCAGCTTATATTACACAGCAGGTACATACTGAAGTGAGAGTCTTTTGATTACACATTGGGGGTCATGTAAACTCACTCTGAAGCAATAAACAGCGATTGCGTCTGGATGAGAATGAGTTTTACACAAAAGGGGGGGGGGGTGAATTCAGTAGTAGGTTAGGAGAATTGGAACTGTTTGGGGTGAGAGGATTAGGCCTTTAAAAAATTCTTATAATGCTGAACTATTTTGAGTTGAGGCCGGAGCACGTGGCCCTCATCGATTCCATAGCTACATCAACCCTGCTACATAGTATACGTGGCCATTTGTTTATTTGTCTTCCATTAACTTGGGGATAGCCTACAATATTGTGATATTTCCTCCGTAGGTTTCTAGATTAAATGCAATTTCATGATAATTTCTGGAAATGTTGGATTTTTTTAAATACAAGATGGGCGACGATCCGTCTTTGAAGGTGGGGAATAAAGTCGTTGTCATTTCTGAATCGAGTGAAAGAAAATCATTGAGTATCATTAATTTCTTCATACTGTGTATCTCCCATTTCCATAATAATTTTTGGTTATTTCAAGGCGTTTCAATGCATATCAAATCATGTTAAGTTTCTTGTTGACAATGCCAGGGCTCTTTATAGTTGCCAGGCGCGTATCCAAGGGGGGGGGGGGGGGCTTTGCGACCTCAGCCTTCCCTTTTTCACCACATCAACAATATAAAACATACGGGAAATTGGCAGTGCAACTCTCTCACACCCCTGCTTTCGCTTAGGTCCAGCCCACCCTTTTTGGAATGTTTGGATCTGCGCCTGGTTGTATAATGAATCAATTTTTATTTTTGTGTACACTGTTTATAATAACTTATCTTTTAGTATTCTTAATAAAGGTCTGAATGTTAAGTAATTGTTTATAATCATCAATCGTTTTCGTGAATCAAAGTATTCTTAATGATGGCCGAAATATTAATTAATTGTTTATATCGTCATCAGTCATTTTCTGAATTAAATAATTGTAATACTTTTTAAATGGTCGATAAAACTGAACCGAAAAGAATAGAAATAACAGCAGTAATTTTCAAAGTAAAAATCACTGCAAAAGCCGTGTATAATAAAACTAATTTGGAGAAGAAGAAACCCAGGTTGTGCACGACAGAATTAAATCTTTCACAAAATTTGCAATTTTGATGGCATTTAACTGGCATTTAAATGACATTTTATGTATGCTTTAACTGCATGTAAAAGTTACTTTATCAGAACATGACACTGTAACAAATAGATACTCACCTACAATTTCAAGCGGAGAAATAAACGTATGCATGATCACTTTCGAAGTAAATAGGCGATTGAGGATGCCGGTGGTGCATATGAGTAATATGTTCATGTTTTAGTTACTCCTTGTCACGGGAGGGTGTACAGAACTGTCAAACCACATTCATACGTTCCCTTCTATTTTCAGAGACACAGATTTATCTTACATTTTTAATCGTGATTTTATGTAATCTTTTAGTGTTCCGTAGTCCCGTATATTAATTAGAACGATATGAAAAACGTGGGAAAAGTCTGGTCCCCGTCCTCAGGCGTTCTGAAATAGAACTTTTGGGCATTTTCTTTCGCTAAATTAAAGCTTATGTAAGGTTATTTGAGTTATGATATGTTTATGAGGGTTAAATGCGTAAGGTTAATTTTATCACTCTAAATATTTGTAAATATTACATAAATCAAGAATATTTGGTCAGAGGGGGGGGGGGATAGGCCGTAGGGACGCTTTTATGTAGATAGATACATATACCTCAATACGGTAAAAAGAGTAAAAAGGGCGCTGACAGGCAATTTGAGTCCGTCAAGGGGGTTGACCGCCCCCTCTGACTATATGGTTACTCCCCCCCCCCCCCCCAAAAGCAAGATTACAAAACTTCGCTACACATTCGGGCAACTCAGAGAAAAAGGCTATTTTTCATGAGCTTTACTTCAGTGGTAACACAAAGCCCCAAATGGTCGATCCGAAATTTTCCAGACATTGTTTGCTCGAAAATTAAAGGTATTACGTACAGTCTTTAATTCTCATGCAAAATAATAAAGGTGCCGTAATATAATAAAGTGACATATCATGGGAAGCCTTAAAAGAATCAATGATTCGTCGGTCTGTTATTCTTCAATTCTCCTTTAATCTTGCGCGACGGACACAATATGCCCGAAATGGCAGCCTGTGTTTATTTGAATTCTTTCAAAATCTGTTCCCGAAATAAACGTTGCGATGCGCACTGTTAAACGATATCTTCAAAGTGAAATTTTAAAAAGTGTAAAATGATTACAAAGATTTGCAACACATGCGGGTGGTCTATGAAAAAAAAAAATCCCAAGCCTCACTACATACTGTATGTAGTCTTGCAAAACTTTGCCCGAAATGGTTGAGAAAAGGTTTTAAAGGCAGTCATTCGTCACCCTAAACTACAGTTTCAGTATACATATATCAAAACTCTCAATTGGTACAGCTCTTTGATTGGCATCACATTCAAACAATGCATCATAGCTAAATTACACAGCATGGGCACTGAGAGTGTCTTGATTACACATTATGGACTTGTATGGCCACTGGGGCAAGCCATGAAGCAATAAACTAGGATTGTGTCTGGATAAAGATGAGTTTTAGATAAATGTGGGAGGGGCTAGAAGTAAGTAGGTTGGGAGAATTGGAACTGTTTGGGATGATGAAAATATGCCTTTAAGATCATACCGGCAGCCGTAAGGTATGTTGCACTGAGATATTACATGCAGTGCCCAGTTTGTCATCTGTCCTGCCACGGCAGCCGAATTCGAGCAACGCTGAATGGATGATTGACCAGAATGCATGTTTTCAGTTGCACATACCCGGTGGATCTTGCACTTGAGTACAACGAAGGGAAAACAGTTACGTAATCTCTCCCAGTAAGTCTGACTGAAAATTCATTTAATTGAACCCACATTGTAACGTGACTTTGGGAGTAATGAAATCATTTATAATCGCGAGTTTGGGCAGCCACATATAAATGCTCTTGCCCACTCATACAAAATTACCCCCGGACGCCTTTGGAAATTGGTGCTTTTATCTGCGGTAATTTTCTATCGCTCTGAAGCAAGTTGCCGTGTTTTTCTATTCAAGTTAAAATTTTATAGCAAACAAAAACTCAGGATAACGACTGCTTTGTTTCTGGTTACAAACTTAAGATGCCATTTCCGTCTGCCAGCAGGGGTTTTCAATTTTTCAAAATTTTTGGTACGCTCCGCGCCAACTGATGGTGGCACTGCACTCCGCAGATATAGTCTTTCACTCAGGAAGGATAACACTTTTCAGGCAGAAACATTTTCTGCCTCCAATTCCAAACTGAAAATGCTCTAATACGCCTGTGTCAATACTTATAAACTATCGATCTTTCAAATCTAACGGTTACGGAGGAAACCAAAGATTTTCAGAAAATTTTCAAATGAACTTGAACTGCAACTCCTCTATTGATTTTCGTCATCATAAAGGTTAGATTCTTCAATGAAAACCCCCGGCAAAATTTTTGACAAACTGAAATTACAATTTGTTCTCCAAGCTCCAGATTTTCAAATATTTGTCACTAGTTTGGTAAAAGATTAACACTTAGAAACTATTTTCCAATTTCGATACTTACGGCACAAAAAAAACCCCAACCCAACTTTTGTCAATCAGCCCGACATTCTTGTAATAGCTAGGCCTACTGTTCTTGAAAGGTAGCCTATATCCAGTGGTGGCACCAATTGGGATGGGGGCATGGGGACATGATTTTTCACCCAGTTAGAACCTTTGCCCCCCAGTCCCCCCCCCCCCCGCTTGCTCCGGAATAATAGTGGCCTAACAGGATTTCGCGCTTTTTGCCCCCAGCATTTTCTTTTTCCCTCCATTTGCCCCCACTTTTTTCATCCTGGTGCCGCCACTGGGTGTATCATTTACTAAAAACCCCAAAATTTTCAATCCGACCTTGCCGTAATTCCAAAATTTCTCCAATATATAAGATCTTAATTTTAAAATCTTTGCTAATATGAAAAATTTTCGGCAAATTTTTGGCATGCAATTTCGACTGAGATCCAACTTGCCTTTTTAATTTTCCTCATGAAGGGCGGATTCTTCAATAAACACCCCGATTTTCTGATGTTAGTTTCTTTCAAAATCTTCAAATTTTCTTCCAAACAATTTCCGAATTTTTAAATTAAAAATAAGTAAATATATAAATAATTGAAAAGAAAGATATCTACGATCGTCTCAAATTCTGCCAAGTAGAACCGGGACCATCTCCCTTGTCGGGGCTTCAAAATGATGGGGTGAGCTCCCTGCTGGCCTGCAGCATGTCGGGGAGCTCATCCCCTGCCGGGCAAATCCTGGCGTCACCCCTGAAGCTCACAGGCTTCCCAGTGGCGGATTTAGGCGGGGGCGCACCATTCGCGCGCTCCCCCCTAAAATTTTCCAAAGCTGATTTTTTTTTTTACTTTCACTAAATAGATCATTTAGCCTACTTGTTTCTACATAATGTTCCATTATCTTATAATTTTCAAACTATGTAATTATAATTGTTACTAACTAATACCAATTTAGAGCACACAATTTCAAGGTTCTCGATAAAATGTCAGTAGAGTGCTATCAAAGGTTTCAACCCTATTTCGCACCACGCTTTATGTAGAACACTAAACTTTTTATTACAATCCATTTGCTATTTGGGTTCATCAGATGTGGAGTTTTTTTAATCAACGGAAATCCTCGTTAATGTTGTTATACACTCGTCATGGAAAACAAAAGAACCGTGAAAATGTCCATAGGCTATAGCGCATCATCGATAATGGAAGTTCAAACTGTATGTAAATGTAAATTATGTTATCAGTTGCAATCTCATTTCATCACCTTTCCAGGTAATTACGAGGAATTCGGGAAAATTGGTCAATTTCGGGACATGTATAGTAGTGACAAAATTAATTAATTTTTTTAATGAGAGAGTCGACTGAGTGCATATTAGAATGTTTTCTGCCATAAAATGTAATTTAACTAGTATTTTTCCTTTAACATTATATTATGGGAAAAATCTGCTATCCCGAGGGAGTGGAGGCTGAATCTCAATGCCACTAATGAAACCAATGATAACACAAAGCGTTTAACAATGTTTATCTATCATGCACATGACAATAAAGTGGTAAAGTTCACCTAGCAAAAGACTTTGAAAGCTACTGCGATCTCAAATGTGAACTTACAGTAGTGCATCGTATTCTTGGTCAGATACAGTGGCGTAGCTACGGGGGGGGGGGGGGGGGGCTTTGGAGGCTCGAGTTATGTTCCTCTTTATTTTTGTTCTGTAAATTTACAGCAATTTTGTACCATTTTTTACAGAGTGGCCGATTATTTTAATAGCTTCAAATCTTTGCCGAAAAACAGAAAACGCTATATTTAAAGTTAAATTTTCATGGAAAATAACAAAGATCTGCGACACATTTGGGCAGAATGTGAAAAAGGTTTTCATCATCCCCACTTCATACTGTAGTCTTGCAAAAATGCCCGAAATGGTCAAATATTCGGGCAAAGGTTAAAAAATGCTGGGACGTTTTTAATTGCCAAATTAATTCAATGGACAGACAGGAGGGTGTGCCCAAGAGTTTGTCATCTATCCTTCTCTAGAGACAAATACCGGCAAAGGAAATGAAAATCGGGTAATTTGTTTTCCGATACTTTAATGATGCAGAGTGAGAATGTCTTCCCATAAGTCTGCCTGAAAATTAAAACACACCTTGTAATGTTACATTTTTCAAAAGGTAAAATCATGTATATAGTCGGAAGTTCGGGCAGTCACACAACTTTATCAATAATTGAATTTAGTCCCAATACCAAAAGAGTAAAATTTATTACCATGTTTTCCATTCCTTTTGTAGTTCTCCCCCCAAAATATACGGGACCATTTCATCGATTGGTAGTGAAACATTTTATCTGGTAATTTTCTGATCAAATAGCGACTGCTCAGATCCCCTTGTAAGCCTGGGAAATGTCATTTGAGATTGTCTCGGGGTCTGATTTTTCAAAATTTTCTGTTCGCTCCGCACCAACCAGTGGTGAAGCTCCCCGTGGGAAGTCTTCCCAGCAGAATTTTACTTTAGGTGAACATTTTTTGCAAACGGAATATTGAAATAGCGACTGCTTAGACCTCCCTATGAGCATAGGAAATGACATTTTTGACTGTCTGAAGGGTCAAATTTTTCAAAAAATTCCTGTACGTTTCGCCCCAACGGGTGGTGGTGCTCCACTTAGACCGCTTCAAAGCAGAATAGAATTTAAGTTTCAAGTGAACATTTTTTGCAAGTGGAAACTCAAAATAGCGACTGCTAAAATCCCACGAAGCCCGGGAGATGCCATTTTCATCTGTCTGAGGGGTCGGATATTTCAAAATTTCTGTACGCCTCGCTCCAATTAAAGGTGACGTTCCGCGTAGTCTCTGTTGGCTAAATTTTAGTTTAGAGTGAACGCTTTCTGCAATTGAAACTTAAAATATCAACTGCTTGGATCCCCTTTATAAGCCTGGGAAATGTCATCTTCGACTGTCTGAGAGGTACGTATTTTCGAATTTTCTGGACGCTCCGCGCCAACCAGTGGTGGTGCTCAGCTTTGCCTGTCCTACGGGCAGAATTAAATTTTCGGGCAAATATTCTCTGCCCCCAAACTGTAATGCTCCCCTATGCCTATGGAAATACCTTACTGAGGGGTGCACTGCTTGCAACATACAGCAGGATTCCGGATTTGCAATCCTAGGATACATAGTTCAGCAGAGTAATGAACTGGGCTAATCAGTGTCTCAAAAGTGTGTTTGAATCTGAGAAAAATCACAAATTTTCCTCACCAATATTAAAGACAATTTAACCTGGCAAATGCTATTTCCAGCCATCTGGGAGGTATTGAAATTCAAAATTTTCTTTGTACGCTCCGCGCCAACCAATATTGGCACTGCGCTTAGATACTAAACTCTACGAAAAAATCCTAGCTACGCCACTGGTCAGATATTTTCACCATCGTCTTTGAAGCTGTTGGAGAACCCAAAATTCAATTCTTTCAGTTTTTTTACGTTCATAGAAATATAGGTTGTAACGAATTTTTATTCAAAATTTAAAAGCAAAGATTCTCCTCCCTTTACCTTGTTTGAGGATCCCCTTATTTTTAGACCACCTTTTCCGGACCTATAACCTTACGAAATATTTTTGGAAAGATATTTTATCAAAAGTGTTTAAAGGGTGGTCTTAGCTTAAATCAAGATCTACTTAATTTTGGTTTAGTTCATGAAGCAAGTTTTTGCAATTTTCTCACTTTTAATTGAGTGGAATATTTTTTGGCACACAAAAACTCAAGGTCACGACTTAGGTTCTACTTACAAGCCTGGGAAATGCTATTTCCGGCTATCTGAAGGGTCGCGATTTTTCAAAATTTTCTGTACGCTCCGCGCCAACTGATGGTGGCGCTCCGCTTAGATACTCGTTCGGGCAGATGATCGACCGTCCGCCCCCCGCCCCCCGCCCCTCTCCCCCTCCCCCCTAACGGAAAATCCTAGATCCGCCCCTGCTTCCCCTCAGGAATTTCTCACTATTGTCAAATTAAACCTTTTCAACCTGGTCCCTGTCACGAGATTACATTAAATTTTTTTTCTAGAACCAACTTTTTCAAGTGCGAGTGGGACTAGCGTCTCTCAATTTTGCAGTGTCACTTACACGGTCATTTTATTTCATCATCCCCAGACTTATCCCCGTGTTACAGTATATACTGCTAGTAGGTATTCTGCGAAATAGTGAGTTAGCGAAAAAAGCGTCGTGGCTATTGACCCGGACGCGTCCGGCTCCATTACCAAATAAAATTGATATTTGTCCCGGACGTAGCTGTATACATAGGCTATATAGTGTGTACAGTAACTCTAACGGTATAGTTACTTGCAGGCAGCTTGCACAGTACACAGTGTAGCTGAAGTGGATGACCCATGATTCAGTGGAATGAGTTATCCAAAAGCAACCAACATTGTATGTATCAATGGAGATTGTAAAACAGTAATGCTGCTGCATGACAGACTGAAAAAGTGCCTTAAAATTACACTTATCTAGTCCCAAGGCACTGCATATATAGGCTAAATTACGTCCGGTTTGTGTTGGAGTAAATGTTTGAGGTCAAAGTGGTGGCGCTCGTCCAAAATGTTAAGTTACGTCCGGGTCAATAAGACAAAATCTCTCATAATAGAGCCGGACGTCCGGGTCAATAGGCCCCACCAGCGAAAAGTAGATGCATGTACGTGGCCTACGTCATGCCAAAACATACGAGGCTGCATGCGCGATAAATTGTTCAGCACAATAGCGTACAAACTGAGTACATACCATACGTGTGTATGTACGTACAGACGTACCGATAGTACATAGTGCAGTGACTAGTGATATGCATTATCATTACGATTCACGACCGAAATGGATGTCAGTGACAGTGTTGAAGATCAGGAAAATATCGCTGAAAAGAAGCGAAAAATAGTCTACAACAAATATTTGCCATATTCCGAAAATCTCGAGGAAGAATCAAGGACAATTTTCCGAACAATAAAAGAAAACCTCTACCGTTCAGTTGCATTGCATGAACTTAGGCCTGGCGTTTTGCAGTGGACGAATCGTTTGTACATGTAAGGTCTAACTTAACGTTAGGCGCTTAATTTATTATACTAACTACAGTGTACAGAGGGGCTAGGCTATTATTCATGATTCCTACCCTTTGGCAATGCTAACTGTAATCAGCCCGAAAGAATGCTAAGGCTCAGTGAAAGTCTACGGTAATCTGTAGTGTTAGTGTATCCTGTGACCTAGTCCAGGCTGTCAGGGCAGGTTATCAATAAGACCTGTTCATAATCATAGTTATCTAGGCTAGGCTAATCACTAATGACACAGGCCTTTAGGCTAGCTTCAGTTCAGCAAGTTCATTTAGCCAATGAAGATGAAAATAGTTTTGTTTTTCTTTGATGCATAGCAACACCCGAATGAAGGGGTACTAATGCCAAGCTGGCAATGCCAGTCTCGTTAGACAAACTTACGTTTATGAATAAGGGATAGCAGAAAATAACGAGTTTTAATGTCAGAACTGAGACTTGAACTCATGACTGGAAGACGCAGATCATTACCACTGTACCACTTGCTCCCTGTTAGACTTTAGTCCTATGGGCTGTACAGTTGCAGTGTAATGTAGGCTCCTTTAGACTAGCCTAGGCCTAAAGTAAAAATTTCCACACTTTTGTCATATGTTGATACTGATAAAATGGGGTGCAGGGTTCGATTTACCCGGGTGCACACGTGCACAGGTGCATGTAGAATTTCCTATGTGCATGTAACTGTGGAGGCTTACATGCACTTTGTGCATGTAGACTTCAGACCTAGCCTACAAACTTCATGGTCAAATACATGTTACAAGTCAAGTTGCAGCACAAAGTAATCCTAATATAGCTGTCCCAATTGTCCCTTGCATCGTTATTTCTTGCATACTGTCAGTTAGACAAGCAGACATTTCTTCAACAAATTTTGAGCGTGTCTCCTTTAGTACCGCAACAGCAGTGTCAACGATCATCACTCCGCACATGTACTTCTCCAAGTGATGTTGCTCCTAGCCTCCTACCAGGGTTTGCATTAGCAGCAGGATTGCGGGAATCCCGCACAAAGAATATTCAGAATAGTCAAGCTCACCAAATGCACGCTCTTTATAAGTCTGTGCAGTAATGCACTGTACTTATTAATGGATGTACGTTCCGTACGTAAATCCCAAGAACGCTTCTTGCATGCACTAGTAATATTGTGCTGAGAGAGCTTGACACTGGTGGTACAACATAAACTCTGTGTACAGTTTGCATGTGGCTGCTTTCAACTTGAAGGTGACTTTTAACTTTACAGGCTAGGCTTTCCAAGTATTCATATATTTAATGCGTTAGGATGGCGGGTGAGCTGGTGCCATGCAGTAGCTCTAAAGAAAAAAGTATGGTACATCAAAAGTAGCATAGTAAAAGTTTTGAAAATGGTGGTAAGGGCAAATTAAAAGTATTTTACACATGCCTCACACATGTTTTGAGAAATAAATGCCAACAACATAATTTTGGCATCCTGTAATATTCACGATGTGGTTTGCTTCTAAGACTGCAGCCTTTCACATTTGGTGTGTATCACGGTGGCATTGAAATTTGAAAGGACGTAGATGATCGAAGACTTTAACTTTTTAAACCACTCTGTCAGAATTTTAGTTGGCGAAACCTTATAATCAACCTTAAAAAAGAGTTGAATAACTTGAAGACTGTGTAAAATTTTAGCTGTACTGGAGCTTATGATGGATTATTTGGCGATAGTTGATGCAAACTCTAGGCTTGGGACCTCAAGTACAGCCTGGGCTTATTTGAGTAAGGTCACTTGTTCCCTTGTGTCAGCCCAATGTATCTTCAAGCTTAGCTCTGCTAAATATAGTCTATGCAGAAAACATGAGCTTTCCTTCAGAATCAGAGCTGATAGACAAGGTCTGGTTGTAAACTTGTGACGATTACTAGTAAATGGTGAAAAGGTCAAACTGGCTATCTTGGAATTGTACATGCAGTAGGAACAGGTGGGGGAGGGTGGGGGCATGGGTTACAACACTTTTGGTTAATGCCCAGGAATAGCTATGTCATTTTTTTCCTGAGATTTGACTTTGCTCAAGTCTCCCTGCCTCCCCCCCCCCCCCCCAAGATTCAAAATTTTAAACCAAGGGGGGAGTACTCCCCTGAAATTTTTGAGCTGGCCCTAATCCTGGCTCCTACGATCCTTTCACACAGTGAGGTAATGGGGAAATTTTGCCCTTGAAGCAGACAAAAACACATACTTAAGGCCCATTGACATTGCTTGCGGCGTGCGATCGAGTGTCAGATTTGCTGATGGAACAGGCTGGTGGAACATGCCACGTAAGAAAAGGGTCCAATAAAAATCTGCACATTTGTTTTTATTCAAAATAGAAAAAATGCAAATTGTGCTTTTAGACTCTTCCTAGGCATATAGCAAAGGTGTTTTTCTTGTAGGATTTTTTTTTTAATTTTCAGATTATTTGGTGCATGTAGAAATTTTGCTGTGCATGTAGATTTTTTGACCTACATGCACCAATGCATGTAGAAAAAAAATTATAAATCTAACCCTGATGGGGTGACCGTTGAGTTTGTTGGACCGTCAAGTGTGCATTTCCATTGACATTGTGTGTAAAAATCTTCATATGACAGAGATCTTAGGTCCACATTCAGCGGTACCCTGAGAAGGGTCTGTTAATTTCTGCCCCT
Source organism: Holothuria scabra (assembly GCA_037179385.1). Taxonomy (NCBI): domain Eukaryota; kingdom Metazoa; phylum Echinodermata; class Holothuroidea; order Aspidochirotida; family Holothuriidae; genus Holothuria; species Holothuria scabra. The sequence goes on along the minus strand of CM074180.1, from coordinate 67,001,999 downwards.
AAAAATCTTGAGGTGGAAAGTAATGTTTGAACTTACTGTACATGTGTAACAAATAATTAAAAATAACTTTAAATTTATAAGGCGTATGCTGAATGTGTGAGCAATTGTTCCCAGCATTGAATATCGTTTACTTGTATGTAAGTAAGTCAACAGGGCTCAAAAAATAGGGTGCCTGAGGGCATCTTGTCCGATGGCTTGGGCAACAGAAATTCATAAATTGCATTGCAGAACATGCCCCACCAGGCACCATAAGTCAAGGTCTGTACAGACAGATCACAGCCTTTGAAAGTCGCCTGTAACCAAAAAAAGGCAATTATGTTCCTGCAGGTATAGTATATGTTCACTTGAACAGGTAACATTCAAACACATTTGACAATTTGGATCAGTGCTATTGACATTTGGATCCCAAATGCAATGATTGACTTCTCAGGAACTGTAAAAGTTTAGTGAATTGTCATCTACTGCAGAGAGCAACAGGAACATTAAATAATAACCAACAAGCGTAATTCTTTTACAGTAGATCTTTTATCTCCTTTTTTCGGGCGTGCGTAACCCTAACCTCATAACAATGCGTGCTTAACCCAAACCCTGTAACTGTGAGGATGTAAACCCAATTAGAGCCCACCATTTTTTTAAGGGCAGAAAGTCATGAGGGCCAAAACTAAAGTAATTCCACTGAGTATACTGCCTGCTACGAAGGCTTAGGCTAAGCCTAGGCCTAGGTATACATAAAGGTGTGTATGTACGGACTTGCATACTCACTAAGGTTAGGGTGGACTATATGTATGAATAACATAACATAACATAACATAACAGGTTGAAGGGCAAAGGAGGGCCAAAGCCCCATAAGATGCCCTGAAGTCCAGGCCCTAATCAATTAACTTTTCGAAAATCCCAATGCCAGAGTGAGTGTGGATGAACACCGGCGAACTTCGCCTTCTCTTTTCGACTAGTGCTCAGAGGTAACGAGGCAGGCGTGTACTAATAGCTCCCAGTCCTGCTCCCGGGACCGCCATTTAACGTCCCCATCCGACGGACGTGAGCGTATCCCCAGTCTTTAGCCACTTTCCCAAAGGCTGGAGGGGGTGGAGGTTATGCTTGCTCTGCACCACTGCTCAACAGCTGAACTGAGCAAGCTGACAACTTCCTGAGTCGGACAACTTCCTGAAACGGACAACTTCCTGAAACGGACAAATAAATTCCCAATTTTGTAATTCACCAATTTTAAACCCCCTCAGCATCACTGTGAACAGCTATGCTGAACAAGTTAATTTTTAGACCCCGGAAAATTTCCAAGTGGTTCCACCGGGATTTGATCCGGGGACCTTCAGTATGCAAGGCAGTACGCTCAAACCACCGAGCCATCCACCCTCAAACATAATATACGTGTAGCCCTAGGTAGGAATTTGTATACCTGTATCATTGTGTTTGTGAGTCGGTCAATTAACTGTTACCATGGTGTGAGCGCTATTGTAAATTGCCAATTTGTATGCAATTTGTATGCAAAGAGAGACTTGAGATACAATTTAGAAAAATTTAGTAGACTACAGTCTACAAGAAATTTAAAATTTTTTTTGAGTCTGAGCATTAGTGTATCCATTCCAGATTATTGCTTGGGGAGATAGGTTTGCATGTTACACATCAGACCACCAGTGAGTCATTCTCAAAAAGGCATGAATGCATCTAGGACACCCTTATTTTGGTCTCTTATCTGAGCATCCACCCACAAAAAGATGGATTGTGGACTTTGTCACAATTATGAGCCATTAACCAGTTCAGCCTGAGCCGTTTTACCATCTAATCTTCCACTGAGCATCTGCCCATCCGGATGTAAAGAAACAACCTTCCAACATTGTAAACAGAGTATGCAAACCTCTGCAGCTTTCAATGCCTTTTTTTTCCTTCACAGTAACTGATGTGGTGTGATATTGCTGCAGGAAGAAGGGTGAAAGTATGATGTGCAGACCTTACAGATTGCTAACAACACAAGTCACATGAAACGTGCTGTAATTGGCCAAGAATAAATGAATAAATTCAGCCCTACAGTTCTGACCTTGCACTTGAATTTGAAAATATTTGAAAACCTGGACGTTTCGCCAAATGTGTAAAACACATGTATTAACTGGGCAGTGTTGTCCAGTAGCTGTTTTGTCTGGGTGTCACACCAGGAATTTGCAAAGGTGTTTTAGCACCCAGATGAAATTAGTTGATTCACCCAAACAAGGGCAAAGCAAACAGTACTAATATCAGTGTTAACTTTGAGTGATGCATCATCAGAAATGTTCCTAGTCATTAAAAAAAAGCTATAATATCATTTATCAGTGATACTTTTGTTTAATGCAAGCCACAATTTAATCAAATGATTTTTTTTAAAAAAATCACTTTTTACCCTGTTTCAAAAACTGGAAAAACTTAATATATGGTCAAAAAAAGTTATTTAGAATTGGTTAATTCACTGTATTTAACTAAATTGAACAAACAACACAGTTTAGAATTATTGAACACAACACCCCACCCACAGTAAAATGCATCAGTATTTACTTGTATTAACATCATAGACTGTCAATATTACACCTAAAAGTGAGATGTATTTCATTGAAACAACCCAATTCAGAGTGATCATGAACCTTGATTACAGGACAGTAGATCCCTTAAAAAATAGAACTGTAAGTATTTCACAACTGGGTGCAGCATGCCAACTTCCTCACCAGCACTGTTCTGGCCACAAGTTGAAAATATCAGGTATTTCAGTAATTCAATATCTAATGTGTGGTGTAGTTTGCTCATTTAGGGGTGATTCAAAGACAGCATGCTCATGAAATTTTTACTCTCTGAACCAGACATGTCATTTAAATATTACTGTACTGTACTGTGTTGCATTTTACCAACCTTCATATCAGGGCCCATAATAACCCAATGAGATCTCAACATGTCCAAGAAATAGCATGTCTAGAAATACTGAGAATTGATTGATAAATAGACCTATTTATACCAATTACAAAGGATTATGGGATAGAGTTTTGGCGTTTGTCATTTTTGTCAATGTGTGGTGAAAATTGACCTACCCCCAAAACGTATCCCACAATGCATTGTAATTGCTATAATTTGGAAATAGGACTATGTACAGTTGCTACAATCTGAACACTTTAGTCCCTATACTGTACATCCCTACACCATTAATTTCAACTACAAAGTGAAATCAATTGCCCATTCATCTGCTAAAGCATTATGCAGTGAGTTTAACCAGAGAGTTGTGAGGACTCCCAAATTCAACATACTGTATGCCAGTACTGTAGCTTACTCAGGACTATTTGCAAAGGATTGTTGGTGTGTATTGTTCAGTTAGCATGTTCATTGATGTGGGAACTAATTGTGATTTTCTCCAAATTTTCTTCATTTCAAATCCCTGTCTTTGAATGCAGAACATTAACAACATTTAAATGGTAGACCTACAGTACTGCACAAACTGTACATACAGCATTTAAAGATTAGCTGCAAACTTCATCTTTGCAGGTTTAGGAGTACATACTAACATCCTGGAAATTTTGTGGCATTGTTTATTTTGAAAATTAAAAAGAAAAAAAGAAAAAATTAAAAAATGATTATGATAATGATAATGAAAATGATAATTTAAAAAGAATGATGAAAACCTTTAAAATTGCATTTTTTAGTCTTTAAAAGAGTAATTTTAAATCAATAACTCTGGCTTACTAGCATGCACACCACATGTAGTGCAAGGGTACTAAGGTGCAGTACACGTGGGGCATGTGTGACAAAACCTTCAATGCATAAACATACATTTACAGAATGACATACATAACTCCTTGAAACGGTGTTCTCATTAAGGTGTCGGATGGCAGGATACCCACAGCTTATCTCAAAATCAACAAAAAAATTCAAAGGGGAATAAGCTTCTTGTAAAATCCCCCCCCCAAATAAATATTGGGACATATACTTGTGCTCATCTCCACACAAAACTCTGAGCAAGATGATCATCTCTTAATACCTCTAAAACAAACTTTGCGAAGTGACCATCCATAATTATGATTGGTCCAAAATGGGCAAAAGAAAAAACCACAGTTCTAAAATACTGCAGCAATGGGCAAACTGGTTTATTCCCAAGAAAATCGTTTTGCTACCGTTAACATTTTGTTTTACATTTCCCTTTTCTTGATATAGATACATTCAGATTTATGGAAGAAATTTCAGCAAAGAGGAACATGTGGCTCTGATCAACCTCTACCTGGAATTAGTTGCAATTCCAGACTTGAACTGCACTCTGCTGAACAGACTATGTAGTGTACTCTCCGAATTGCTCAAGTAAGGACTGTTTAATTTAATACACAGAAATTATGTCATTTGATCTTGATTATTCTTTATTTGATTTATCTGTTATATACAAAGGATAAAAACAAGGAGGCAATGGGAAAAACTGGAACAAAAAAAAAATGGTCATGATGCATCCATTATAATTTATCATAGTAATTACTGAAGGCATATTGAATTAAAGTGGCATATTTCATTTCAAATGTTCCATCACAGCATTCAAAAGGAAATGCTTATTAGTCATTAAATCATTCAGTTAGAAGAGTTGGGGTGGCAGTTGCATCATTAGAAGTTTTTAAAAGGTTGGTTGAAAAAATTATTTCTAAATATTTCCATCTGTAAGAAACTTACCTTTTGAAAAGAAAATCATTCTGTAACATGAATAGTGGTATTAAACATATGAAAACTTTCAAACAAATAACAAAATATTTCCCATTGAATCACACACAATATATACACACTTGCTGTAGAACATTCAAGATTGGTCTTATCCTTTCTTCCCTCTACAATTCTCCTTCTTGAGCCCGAATTTTCAGTTTAATTGCACTTAGAAGTAAATATTTTGCAATATTTTTATCGCACTGTTTCTTGTAGGAAGAAATCTCTTCTGTCCAGAGAAGACTTGCAGATTCAATGGCGCCCTCTGTATGAATTGATGGAGCGAGTGCTGTACTCGCCATATGAAGGACTTGGATTAGAATGGATGCCACAGTAAGTTAAAACTTTTAATATTTACACTTTTCTCAGTACAGAAAAACACAGGGCTGGAAAAAATGTTTATTTCCCAGGAAGGCAGTAAAACTTTCCACAATTTTTCTTGCATTTCCATGTAACAAATAGTGAAATTTCCCTCCAAATGCCAAAATTTCCCAGGAAGGAATCTCCCAGCTTCCCCACTTTTTCCACCTAGGGAAAAACATATAATTAACAAAATGCAGCTTGCTGCCTTAAATTGAGCCTTATGGGAACACCAGCACTCAACAACAGCACTAGTAAAATACCATCATTGCCATTTGGCTACAACCACTCTAAACTTGGTCCAAAGAAATTGAAGTCCTACACAGTGCCACCATTTTGAAGGCTGCGTTTGTTTTATACGACATAATTGGATCATGCAATGATGCATACAGTAGTATATTGTATACATGTTGCTATTAAAGTTGCCAAGTACAGTATTTGCACTGGGAGAAGGCTACAGACTAAAACTAATAGGCAACATGTATGGCATGCATATGGTATAGCCAGCTGCAGTGAATGATTTGTTTGGAGCTCTGTTTCCCAAAGTTTATGAAATAAAATACATTTAATATACCATATTTTTGGTGCCACAAATATTGTGTTCACCACACTTTTATTGAAAGGTTTATAAAGCATTTCTTTTAGAAAACAAAGATTGAAAACTCATTCCCATTTTCAGTACCACTCTGTAGGAAGACCTATTTTCCTGAGATGAGAGGACATCAGTGTGTGGTCCTTAACCCTTTACCATTGTGCTCCGATCGGGGCATATTTGCACGCCTCGGGATTGGGCGGAAAAGCGGACGTAGCCCGCCCCGCATCGGCTTCCGTAGGCCATTGACCCCGTGACCTTAAACTATTGTCTCTCTTGCTGTTGTGGCCAAATTTTCGGGTAGCTACTCACAGTTTCGAGCTCCGCGTGAAACAGTAAAGATGTGTGACAGCCGAGCTCTCCGCATGGGTCCAAAAGGACCCAAACAACGGTAAAGGGTTAAAGGGTTCAGGTTATGGTGAATACCTGCTGTAAGAAAATTGTGCAAATTTTACATCTTTACCTATTTTTCTCTGTCATGTGTTGTACAGTGCTGGCACTAGGGTTTAAAATGTTTGTGTGATTTTTTTTCTTCTTTTTGGAGGCAGGGGAGGGGGAAGGGATCCAGGGGAAGGGCAACTTGAAAAGTACATTGGTAATAGTGCAGGGATTTCCACAGACAACATTTTCTTGTGGGTCTTGCTTGCATTGAATGTGAGAAGCTCGATCATGCACCTCAGTGACAGTCAGTATAAGGCAGTAAGTAAAGTTCTGCATATTAATACTTTGTGGAGGTTATAGAAAGCTTTATTTAAGCTGTGCCAGTTCTTGCAATGTTGGGCAATTCAAAGGCAATTTCTCTCCCAGATAATTTGGATACTCTAACCTAAATTACTTCAACCCTCCCTCCGTCCACCCTAAATAATGTAAAACATTCTGACATAAATTCTGAAAGTTGGTAGACTGTTTATATGGTAACACTACTCAAGACTTTTGTAATTTGGTGATCTTTTGCTAATTCTCACTCCTAGATCAATTGAAGGCACTCTGCAAAAGCTCATTGAAGTAGCTAGACTGTAAGTATTGCTTGTACTTCTGTAAACTTTCTGTCTTTTCATTGATCTTTATCTTTTTTGATTCCTTACCTAGGTAAAAGAAATCAATGCATGATGGTGCATGTGTGAGTGTTTATTTGTGAAAGTAAATACAGAATCACAAAGAAGAAATTGTCCAATGCAAATTAAAATAAAAAATTCTTTTTACCTTTTTATTGTTAGTTAGGGAGTGTAGATAATCTCCATTCTTTGAAGTTGTTTGTGTATTTGTTTGTGACACTTAAAAACTGGGGCGTCGATCTGGGGATCGGGGAAGCAGGGAGCAACCCCCCCCCCATGAAAATATTGGGGGAATACGGCACAGGTTCCAACCTGGGCCGTAACCTGGACTCAAGTCGAGCTTGCCACGACCCTTTTTCCAGTTGTGGCTCACTGGTTTGTTTTCCCTATTCCATTGCTTATGCTGGGCATCACCCCCAACAGCAGTAGGTTCCATTTTTAGAGCCTTTGGTACAACGCGACCTGGGAATCAAACCCGGGCCTTCTTCATGTGAGACAGATGCACTACCGCTAATCATGATCCTGGTGGACTAAAAAGGGTAGTTGTCTGATCTAAGATCTAAAGTAATGTGTACGTCCTACCACTCTTGGAATAATTAAGTACGAAAAACAAGCCGGGGAGCCACAAATCAAAACAGACATGACCGACCTAACTGAAACATGGTTAGAAATTGGGCCATAAAACCGCATCTAACTAACTAACCTACCTCTCTTATGTTTATATTTTCTTGCAACAGATATTTTACCCCAGAATCCACACAGGAGATTCTTGATGAAATCAGACCACTACTGTGTCCCTTTGATGAAACTATGTACAAAGGAATTTCATACCTTAAACTCTTCCTCCCTACTCTTTTACCTCCTGAACATCATCATCAAGGTTTCAAGTAAGCTCAAAAATTTCAGTTCTCAAGATTTTATTAACATTTAATTTTGTTTTAATTATTGTCTTATCTGCCTTTCAAAGGGCTCATAGAGTTGGTTCATGATATTCAACAATTTTTTCCAAAACTGTTTAGTTTTCTTAGACAAACCCCATATCCTACAAACAAATAACTGTTTTGTATTCAACTGTCGATTGGGTTTTCAAAAATTCATGACGACACTTTTACAAATTATGCCCAAAACCTTTACAAGTCAGGACACCACCCAATTCAAAATTATAACCTTTTTTGTATTTATTGGATATGGAACCTGACTAATCATGCTAATTCTAATCATTTCCATGTTGTAGTACCCTTAAACACTTGTATTAAGTTATTGGTATCAACTCAATGAGCCCCTTTAATTGAGTTCTGTTGGTTTGGAAGCCAATTGCTATGTAGGGTTTTGTTTCAACCTTGCAGAACTGGTTTTATTTTTTCTCCAACTTTCAGGTTATGGCTGAAAGATATAATGGATCTTTGGGACAATCATCACAACTCACCTGCTTGGGAGTCTGTAAGTGTTGTGTTAAAATTTGAACGAGTATGACTGATGTACCCATCTTGACCTAAAAATAGGCTATTTCAAAAGACTTAGAAGGATACGCCCATCTTGATATGCACGCGTCCTGGTAAAGTTGTATGTCTGTTAACCATAGACCCTTTCATTGCCTTATGGTTAGTAAGAGCCATACATAAATCAGAAAACAAGGGTAATTTAATTCAGTGCCATTTTTCTTTTTATGTTCTAAAAATGGACATGGCAAATCTTGCTAAACAAATAACGTATGGCCAACAATCAAACAACCGAACATGGTAAATACTCTTGCAAAGGAAACAAAACCCACCAATACTGCTTCTGAACAGTCAGAGATACCTGAAACAGAAAGATTACACCAGACCAAACTACCATGACAAAACAACAAAACAGAAACATCAAGAACATCACAGTAACTGGGTAAAAGGGCCACAGTCCCAAAGGGGCATAAGGGGCATGGGGTCCACTTGCTATATTTACAGTGCGCACAGTTTATATACACTGTTTACACCCAAACAAGCCAAATAAAAACCCAAGTCCCAAAGAGACTGAATTGCAGCACATCTGCTCTCTTCGGAGACCTGATAAATATTAATTGATTGGTAAATCCATAGTATTCCAAAAGCGTTGCAACCTGTTTGCTGTTTCTTTGGTTTTCACCATGGCATTGCATAGGATTCCACTTTTGTGTTCTGTAAAAGAAACCTATGGATGGTATAAATTGAGCGGTGGTGTCCAATCTTGGAGTTTCATGATTAAAGCCATGGGAATAACAGTGGTGAGGAGCAGTGTTCTACTATTTGGATATGTTATCTGGTGGACTAGGGAAAAATTTCCTGGCATTACGTACTTCAAATTTGGGGCAGAGGACAATCGTTCTTTTGTTAATGTATGGTCTTTATTGTCTTTATTTCTTCCTTTGTAGATGATAATAAATTTACTAGCAAGAACAGCTGCAGGAAATGTTGGCTACATCGATTGGTCAGATCTTATACCAATGGTATGGCAATATTATGATACTTATACTTTAAGTGTGTGGTAAATCACATGGAATTGGAAAGGGTTCTGGCCTTCACCCATGTAAACTATTGGGTTATCCAGCACCAAGCAAAATACACAGGACAATTGACCCTTTGAAGAGCCATGCTTGTGCAAAATGTGGAGGATTGCAACTCCTGCAGTTGCCAAATTTGTCCTCAGAAAATGTAACAGCCTCCAAAAAATGACCCCTGTGGTTCCTCCCATACCAGTCCTCAAAATTTTTTTGGCTGTAGTGGGTGGGGGTTATATTTTTGAAACACTTCTTTCCCCCCCCCCCCCCCACATTTATCCCCACTGGAAATATTTAGTTTCTTATTTCTTGATTGTAAGGTTGCTCAAGAGACTGATAGGCAGTTACTATGGTTTTCTCTGTTGTTAGGCTATTTTACATCATTTCAACTATGTCAGTTGTATCTTGTGAGACATTTGTTTACATCTTTACCACCCCCTTAATTCATTACCCACAAGGGTAATGACATTCAATTTGTCAATAAAAATGATAGGTTTCATGGTAAATTTCCAATTTGGTTTTCTGATTTGCCAAAAGTTTTGCTTACATTATCTCTTCAATGAGTTGTTTTGCAACTCTTTAAACTAACGCTACCATTTTTCTCCGTTTTTCACAGTTTTTTACTAGGTTTCTTAGAAGTTTCAACTTGCCTGTAGGTACGAAGAAGCTGCAGATTGGCAGGTCTGGTAAAGGCTACGATTGCCATGCTGCTTGCCAGCTCATTGTTTACATGATGGTGAGACAATCAATTTGTTAAAAATATTTCTTTTATACCATTGGTTATGTCCCTGGTTGGCATGGAGCATGCTCAGGAACATATACCTGCATCTTTGCATCTTAGGTTCTGAGTATGACTTTAAACAACTCGGGGGGGGAGGAGGTCGTGAGTGTTGATTAATCCTTGATGGAAAGGAACAAAGTACTCGCCACATACTACCTCTCCACCCAGGTTTAAAATTTGTACCTGGGTAGGAAATTAGTACCTGGGTAGCAAATAAGTATCCAGGTAGGAAATTTGTCCCTCAGTAGGTTACAGTATCAGATACATAGTTACCTTTTAAAAATACTGCAGCAGTTATGTTATATGTGTGCTGGAACCTACTGCCATTGTGCATGATGCTCCACATAAGCAATGGAGTAGGTATAAGAAGCCAGTGAATCACAACTGGAAAAAGGCCATGGCCAGCTCGAATTGAAGGAATAGGTTGGAAATTGGGCCATAAAACTCTAACTAACTATAGGTGTCCTTCAATTACACATACGTGCATGAAATGCCGTCATAAGCTTGGCCATATGACGTACTCTGAAATCACATGAATGCACCTTTAGAGGATTTACAATATTGTCATATCTTGTTTTTAACATAGAAACATATCTCTTTGCATTTATGTTTTAAAACTTATGAGTTAAGTTAGTGAATTTCAAAGAAATATCAGTTTTTCTTTTCAAGATGAGTATATTCAAATCTAGCAGCCAAGTGGTCATGTGACTTGTCAGCCAATTTTTGTTAGCCATCAGCCTCATTTCTTTTGTCTATTTGTATCATGAAGAATTGTATTCAATTCAAATTTGTTGCTAATCTGAATTGAGATTTTGGATTGCTTGCAGCCATCCATGACAAAGTTAAACAAAAAATCAGAGAAATTTTATCCTGAAAACTTCCAGTACTTGCCATGCATTAGTTCGCTGCAAGATTTGTCTGTACAGATGAAATACCTCACTTCAACACAATAAACTTGAATCTCTTTCAAGGGTCCTGACGGTGTTTGCCAGAAATACCTGGAAAAATTCTTCACTGCGATAGAGTCCTACTTCCACCCATCAAACATGGGAAAGAACACAGTAAGTAAAAGTTTTAGGGAGTTGTGGCACTAATACTATCCAGGTAGTGCTGTGTTAGATTGATAATCCTTATTTTGTGTCAGTATCAACAGATTTTCCCATCTTAGCCCTCTCTAATGCCTATCAGATTTAATTATAATACCTGCATTAGGTAACTCTGGTATGTCTCATCCACATTTATAAATAGTAAATGTTAAGTATTTAGGTATGTTTGATCATAAGCTCTAATATGTTACCTCTTGATAATGATAAAACCTATGTGGTAAGTAAGCATCTTATAGCCTGCAGGGGATAATTTTGTCATGTGCCACACTGCATTTTGCCACAAAAACTGGACAAACTGCTGTATAAATGCAATATGTGTAGAATTTTGTACCTATATCATGCGGTTCTTCATGATTGTGTGACAGAAACTCCCAGAAGCCTCAAAATTGCGTGGCACATTTGGAAATCTCAATTTTTCAAATAGCCTGTGATTATGGATCAACTAGAGTCCTCTCCCACCCCTCTCACAACCCACACCCATCTGCCACCCCTCCCACAACCCACCCACCCCCCCCCCCCCTGTATTGGTATGTAGGTTAAATGTTATATCATAAAAACTAATGTAATTTTGCTAGTGTCTTTTAATTTCCTCTTACATAAGATCCTCACCCTTAACCACTGTGAGCAACAAATATAATTACCCATGATTACTAGAGGTTTAATTCTGTCCCTTTGCTGTTTTCCCACTACCTTTTATGTATTTTTTTTACAGATATGTAATCCTGCAATAGGTTAATTTCCTTCAAAAAAAAATCTGTCAACAGTCTTATAAAATGTTCATCTTTGTTTTTTTTTCAGTTCACTTTACTAAGAATCCTCTCAAAGTTGCCATCACTGTTTGTGGAGAGACTACACAGGTGAGATCCATTTTGTCAGATCCTCATAACAGCCCAATAGCAAATTTGGAATATTTTCCAGTATTTAGTACAACAGTAGTCAATACAGAAATGTGACATTAATGAACATGTCAGTAACTACTCAATATTTTTAACATGAGCACATTCTACAACCCCCTGCTCAGGGGAGGGGTGAGTTTGAGAGGATGAAGATGCATAAGGGATAAGGATCATGGGGGGACGGGTGTAAATGGATACCAAAAATATTGCACTTCCATTAATCTTGTTAGACAGAGTGTGTTATTTTAAGCTGACATTCTGTGTTGTTCACTTGAGTAAAATGTCTTCATTGAGGGTAGTTAAAGAGTGCCTCAAGTAAAAAAAAATCAAAAATATTTATTAAATGCCATGAAAAACAAATTCTGATGGTTCAACTCCCATCTTCATAGCACATTCTTGAGCTGGGATATGAAATGTTGAAATTTATTCAATTAAAACAAATTAGGCCATTGTGCAATAAATGTGACATGCTTGTTGTGCAACTCACATTACCTGCTTTGTTTCCCTTTAAAATTAAAAATGTTTTTATCACCTGGAAAACCTGTTTGCTTTCAAAGCATGTTGCACAGAGAGAGCTTCATAAATTACATCACCCCATACAGTAAGAGTAAGAATGCTATCACACCTTTGTACAAGGTACATTTAATTTCAGGAAAACAAAGAAATACAAAGATTGTAATTTGGGTACAACAATGACATCACAAATTATTGTGCAGTGTACCATTTTAATTTGAATGAATAAACATTTTACATCTCTGCTCAAGAATGCCCTATGAAGATGGGAGTTGGACCGTTAGATGTCATTTTTCATGCTGTTTAATACATATTTTAAAAATTTTTGACTTGAGGTACACCTGAACTGGGGATGAAGTGTGTGTTTATAGCAAGTGTGAAATGATTTGACCTTTCATTTGGTCACTGAAATCATTGTGTTCAGCTTTTATTGTCAGATTATGGATTCTAATGAATGAAAAACTCTCCCATTTGTGCAAAATTGAAGCATTTGAGACAAGAGCAATTTAACAGTCCAGTGATTCACCACTGAAAAAAGCTGTAGATGCTGCTCAGTAAAACCCAAATGTTACAAGTTGAGGCATAAAACTCCCAACTGACCAAAATAAACTGGAAAATTTGTTTTCTTTTTTTCATATCACAGAGAACGGTATAGCAAACCCTATTGGTACCAGAATATACCTGAATCAGCAAAGCTTACAGACAAAGACGTCACAGCCTTTGTAAAAATTCTCAAACCAGTAGTATTCTTAGCTATGTACAGTAAGATTGGAAGCCTTGATGCTGCAGTGGCAATGAAAAACTTGGCACTCTTGAGACCGGAGTTGATCTTGCCCTCTCTTTTGGACAAGTAAGTCTTACTGCAGTGGTGAAATTGGAAAGAGTTCTGATGAAAATTCACACAAATCAAAATTTGTCAATTTTTCTTCACAGCTTGGTAGTGCTGTACCATATTTTGTTCATTGACTAGTGACAAAAAATTGTAACAAAAAATTATGTGAACATGGTGTGACATTGTGATCTGTTCCGTTGTTATAGAAGCTGTCTAGTCTTGCATCTGTGTGGAATTTTGTACCTGAAAATATTTAGAAACTGTCATTCAACAGTATTTATGACAAACTGATATTTCTTCCATCCTGAAGGGCCTCTGATATTTTTCTGTTTTGGTAAGCAGTCAGTTTAGAAGGAGAAAAAGAGGGGCTAGAGCAAAATGTAATAGTCTCTGTCAATTGTTTTAAGCAGGCATGAAATACTTTCTCTTTTTAGTATTTCCTCTTTTTTATATTCATTCCTCTTTTTTTTTTTTTGCTCTCTGTCTCTGTCATAAATTTTCTATTTCAATCTCACCTATTTAACTTGTACAAACAACCCTCAGAGTTCTGTTCCATTCAAGTCTGTTTTATAAAGACATCAATGCCACTTAGGGACCTTGAGCTTGCTCCTGGATCCCCCAGCCCAGTGCCTGCCTCAAAAATTCCTCTTTTTTTGAAGTATCAGGCTCATTTCCTCTTTTTTCAGGAGTCTCAGGCTCATCCGTGTTTAAAATTCTTAAACATAGCTTTCAAAGAAAATAACTCAAGTCAGAAGCCATTCAATCCTAACAATAAACACTAGCAATAGCTTCATCTCCTTGAAACATTATGCAAAGAAGAGTTACAGAGATATTTAAATTTTGAAAGTTTGCATTGAAGAATTAATTCTTGAGCAACAAATGACTGAATTTCTATCTGTGAGAAACTCATTTCTGGCAAAGAAGGCTATCATACTACCTTAGTTTCAATAATCTGTCACTCTGTATCAGTGAATACTAGCTAAATAGGATGAGTTTTTTTTTTGAAAAACTATTTCCCTTTAAATATGTACTAATCCTGTAAGATTCAGTAAGTGTTCAAGTAAAAACCAGTATTGAGTGATCTTGGAATTGAAGTCTTTCAACTCTCTCAGCTTACCAGCAGTGGGCATCACAACTTAATATGGTTAGGTTAGGTTAGATGGAGTTGAACAGCCCAGTTTCCAACCAATTGATTCAAGTTGGGCAGACCACAGCCTTTTAAACAGTTGTTGCTCACTGGCTTGTTTCCCCTTCTCCATTGCTTATGCTGAGCACCAAGCACAATGGCAGTAGGTTCCTTTTTTAAAGTCTTTGGTATGACCTGGCCAGGACTCGAACTCCCAACCTTCCGACCTCCCGACCTCCAGACTTATGCTCTAAATACTTGATACTTAACTATGGTGTGATGTGAACCACTCGTTACTTGATGAGAATGAGTATTTTTATCTTGATATTGAAATCTCTTTCTTCAAGAAGTTCCCTCCCATCATGATGATAAACTTTACTTGGATAATTGTGATGGAATGAATGACCAGGAATTTACAAAAAGGCCTGATCATCGAAATATTACTATATTGTCTGCGGTCTTGCACGTGACAAGCTTGCTGTTACATACTTGTCAACTATTCTGTTCTAAGCAGAACTTTTCCATTTTCTGGGCTTTAAAATCCATAAAAATCAGAATGTTATGGTTTTCTGGATTTAAATATTTAAAATAAAATTATAACAAAAGCAATCAGAAAAGTTGGGAAGCAACAGCTTTGCAAAAATTAAGTATGTTCTTTGCCACAAGCAAGTGATTTCCACATGTATACAGGAATCTGATCAGCACTTGTGTTTAGTGACTGTAGGCAGCCATTAGTGGGGTCCATCAGCCTTAAATGGTCTTCATTTACCATCTAAATGAATTTGAAACCCTCATATTCAGTGAAATTTAAGGAATCAGGATATGTTTTAGTGTACAACCATCCATTATACAGGTAAGAAAAGAAATCGTAAGATGAAAGGTGATAGACCCCAGTTATGGCCGACTGAAATGTGACAACCACTTGCTGTCCAGATTCGTCAATATGTTGTAAAAATTAAGAGAGGACAGGAGGAGTCTGATCCCCTAGATGTCACCCATTGACGTAAGCACTTGTGTGCTTGCCCTACACAGCAGATCATCTGATACTTGTGTTTTTGGGTTTTCTTTTTAGCTGAGATGACTGGAAAAAGGCAGTGACCTGCTCGACTTAAACCAATGGGTTAGAAACTGGGCTGTAAAACTCCATCCAACCTAACCCAACCTGACATGACAATTTTGGAAAGTATGCTGTTATGATGTCAGTGCTTGTTGTCTGTAATACTCCTGATTATAAAAAATTTTTACTCTGTTCCAGAACCTATCATGCTCTTGAGACCTTGACAGAGCCTCACCAGCTGGTTGCAACCCTCAACTGTGTCCTTGCTGTGTCCCGGACCCTACTCAAGGGAGGGAAATGGTTCCCCGAGGGACCCTCTCACCTCATGCCTCTTCTACATGCAGTTTTACCAGGCATTGATGCAAATGATAACAGAAAATGCATGGTAAGGCAAAGTTACCTTTTAAAAACCTTTTATTTCCATTATTGTGTGTCAAAAGGTTATTCCCCTAGGTACTGTTGTCACATTGAAATGAAGGGAAATTCCCTTATAATGGAGTTTGTTTGTTTGATTCAATTTACCTCAGATGTGATAAAAATTGTCAGCTGGATAAGAAAGTACAATTCGGTTTTATATGTTTAAAGTTAAAGTTTGTTTTCAAATAGGGCTTAAATATGTTTTGAGTCCTTCCCTTTCATCACTGTTTATAACGGGCAGGAATACTGTGGACATACTACAATTCATTACCATCAGGGGTGCTTCTTCTGATGTAAGACACCAGTAATTTTGTGATTAATACATATAAATACTTCCTTGATCACTTGTGGCTTAACATGAAAATTTCTGTTTTCTGTACAAATATAAATATATATAGTACCATTACCATCTTTGATCAGCTATATTTTCTATTAAAGCAGCCAGCACAGTTTTATTAAAGCAGCCAGCTTCTTCCTCGTGCAAAGAGGAAAATTGCTGCAGTGAGTTTTGGCTAGTTTTCATGTATTAACTGAATGGCCCCCTGGACAAAATTTGGCAACAATGGAATGGGGCAACAAAAAGCACTTTGATTAGGTATCAAATTATTATGAAAGGTGTAGCAATTATTTCACAGTAAACTTTGGCAAGCTCACATTTCAATAACCTTGGGCTGCATTTTAATTTAACATGATGTAAGTGAAGGGATGTCACAGTTACTTAACAACATCCCAGTGTTTATGATCAAAGTTCCATGTTCCTCTCATTTTTGTACCCCACCCAGGTCTCGTTACACATTATCAGTACCATGGCAATGCTATCACCATTTGTGGACTGTTCTCAGGCTCACCTTGTTCGTGATGACTTGACAGAGCAGGAGAGGGAGCTGTGTTCTGCAACAGCAGGTTTTGAGGACTTTGTGCTGATGTTCATGGAAAGGTAAGATTTGTTTGAATGAGAATGGAGGAGGTTGCCCCACACCTTCAACTACAGATATAGTTAGTTTGCGGCACATTAAATTAAAATTGCATTTAATTAATGTATAATTATAATGCCTCCTTCAGGAAAATTTTGCAGCATTGTTTGCTGAACCCTACATATGGTGTAGGGTAGTGCAGGATTTACATGAAAAGTTGTTCAAACTTTTCAAAAGTATGAAAAGTTGTTCAAACTTTCCAACAGTATCAACTTTTAAGGGTAAAGAGGACATCTAATTATAAAGTGAAACAAAGGAAGGAGACCCAAGTTAAAAGTAACCAGAATATGTCTTAAAGGGGCAATAAATGGGCAATCAAAGATTGACAGAGAATTTAAACCTTTTGTTGCAGCTTTTTGTTTTCCCTTCTAAAACTGATTGTTTACCAGAATATAGAAACATTTAAGAGGTCTTTAAAGGTAGTGTGACATGTCAGTAAAATGACCTGGCTTGACTTGGAAATTATGGAGTAAATTGTTCTAAGGAAAAATCCATTGGAATTAGTTCAATATCTTTTAAGGTTCTCTAGATATACCTCTTCAAAGTTTGAATGTTTCTGAAGAAACTTTTTGCTTAAATAATGATGCGTAGTGTTGCGTGGTGTTGACATTTTTTTTTGTTAACCCTACGTAAAATATTTCGTAAGTGCTCATCAGAGACTTTATGGTTGGGTAATTAATACTAATGGTTTTCAAGGACACAATTTGAACTTCCAAGATAAAACCCTCAAGACAAACTAATGTTACAACTGTCCTTGAAATGAAGACTGTAAAAACAACATTTAACATTAGCCATATATGGCATGTCCTCTCATGACATCACAAAATATGCATGTTGAGCTCATATTTATTAATGATTAAGAGAAAGTCAGAAATTTCCCTGTAAAATGGTCAAGTTTTGATCGATTTTGATGGAAAGTGTGGATATTTTCAAGGTTTTAAATGCTTTTTTACATCCAGTACCCAATTTTATCATGTCTTACAAACTTTAAGGTTAGAAGAAAAGTTAGTTAACTCTGTGTTAGTTACCATTGAATGAAAATTTCTGACTATTTGTCAGTGAAAATATTCCACACAGATGCAAAACTAGACAGCCTCCACTACACTGTAACCAGTCACGATGTTAGACTGCGACAAGGGATCATGTGGTGCTAGCTGGTTTAAAGTTGTGAAACATTGAAAGAACAAACCCTGGATGCTTCTTTGAAGGGGAAATGCAGTTTCCCCTACCTGAAGTAGTGTAGAGCACTGTCCTGTTGCATGATTGGCTCTTGAGAGTCATGTGACAGTATGTTTTCTCCTCAAGTGTTAAATTTATTATTAGTTAATACTGCTTGGTTTACATTGAATATGCAATATGCATGCCCTAAAATACTACCAAAACTAATTTGAAGAGAAATTAAAAAGAAAATTGTGAGATTAAGCTGTTGCTTCAAAATAAGTTTTGGGTGTTTTGCAGCTTTAAATTTTAATTTTTATCTTGTCCAGGTGTTTTGCTGTGGTGGATTCAACTGTTGTAGAAGAAGGATCCAGTAATAACCAAAGCAGAACCAACCTTCAAGATAGCATTAGCAGCTACATAATGGGGACAGCTTTTTATTTTGTTCTCACTCAGTGTTCTCTTCCACTTTATGAGGTAAGTCTTTCAAATAGCATTTACAAGGGATTGTGGGATCAGCTTTGGTATGCACTATTTTGTCAGTAGCATTTTACCGTAGCAGGAAACAGTGCACCCCTATGTTATCCCACAATCCTTTGTACTTGTTATTTGGCCAAGAGTCTAATGAGTGCCTCCATACTTGTAGTAGGGTATTCATGGACCAATATGTTTGGAGTGGGGTACCCATGGCCCTTTTAGTCACAACTCAGTAAATGGAGTTGTGACAGCACGTCACTGCTAAATGCCCGGACAAGCAATAATCTGTACTTGTTGCCTGTCTTCTCCTTAAAGTGCACCTAAAGTCAAAAAATTCAAAAATATTTATTAAAGACCATAAAAAATACATTTTAACAGTCCAACTCCCATCTTCTCAGGCCATTCCTGAGCTGAGATATTAAATGTTGAAGTTTATTCCCTCAAATTAAAATGGTACATTGCACAATAATTTGTGATGTCATTCTTGTACTACTCAAATTACAATCTTTGTATTTCTTTGTTTTTCTGAAAGTTGCTGCACCTTGTAGCGAGGTGTGATAGCACTCTTATTCTTATGATGAGATGGAATTAATTAAACCCTCCTTGTGCAACATTCTATGCAAGCAAACGGGAAGTGTTCAAGGTCATAAAAAAAATTTTTAATTTTAAAGGAAAACAAAGCATGTTATGTGAGTTGTACAACAAGAAAGTCACAAATTATTGTGCAATAGACCAATTTGTTTGAGGCGAATAAACTTCAACATTTTATATCTCAGCTCAGGAATGTCATATGAAGATGGGAGTTGGACTGTTAGAATTTTTTTTCAATGTCTTAAACATATATTTTTGATTTTTTTGACTTGAGGTACACTTTAATCCATAGAGAGAACATTTGTTAGTCTGCTTTTGTGTAAGTACTCTTGTTTTGCAAGAAAGTTGAAAAACTGAAAATATCACTGGTCTAGCAAAGAAAACACACCAGTAGACGAACAAATGTCTTCTCTGTGGTTGGGATTCCAAATAAGGTGGCGATACTCTGATGGTGCTCTAAGCTGTGCAATTACTGTTGAGGAATTGGGATGTTTGTGTCTTGAAATTAAATCGCTGAAAGTTGAAGAGAGGAATATTAATTAAATGTCTGGCCCAATGTGAACTCAAAAGAAGGATAATGTTTTTGAAAGCTGGACTATCTGGCCTAAAGCTGAAGGCATGGCTACCCTTGTTCCAACCTTCTGGTATGGTTGATTCGTATCCTGTATCCTACTTCCATTAAAGAAAACTAAAGTTACGTAAATAAAGGGAGTGACCAAAAAATGTTTGTTAGTACCCTCCATTGTAAACATTGAAATTTTAAATATATGCATGTGATTTAAGATTTAGATAATTTTAATAATTTAACATTAAAAAAAAGGATAATTTTAATAGATAATTAAAAGTTTTAATAAGACAAAAATCCCTTCCCTTTTCCTTGTTCATGTACATAATTGTCCAGGTTCCTAGCCACTTGCCAACTGGCATGAAGAGCAGATTGCCAGACTTCCAGCTGGCCTAATATTCAACGGAATTCCACAGAAAATGTGGTAAATTTCATGCAAGTATACATATTGTTGCGATATTAAACAACCCACATTTTGATCTGGCCATTTGATTAAAACAAGGCATTTGCCAATACCAAACCATTGCAAAAACTAGCTGCAAGTTCCCTGCTCCCCCTCCAGTGTTGTAGCTAGGAGTTACTGATGGGTGGAAGATACTCACACTGGTTTTCGCACAGTATACTGACAAAGCACTGACAAACCTACTGTCATTGTGCTTAGTGCTCAGAATAAACAATGGAGTAGGGAAAACAACCTAGTGAACCACAACTTGCAAAAAATGTTGTGGCCAGCATGGCTTAGTTGGTTAGAAACTGGGATATAAATCCTTGTCTCACAAACTGGCAAAGCATCGCAGCCAGCTCTTAGAATCCTCATTCTAGGCCCTGTAAATGACATTTCATTCTTAAAAATAGACTTTACCAAATTTCTACCCCTCTTTAACTCTCCTCCATTCACTTTTGTCATGCATTGATGTTTATTTTATCTCCCAGGTTGCATTAGACAAATTGAGGTCATATGTCACCAGCACTATCCTGGAGACTGACTTGGCTGGTCGAACAGTTGCAGGTTTATGTAGAGAAGCAGTGAAGGTAATGGAATATCTTGAATACATTTTACTGTTTAGTTCAGGAATGTTTTTTTTTTTCTTTTTGGAAAATGGTCTCTTGTTGCATATTTTCTTTGCCTAAAGAGAATAACTTTTTAGTAAAGAAGGCCTATGTGAAAGTAGTGCTGCATAACTTTACTTGTAAACCCTAAAAATAAAAAGTTATGAAAGAGTTGTGCTTGCTGTTCATATTTGGAGCATCATAAATTTAGCTCTCTGCATTGTGTGGACCGCAAACACTCTCAAAGTTTTGTGCAATCTGTGAGTACCTTTTTCAGGCTATGTGCAGTTCTGTTTTCTGCAATCATACCCTTTCACTAGCTTTGGCTTAGTGTGGATCAGATATTTCACCTGGGCATCATGGGAAGCAGGAAATGTGCGATGGCAGCGCCCACCTTTTCCATGTTAAACTAACATCCTATGATTCTGTTACACTAACAATGTAGCCCAAATGACGCAGCCATGAAATGAGTGAGAAATTATTACTAGTTGAGGTATGGCAGAGATAAAAAACTATCACTAGCTGTCCTGACACACCTCCCTACTCCCTCCTTTTGGACAGCCTGGATGTTTCCTACACAGGGCAATTCATATTGTTTCATAGGGAATTTTCCTGAGGGTGGGTGCCATGTGTGCAGTGTAGACATTGCCAACGTAAAAGAAAAAATGTCCCAGTGGACTCGGTGCAGACTGTCTGCATGTGTGGTTGTCTACATGTGTGGTATGTTCACAAAGTTTATTACAACTGAGTACTAAACTAAATCTGTACAAGACACCATTTTCAAGTAGGGTTAAAGTGAAGGCGGCTTTAAACAAAATTCCATCAGTTTAGCTATTTTCTGAGTCTACTTGTTGGCACGAGTTTCTGCTTGTCAACTTCTACTGTAATCTTAATCTTAGTAGCAGTTGAAATCATGCATGACTGAGCTGTCCTGGATATGATGTTAGAATGCATTCAGGTATGGTGAGAAGGTCGTGTGTGGCCAGTATTTTGTCCCCAACTATCATCTATAAAATACACACAAAAGACTGTTGTTACTCACCCTATGCCTGGCAGGTTATCGGTGCCCCAAAACCAAGCAAGTCCCTCCATGGTTGGCCCCTTGTGGGCTGAAGGTTGTTGAATATGCCCACGGTATTTCCCGCCTGTTGTAAGAGGGAACTAAAGGGAAACCAAACTGGAGCTTAAACTAATTAATTTAAACTCATGTTGGTGTGTCGTTAAATCTCATCTAACTAATTAACTAACCTGTATGAATGAGATTTTTCTGAAGCAATTGCTCTGCGGCTTCTTTTTGAGCAGTGCACTTGTCTGATTTCTTATTTGTCCCAGAATGTCGGGTGGGTGGGGGGGTGGGAGGGATTTGTGGAATCTCTAATCAAGATTTCTGTTAATCTATATCACTCTTCCAAACTTTTCAATCCATGATGAGAATCTTTAATATGATAACTCTTTTAAAAAACTCCTTCAATTGTTTGTAACTCAGGTGAACCCACCACTGGCTTTGAAGAAGCTGTTACCCCACTGTAGCCAGCTAGTACTTAACATACTCGCATCGGCTGAGATGCAAGAAGAAGAACATCTGGATAATGAAGTACTCTTCAATCTCCTGCTTCTATCTGAGGTTAGTTTGCTGAACTATGCTTTCCAAAATCATGTTTTAACGTACTAAGTACAATCAAAGAAGTTCTTGGGAGTAAAGTAATACAATTACTCACACTGTAGGAATTTGCTCGATGGATTAAAAGTGGAAATTGTTTGCTGTTATTTGTGTTACTGAGTATGAGCTTTAACAAAAATTTATACTGTATACTGGGTATAAACTGTAATTTTTTGAGGGTGAGGAAGGATGAAGGGGTTAGGAAGATAGTTTTCAATTCTTTGGAAGATGCATTTTTTTTGTTGGAGGGGGATGCAGTTTTTTTTTTTGTGAGTGGGGGAAGTGAGTGTAGAAGTTAGTCAGTGTGCCATAGTATAATAGATAAGGCATTTCTAAACCAGCTTGTTCCTAATTCATGGAATGGGCATTGATCATAGAGGGTGTGGTTTGTTTCCCCACTTTTTGTGAAGGGGACATCTCCAATAAGCAATAGGTCCCCTTCCCCTCAACCTTTTCAACTTTTTCAAAAATTACATAAATTAAGACCTGTGAAGATGTAGATGTGAATGTATAGAATATCAAGTGCACTTCTTTAATGCATTTTAAAACCTGGTTGCACCTAGATATTGGCACCATTTGCCATAGAGGAAACCTCTGACATTTCTCTTTTCACAGGGGAGAAGGATACCCATCATCCCCTTAGACCCATACCCCAGGGTGACAATTTGCAAATAGTGAGGAACCTTCCCACCTCCTTTTGTGAGATGGATCCAAACCCTTGCTTCATTGTTAAATGTCTCCCTCTATTTTTCCAGATTGTTCATTTCTCCACACATGAGCTGTTGAAGTACAAGGAGCTAATCTTTGAAGTTTTGGAGAAAAGTCTTCATTTGACCTGCAAAGAAGGATACCAGAGAGGGTGCTTCATCTTGAAAAACTTCCTCCTGTCAATGACTGAAACCTACCCAACAGATCACCGCAGTGTTGCCGAGGGATTTGATCACCCTTTAGAGTCATACCTACCAATTCGGGTAAGGTTCCAGAGATGTTTGTTTAGCTGTTGTAAGTCAACATGAAGGACTGGTGTTGGGTTAGGTTCACAGACTTATATAAATGGACAGAGCATGTAAGTGTACGTCGCATCCGTAGATGGCCGCCACTGATGGGACAAAAAAGGTTCTCCAAGATGGCCTCCGTCAAGCAATAAATCGTCTGATTTGACGACGACTCTGTAATATTTTAGACAGAAGTTAAACTTGAATGGGAAACAATATCATATTCCTGCAATGCGTGTAGGGATTATGACCTTACCTTGCCATATTTCGAAAATATTTCAACTTCCTAGCAAGATATGGTGATATACTTGAGCAAGTCCAAACTTTCACACAAAACCATAGCAGACAACCATCTTGGTGCGCTTTTTCCCACATGTACGGTAGCGACAATTTACCGTGCAGTATGCTCTGTCCATGTATAGGCAGTCCATGGTCGGGTTAGGTTAGATAGGGTTTGGGGCCTTTACTTACAACCTTCTGGTTTAGTGTACCCATGCTTGTGACCTTTTTTTTCCACTAGTGGAGCACTGGATTATTATCCCAACTCCATGGCTCATGTGAGGAAATGAAAGAGTGGATGCTCTTGCTAAAGAAGCCCTCCAGATGGGTGTCCCCAATATCCACTTGCCTCACACTGACTACTGCCCTAACATCAATGGCTACATAAAATCAAAATGGCAAGAACTGTGGTGTTTCTTCCTTGAAAACAAATTGTACCGAGTAAAACCCATGGTAGGAACTGGGGAAAATGGAGTCCCCAGCAAACGGAGGAATGATTTAGTCCTAACTAGGGCCCTCATTGGTCACAATTACCCTAGCCATGCCTATTTACTTCATGGAGATATAGGATTATACTGTTTACCATGTGATTGTGCTGTCACCATCATTCACATTCTGGTTGACTGTTATAATACTTTCATATTCGCCAGAAATACTACACGGTTCATGACCTGAAAACCTTGTTTGGACAGATTCTTCCCTTATCTTTGGCTTTCTCAAGGAGAGTAAACTTTATAGATATTTCTGAGAGGACTCCTGCCTTTGCTATCTTTTTTTTATGGAAATTGACCCCAATTTTACTTTATTTCATGTAGTTTTACCTCAACAATGTAACCTTTCCTATCTTAGTGACACTATATGACACTTTCCTATTGGTGTGTTGTAAAACCATATCTAACTAACTAAAACTAATCCATGGCTCATGCAGTGTTATGCACAACAACAGTAAGTTCCAGTTTGAATGTCTTGGATGTGACACAGCCTGGGAATTGAACTCTGGACCGTTAGGGTGAGAGTGAGGTGCTATACCAACTAGACCCCTTACACTTGGATAGGTGGGTCGAATGATAGGTGCATACAGATAAAGCAATAACTTCAGATAGTGCCAGCTAATTGTAGTCCAGGTGAAACCCAAAATAATGTTAATTTAGTTGCAGGCTTATGTCATTCTGTTTTGAAAAGATACAATTCTTTAATTGCTTGTATGTGTTAATACATTAATTGCTTGTATGTTGTAATTATGAAAATTATAATACATGTAAGCTGTCTTTTGTATTCACTTATGTTTGCAGTACTGTTAATTTGGAAGAAATGAGAACATTAAATAAGATGGTATTCTCAAGTTCAAGATTGTACAAGTTATGCAATATTTTAAAAACATTTTTAAATTTGTAGGATATAGCAAAAACTGCAAATATAGACAACTTAGTAGTGAAGTGGTCAGTGCCCACGAGGGAAAGCGTGGATGTCGCCAAGGAGACACTTGAGAAATTTCTGTATCCCGAACTGAAGAAACTAGAAGAGTACACCACTGGTACAGAAATGACAAGGTATTACAAATGGGTCAGAAATCTTTACTTTGCATTCTCCCTGGAGGGTCATCCAATTTTTTTGGGGGGGGGGGGAGGGGGTGGTGGGAATCATAGTCCAAAACATAATTTTTCTGCCCTATCATCAGAGCAAGATTACCAAATAAATGTAGAGAATGACATTTACACAAAGTTGTTTTATCTGTTTTGGTTTAAAAAGAATAGGTTTGCATTTTACTTCATCATCTGACTCCTCACTTAAAATTATATTGCACTTTTGTGAAAATACACAGAGATACTTTTTCCAAAGTCCTCCTGACCCTCTGGCAAAAAGCTGTTCAGTGAAACCAAATTTTAACTGCTTTCCAAAGAAGCTGTAATGTCCCTGAAGGACAATATGTGACCAACCTCACCTCCCTCAGACCATTTACATTTTTGGTCTGTCATGTATGGCTCCATTCTAGACTGGATGAAAATACACAGAGATTCCCTTCTGTTGCTGTGAATCGTTGTAGAAGGTACTCTTTAAGTATGTCATCATTAATCGGCTTCGATTGTAGGAATTGCTCGTTCAGTCACGTGGTTTCGTGCCATCGTATACGGTCCAGGCGGATGAATATTATATGTGTTCCGTTTGGATTCATATTGCAATCGCACGCTGTTCGTTTGTACAGTGAAACCGCTGCGCAGTTATGTTAAATTGTTCCGTAGGGGGATTATCAACAAAGTTTAACTATTATTTATTATAAGGTGATTTCCTCGAACAACTCCTGTATAGTAAGGTGGTAATGTGCAAATAATGAAGTAGTTCCACATTCAAAGGTATTATTCTGCATTGAAGGCCTCCTCTCTGGTTGAAAAAAGGTGTAAATATCATTTGCAAACAATTTGTACCTTTCAGGGATTTCTAAATAAATTTGAAAGGTTGCATTTTCAAACATATGCCACTTTGTTTTGTCGAAACTGTTTCATCAAGCAACTTCGTCGACCGTACTCAATTCAATGTAAGCAAGTTGCCTAACTTACGTTTATGCATGTATATTATATACTAGTACATGCAGCTAGCTATAGTTAGTGTACGTACTGTATTGTGTGTCGTGGTTGAGACAGTAACCAAGGCCAGGGAACGATCTACCAATTTCAAGGTATTAAATTTGTCGTTGATTTCATTACCCTGTGTGGGCAATTTTTGTTGTAGTTTATCAACTACCGGTACCTGTAAAACAAAGGAAAAGACAGTCTACCCACGGTTGTCGTAGTTCTCAGTAAAGGACTAACGTTATGTTTCGACGGTCGCGTAGTTGCGCCCTATACATTTGTATAGGGAGCAATTACGCGACTGTCCATACGTACTGTTGTCCTTTACTTTAGGCTTTACTGAGGACAAAAGTTGTCGTAGTCTTGCCCAAACACAGTTACGAAGGCCTAAAGCCTAAAGTTACAGAACAAAACAAGTCTAACATCAACATTTAGTCGTGTCCTAGTTAAAAAAGGTGCGCCCAGCGTAGGCCTAGACACTGCAGCTACAATCTTGGACAAAACTTGTTGGGTCACCCTGCTCCCCCTTCCATTCCAATGTTGACCACTGTTGTGCTGTTCATGGTAAAGAGCCATTTATCTTGACACAACATTGGGTGGGGAAAGGGGGTTTCATGTTAGGCCATTCAGGGGGTTTCATGTTAGCCTAATTCAACTAAAATTTACGAATAATATGTAAAGTGTCCCAACAGTTTTGTCCAAGATTGTAGTTTACTGCTTGTTACGAAAGTCAAGTTAATCTAGGGTCGATACTTTTGCACAGAGTTAGGCCTGTACCATCACCAATAGTGTATCACACAGTCTGAGGCAAAGTGTAAAGAGGTACAAAGATTTTGGGGCAACGCTTCATCCAGGTTGGGCATCTGATTAAAAATAATAGCTTGTCAATACTGTTACATCCATGTAAGTACTTTCATTAAAACACCAGTGCTCAGTAGAATACATAATGTTACTGCTTTTTCTCACATAGACCTTCCCAAACAAATTACAAGAAACAATGCCCCTCCCCCCCTGCATGTATGGGAAATATTCCACTTTTGTCCGGGAACCAGTTCCAACAATATACTTCATTTTGTTTATAAGAAAGTCCCAAGTGTGCACATTTTCAAGGCTTCGATTAGTACTTGCCATGCAAGTACAATTGTCTAGTTCTATTTGGCAGTGGAAGGGTGTGAAAATAGGTACAGGAATATTAAAAGAGGGGATGGAAATTGATGAAGGAATATTTAAAATTGATTATTATTGCCTCACCTTCAGTAGATTATTTAAGATAATTCCATAGTTTAGTATGATGCATCATACATTTTGAATGATACTTTTTATAGCTACACAGAAATTGTTCAGTGTGTTTGAATGATATGTGAAATTTCTTTTTATCTCTCAGAGAACAGTTACTGCAAAGCCTGAAGATTGTGTATAGCACCCTCTATGGGTGTGCATCAATGCTGCCACTTTGGGAAGGAGCTAAAGTTAAGGAAGTGTAAGTTTGAAGTAATTTTGGTATCATGATAATTGCAAGCTAGCTTCAAGTGAAAATCATTCAAAACTAAAAGTGGAGAAGGAATTTGACTAGTGACCGAGTGCATATGTAATCTTAAAGGACCATTCCTCTCACCCAAAACTTCAGTTCTTGTATGGGGATACCGAAACTCTTGATTGGCTCAGCTCTTTGACTGACTGCCAATTCAAACAATGCAAAATACCAAAGCCTACATTACACAGCATGCATGAAATGTGCTGAGAGTGTTTTGATTATGCACATTGAGTTTTTCTATACTCACCCTGAAGAAATAAACTGAGATTGTGTTAGGATGAGGGTGAATTTCAGACAGTTGTGGGAGGGGCTTAAGTAAGAAGGTTAGGAAAACTGGTTCCGTTTGGGGTGAGAGAATTGGGCCTTTAATACAGATAGTGAACTCTGTAGTGGATTCAGGTGTGTTTCATTGCAAGCCAGCCAGCAAATTGCAGCAGCTGATTTGTTCACTGTTGGGATAAGCATTTCATTTTCTGGCCATGTGTGCAAAGTCCCCCAGCACCTGTGTTTTATTGACCTCAAACTTACATCATGTGACATCAATACATACAGTCTATTGAATATAATCAAGTCAATTCAAAGTGAATAGCAACAAAATGAAGTATGTCAGATATTAAAAAAGCAAAATATTCTGACCTTAATATAAATCAGAAAATCATTAGGATGTTTTTGTCAGGGATGCATTATAATTCATGGGAGTCAAAACCTACCCTAGTCTGAAAGAGCTTTTCCCATTTGGCATTAAAAAGAGGAATATTTTGCTAGAATGAGATAAGACATGGTCATAGTGACATAGCTTTTCCTTTGTATTAATCTGTGGCAAGTGCCTATTAGTTAAATGGGGTTCATGCCGTGACGTGATGTTGCTTCTTAAAAATGCAACAATAAACACCCCAGTTGATCAAAGGCAGTGTGGGGTGTAACTGGCATTGGAGTTTGTTACAAGATGTGTGTGCTCAAGTAATCTATGCTTTGATTGTGTTCACACTGCAAGAAAAGCAATAAGCACATACTTGACTGACCTGTTAGCTAACTTCAAATTTTACATGTCTTTTTATTTTAAATAAATGTTACTGTCAATCAATTAACCAGGTGTGAGACCTGACCAGGCCTTGATTTTCAGAAAAATTTATGGTTGTCTTTTGGGCAAACAATTCAGTATTTTTGCGCACAATTACAGCA
This sequence comes from Holothuria scabra, assembly GCA_037179385.1. Lineage (NCBI taxonomy): Eukaryota > Metazoa > Echinodermata > Holothuroidea > Aspidochirotida > Holothuriidae > Holothuria > Holothuria scabra. Next base: position 66,973,016 of record CM074180.1, on the reverse strand, counting down.
AAAAACACCTGTCGGTGGTGACAATCTACGGATAGGACGTACGCATTACATGCTCTGTCCATGTATAGAAGTCCGTGGTTGAAGGACACTGGTTTGCATTCCCTACACCATTTTTTTTATGGAGCATCATGCACAATGGCAGGAGGTGCCATTTGTTAAAGTCTTCGGTATGACTGGGCCTGGGAATTGAACCTGGGCCTCCCGCCTGAGAAGAGGAAGCTCTTCTACCTGACAACACACTCATTTTATGAGGAATTAGCTCGCTCTGTACAGTTCATACAACTTGCTTGAACAGACTTTCCCAATGCCTTGTTTTGTGGAGGGGGCCCTGGTTTGTGGAGGGTACCCTGGTTTGTGGAGGAGGACCCTGGCCTGGGGAGGGGGTGAAGTGAGCAACTGGCCTCACCCATTAAATTTTAATTTTTAACACCTTTTAATCTGTTCTTTATTGTTACCTATAGAACAGAGGATTGGCAAGTACCAACTTCTAGAATCACATTAAGAAATAGTGGCACACAGTTTTCTCCAGAATTTTCAAATGTCAGAGAGCAGATCTTGCAGGTGATACACAAGTTTGTTCAGCATATACTAGCAACTGTTGAAGACAATACCAAGGTCCTTGTGGTTGTTATTGATGTAAGTATTAAAGGCATATTACTTAAGCATTCCAAATGGACCTCATGTGAAAAAAATAAAAAAAAATATTTCAATCCATACCCTTCAATCCCTGTAGCAAAATTGACTAATCCTGACTCAAGATATCCAAATTTAAAGATCTAAATTTAAAGATTGTAAATCTGAATTTAAATATTCTCCAGTTTTCATCAAAGTCACAACTGTAATATAATGTGTTGTGGGCAGCATATTCCTTCTGTTTTTCTTTATACTTGGTGACACTTTATAACACATTCGTGTTGATGTGTTGTAAAGCCCCATCTAACTAACCAACAAATCTTTATAATTGAATATCCTGTTTGTCCTTGAAATTTGATACTTTTGAAATTTTTGAATATCTTTCCACATAGATTTAGCATAAAACAGGGTTCCCAAGTTGTTCGAAAAATGGGAAAAGTTTTGAAAATCCTTAAATGTTAGGTGTTTGGTCTGGAAAATTTGCCATATAGCTTTGAATTTTGAAACCATATGTTTTTGTAACAGTACTGATCATGTTTAATTTTCAATCATACTGGGTTGAAGGCATAAAAATACAGACCATTTGGTACAAAATTATCTGCCTTTTTAGTGATACATTTTTCCATTCTTGGAAATTTGTTCAAAAATTATGAATTTCAGTAGTGTAAAAGTGTGGGAACCTTGATTATATGATTGGAAAAGAATTGTATTTCTGTATTCATCATAAAAGTTATTCAAAAATTTTAAAAAAGTTGAAGATAGTATCTCCAAGTTTATTTTGATTCATCAACTATATATATTTCATAATTATGTCTCCTTTTCTTCCCATGAAAATATTTTTGAGAGTGCAAGGAACATAAATGTTAAAATATTTAACCTTAAGCTAAAATTGTTCTGCATGAATAAGGTAGTTCTGAACAAAACCCTCTACAATTATGGTCTTAAAATTATGGCAAGGAAGACATCATTAATCACATTATCTTGATGTAACCATTCAAATAAGGACAACTGTGTTTACCTTTTAGTGTACAAAAATATGATTTTTTCACAAAATTTTTAACTTAAAAGGATATATAAAGTAAAATTCATTGATTGGTATGATACTGCATTGTATAGTGTTGTCTTGTCTTTTGTTGTGGTTTTGTATGGTGTGGTATCTTGTCATACATTATTGGATAGCCTATGTTGTATTGTATTGCTATGAAAATTTTGAAAACTTGAAAAGCTGTGGAACTTAAAGGGCAGGAGCAGTCATCCCAAACTGAAGAACTGTAGTAGACTGTCCAGTTTCATGATTGGCTGTTGGGAGTCATGTGACAATGTTTTTTCTCTTCAAATGTGAAATTTACCAGAAATAACTTATTGGTTTACCTTGAATATGCAATAGGAAAGTCATGAAATGTAATTAGAGATACTTTGATGAGAAATAAGATGAAAATTGTGTTATTTTGCTTTTTCTTCAGAATAAGTTTGGGGGGACTGCTCTTTACCGTTAAATACAGCAGCGCAGCACTGAGTATAAATGATTTCTGAGAAGACTGACAGCTTGTAAACTTAAAAACCACTCAGAGAATAGTCCACTGAAAAGTTTAAACAAATTTACTTCATAGACAAACATAGAAATCCAATATTATTTTTTTTCTACATTATTTTCTTCTGTTTTTCCCCTAGATCTATAACACTCTTCATAGGTATAAGGGGGTTGGTAAGAAAGACATCGATGCCAGGAAAAAGAGTCATATGTTGCACAAGTCCACATTTCAGGACAGGGTAAGTATTGTGACAGTTTTATACTTTCTTCAGTTTTTACAGAAGTTTGCAATGTCAGTAAAAGCCATAATATCTAAAATGCAAGATATATATATGTAGATAACGTTTAATATAGCGCATGATGTGACACAGTCATTCATGTGCACTTTACAAGTAGTAAAATTTCATAATTAATTTAAGTTCCTGTCTCAATCGTGAAAACAGTTGTTTCTATTTCCATGGTAACATTAATTTTGGTATAAGGCTGCAAGATCACATGATTCCCTCACTTTTCTCAACAGTCTGACAAGTTTTGAAATGGTTTACAGACATTTCTTGTTTATTTCATTTTCAAACAAATTTACATGTGTTGTCACAAAGTAGTTGACAGTTACAAAAGGAAGTGCTTTAAAAACCTTAGCAGGCTTGTGAAAAGGGTACTCCCTGAAATATCTCAAAATGATGGGAAAACATGTTTGGGAAAAGTAAAGTGAATGGTCATTTTGCCAACTTATCAAGTTCTCCCTTATAAGCCCAACTTCCCTCTAAAAACTTATAAGAAGGCCAGGGGGTGGGGGTGGGGGTGAGGGTGGAGGATGGACTTGCCCTTCAAATGCTGAGACCTTGTGCCAATGCTCATAACTTGCATAACAAGTCAGGCCTTAAGCAGCAGTCACACTACAAAGAATTCAGGTCAAGTTCTGATTCAATTTTTCTTTTTAGTTTTAATAGAAATCTTGTCCAACTCTGTTTGGAAAGGGCCAAAAAAATTTACCAACCAGTCTAAATCTATGATTTGTATCAGATGGTTACATAAATGAAATGTTAACTTAGTTGTTTGTGATGTCACACCAAGAGACTGCTTTTAGTCAGACATGCGCAGTTTGATCAAAGTTGATGTGACAATATGAGATAATTAGTATACACTTAATTTTCGTAGTCCTGTGATGCAAATGATACAATTATGCCGTTTGACAAATGTTTGGCTTTTTCCAACTAGAATTGGAGATAATTTTCACAAAAACTCACAAAATCAAATCAGTATCTTATCCTAATTTATTGTAGTGTGAAGGTGGCTTAACTGTGGTCTTGTATTGTCATGACTGATCAGTAGTTTAGCCACAGACAGTATTTAACAATCAGTGTAGCAATGGATACTGCTAGTTAGGTATAGTAGTGGAAATGACTTGAACCTTAGGGTTCATTTTATTCATGACAAGAAAGTTTCCTAAATTGTTGCAAGTGCAGCAAAATGCTTGTTTAAACAAATTTTTAATTATTTCAACAATAAATGCATACATATGATATCAGCTGGAATGATATTTATCCTTCTTTGAAATTTACTAAAGATCAAATAAGTGTTAAAAAGTAATCAAAAGTTTAGTAGTCATAAACGTTTTATTTTCCTCTAAGCCAAGAAAAGTTTTTGAAAGATTTTCTTTTTTCATCTTTAGAAGTAAAGTGATAGCAACCTCATTAGGTATAATATTACTCTTCATCATCAGACAGTTTGATCGATCAGTTGGTCCAGTTGATCCTGTCAGTCAGTCAAGAATTATGCAACTTTGTTTGCCATGCATAATTACTTTAATTGATAAAGAAAAAATTTATTCCTATTTTGTTTATCTCTTTTCTTTCCCATGTATAGCTTCATCGAAAGAAGAACCATGTCCGTGCCTTACTTATTGAGAGGGTGTACCTCCAGCACCAGATAAGACAGGGTAAATTTAGTACCAGTCCTTACACAGAGCTGGACAGAGTGGTCCTGATGGATCTCCTACAGTTGTCCATAAGCAGATACAGTGAGGTACTCCATAAAATCTTTTGCTTCTCCAATTTAAGGGGCTGTTGCATTACCACTAATGGTGGGGGGGGGGAAGGGGGAGCTGCCCACAAACCAAAGGTTCACTAAATTGTAGGATTTCTAAACAGAAAATTTCCTTTAACAAAAATCTACATTAGGCAAGAAGTAGTATTCAGGTTGGAATAGATGCAGACTCTGGGTTTAGATGATGTTGGGTTGGGGTTGGGGGAAGACTCTGGGTTTAGATGATGTGGCTTTGCTCACAAAACTGGAGGTGCACTAGAGTGAAGGAGTTTAGAAAAAATTGTCCTAGACAAAAACTTACCTCAAGCAAGATAAAGTGTTCAGATACGGTATAAATCCAGACTTTGGGTTGGAATGAGTGTGAGGGGAGAGAGGGGGGAAGCCTTCAAGACTACAGGTTCACTAGACTGAAGGTGTTTCAGACAAAAATTCCCATAGAAAAAAAATATGCTTCAGGTCAGAAGAAATGTTAGGATTTGAGATAAATACTGATTTTGGATGAGGCTTTGGCATAGGGTTATAATGGGGTTAGGGCTTGGGTGATGGTTATCATTGGGGATGAGGTTAAGTTTGGATTTGAATTTCCTTGGATCTAGCAAATGAGATGATGGATAAGGAGTCTGTTTCCAAGTGGATAAAGGCAGTGGCATTTGAAGTGATGAAGCTTAGCAACCAGGAGGTCAGGGGTGAGATTATTCTGGGGATAGCGTTTGGGTGATGGTGCCGAGTGCTATTACCAAGTGGATAAAGGCAGTGGCATTTGAAGCGATGAAGCTTAGCAACTAGGAGGTCTGGAGTTCGATTCCTGGCCAGGTCAAAGTAAGGTTGGTTTTTCATCCAGGAGCAATCTACGGTTTTCCCATCTGAACTGGCCTTTCCAAAAAAAAAAAAAAATACCAAATTTGATCCAAATTGTTAATGGCTGCCACACGAAGTGAAGTTGTAATTCATAAGCCAATGGCTTCTACCACATCCGTGGTCGCTTAGCGTCGTAAAACAACTGCCCCTCAAGGCCTGATTATTGATATTATTATTATTTTTTTATATTATTATTATTATGGTTTGGGGTAAGGTTAAGTAAGGGTTTGAATGTTCTCATTTCTTGGACGTGACGTCTGACTTAATGAATGAGGAGTATGTAGTCAAGTGAATAGGCAGTGGTATTTGAAGTTATGTAGCTAAGCAACCAAAAGGTCATGGATTAAAATTTGGTTTGGTCAAAGTTAAGTGGATTCGAAGATCAATCTATGTGTTTTTCATGTGAACTTGCCATTCCAAAGATACCAAACTTGATCTTTGTTGTTGAGTTGGGTACCACAAGATGTGAAGCTGTAGGCGGTAAGCTTCAAACACTCATATGTTCATTTAATTTCATAAAACAAATGCCCTTCCAAGACCCTGCTATTATTAATATTATTATTATTGCAAAAGCAAAATTGGATGTTCCTACAAACTTTTCATGCAGAAAGATGCTTAAGGCACATAAACTGGGATATAAGACATAATACCTCTGAGCTAATTGCAATCTTTATTTTGTTACATTGTTTTTTCCTTAGGTTAGAAAAAAGGCTCAGGAAGTTTTCTTTAATTGTCAAGAATTGGCACTAAACAGTAAGAAAGAAATGTTGACTCACATTTTACCTAACCTGAAGGAGGATCCGAATGTCCCACATCACCAGTTCAAGGTAGGGAAGTTCACATATATATTTTTCAGGGATATTTCATTAACAAGAGTGATGATAAGATAGTTTTTATTTTTATGTATAAATAGAGAGTATGTGAAATTGAAAAAAAGTGGTTTTGTGAGGTGTAAAAATGTTATGAGAATTGTAAGCAGCAATGCATTAGAAAGACGAAAATGCATGATAGAGGGCAAAGCAAGCAATACGCAAGGTATTCAAGGATACATTTCAATGGTACCACCTTGCGCTTTAAGCCCCTTGTGTGCTAGAGGTTGTAGAATATACCCACGGGTATTTCCCACCTGTCGTAAGAGACGACTAAAGGGAAACCAAATTTGAACTTGTACCATGCTGGAAAATATTAAGCTTTGAACTTTTTTCAAGATGACGGACACGGTACAACACATCCGTGTTGGTGTGTCATGAAATCTCATCTAATTAACTAACTGACCCTTGTGCAGTAAGCTGTAACATTACCCCCTAGAGTGCATTTTCCTTTAATAAATGTACAGGTTCAGAGTCTTTTAACTTCAATCATTTATAAAAAAAATTCAGTTAGAGGAGAGTAGTTTATCTAGTTGGGCGGTTGAGCACATGAAATACTAACTGCCAGTTAGATAAATGACTCTGCCCGAAATAAACGCATTAAAACAGCACACCTTCAAGTATGGATTAACTAACATGAATGCGTTTTTCCATTACTCCGAGTATATTTCAGGATAACACTTGTCACCTGACCTTAATTGACCAATAGAAATAGGGCATTATTACTAAGTATTAGCAGATCTGTGCAAGTGAAGATTTTGTGAAATGTTCTATATTTACTGTCAAAGAGACACACATGTATTTGAAAAAGCCAAATTTGTTTATAAAATGGTTTATTCGACAAGTTTTCAATAAAAAAATTGCTGGATGTGTATGTCAAGAGTTTTTGTTTGCTTCTGTGTAAAGAAGTTTTGTTATGGATATGGGGACAAAGTTAGTCAACATTATTTGTGTATTCATTAATTGAAAAATGCTTTTGCCTTAAGTTTGTATAATTTTTCTTCTATCTAGGGAGCCCTCTACCTTCTAATTGGGAATGGTATTAACCCTCTTACGTGTGCACGCAACTGGCAAATGCTGCGGACATGTTGGCTGGCCTTGGTCAATGCTGGTCACTCAGAAAAGCCGTCCATCACCAAACTTATTGACCAGTCAATACTCAAAGTTCAAAAGCATTTCTGCTCTCTGTCTCTTGCTGAAGAGGTAATTGTTCAAGTTAGATAGAGTTTTAAGGCTTAGTTTCCAACCTATTTGTTCAAGTCGAGCGGGCCACGGCCTTTTTTCCAATTGTGGCTCACTGGTTTGTTTTCCTTACACATATTATAATACCTACACACAGTACGTGTGTACCAGTTCTGCGACATGTTATGTTTTTTGTATGGATGCAGCCATATTTGTGCTTGCTATGCCCTGAGAGGATGCATATATGTTAAACGTCCCCCCCTTCAAGCCTATTCCATGTCCAAAACAGGCCATAGGATTAAAGTTAGCTATGCCAGAATGCAGCTGATTGCTATGGTTTCGCAGCGAAACCATGGGTAGGGAAAGGGTTAAGTAATTACATCACCCTAGGAGAGTACGAATGCTATCACACCTTGGTACAAGGTGCAGTAACTTTCAGAAAAACAAAGAAAAACAAAACAAAGATTGTAATTTGAGTAGTACAACAATGACATCACAAATTATTGCACAATATCCCATTTAAAGTTTAGTGAATAAGCAATATTTTTTATGTCAGCTTAGGAATGTTCTATGAAGATGGGAGTTAGACTGTTTCAATTCTTTTTGCTCTTTAAAATATATTTTTGAATTTTTGATTCCTTGCCGAAGGCAGGCAAGGAATCTTTGCCATGGTGATGTCGTGTGTGTGTGTGTGTGTGTGTGTGACACTTTGGCTTGTAAACAGGATATCTCAAGAAGGGTAAGTGTGCCTAACCTCGTATTTGGTGTGTAGGTTGGTCATATTGAGTAGATGATCCCTATTGTTTTTGGTGGAGATCAAAGGTCATTTGGGGTCACGAGAGGTCAATAGGTAAATTCCTTAGAAATTGCTTGTAAACACGGTATTTCAAGAAGGGTAAGTGTGACTAATCTCATATTTGGTGTGTGCATTGGCCATATTGAGTAGATGATCCCTATCGTTTTTGGTGGAGATCAAAGGTCATTTGGGGTCACAAGAGGTCACAAGGTCAAAACCTTGTAAACACGATATCTCGAGAACGGTACATGTGACTATGCTCATATTTAGTGTGTGGATTGATCATATTGAGTAGATGATCCCTATCCATTTTCGTGGAGGTTAAAGGTCATTTGGGGTCACGAGAGGTCAATAGGTAAATTCCTTGGAAATTGCTTGTAAACACAGTATCTCAAGAAGGGGTAAGTGTGACTAATCTCTTATTTGGTGTGTGCATTGGCCATATTGAGTTAATGATCCCTATTGTTTTTGGTGGAGGTCAAAGGTCATTTGGGGTCACGAGAGGTCAAAAGGTCAAAACTTCGTAAACACGATATCTCAAGAACGGTACATGTGACTGTGCTCATATTTGGCGAGTGTGTTGGCCATATTGAGTAGATGTTCCCTATTGTTTTTGGTGGAGGTCAAAGGTCATTTGGGGTCATGAGAGGTCAAAAGGTCAAAACTTCGTAAACACAGTATCTCAATAACGGTACATGTGACTGCCCTTACAAAAAAAGGTGCGTCAACCTGTGTCTGCACCATGTGTGATCACGCGTTGAAAAACAAAGAAAATCACGCCTGTTCTTGGGTGACAAACCTGCATTTTTGGAACCTTCTACTCACAGGTTTGACACACATTTCCTTGCCTTTAATATCAAGCCACAGGTTTTGTGGAATAATTCTTTGTTATCCCTAGTTTTTATCACCACACGTTTTGCACATAAAACCTGTGTCAAACCCGTGGCAAACCTGTGTCGAACCTGTGGCAAATGATCAACCTGTGTCAGTGTCAAGGGAAACCACAGGTTTTCATGCAAAAACCTGTGATAACCCCTGGAAAAACCTGTGAAAACCTGTGAATTTGGAACCAATTGCCACACCTTTTTTTGTAAGGGTGTGCTCATATTTAGTGTGTGGATTGGTCATATTTAGTAGATGATCCCTATTGATTTTCCCAAAGGTCAAAGTTCATTTGGAGTCAGCATGTTCAAAGCCTGACAAGCTTTCCTGCACAGTCTTTCAAGAAAGGTCAGTTGGTGTGTCATTAAACCCCATCTTAAAAGCTACTTTTCTCTCTAAAGGTTTCTGTGGGATCTCTATCGAAAGCTAATGCCCTTATTCAAAGTTCACCTGTAAATGAAGCGTACAAGGTTGTCACAAGTGAAGAAGAAGCACATGCTCTTGGAATCTTGAAGAAGAAAACTGAAGATAAATTCAGGTTTGTTTATCTTGTGTCTAGTCCACCTATTATGCTCCTACTTGCCACGCTTTTAACTATTATTTGACAGTCTCATCTACTGCAGAATGATCATGGACAATGAGTTAGATATAAGATTTAATGACACACCAACACAAATGTGTTGTATAGTGTCATACTGTTCAAATACTGTTCAAGTCCTGCCATTTAGTCACCTCATATGACAGGCAGGGGATACCGTGGGCATATTCTACAACTTCCAGCCCACAGGGGGAAAAACCATTGAGGGCTTTGCTGGTTTTTGTGGCGCAGACAACCCGCTTGTCGTGGAATGAGTAATAACGGTCTTATGTGTGCGTTTTATTGCCAATAGTCGGGAACAAACTTCTCGCCACACACCACCTCCTCAGCCCACCTGGATGCAGTTCCACGTCATATCCAGGACCTCACAGACAATGAGAACAATATAGGTGGGTGACTACAGCAAACCATCCCAACTCTTTCTTGTTTCATTGAGAGCAGAATGGTCAATTATTTGCATATCTCTCTCCTTTTTCTACCCTTGTTTAAACTTTTTTGGCTGCAGATGGGGTTCTTTCCCTTTACATCCACATGAGGGGATCTTTCCCACCTAACTTATAGAAGTTTGATGAGTGTACCATTCCTTTTTGTCCGGTTAAGGATTTCTGGTGAAAGTTTCTCCCATTTGGAAACACTGCTCGGACTCCTTCATGGCTAGGCATGTTAGCCTCACTATGGCCCCTGTAATGTTTGGTCTTCTAGCTGTGTTCACTGTTGGTAACCTCTGTACGGGATAAGACTATGGTTGGTCACATCTCTTAGGCCAGGGTTGTCCAACCTTATGCAGCGGTGGGCCACATGTAATGGTTATGATGGACGAGGGGCCGCATTCTATACTCGTTTTTTTTTTTTCAATTTTTCCCGACGCCCAAGGCAACAAAATGCAATCATTGCACGTAGGGGACACTGATTCATTTTCGTTTTTGATTGAACAAATATATAACTTTTAGCAAAAATTGATGGTGTTGGGCAAGGGTGCAAATCTCTGTTTGAGAGTGGGGGTGAAAATGCTTACGATGTGCCCATGAGTATTAAACTGTGCACGCTTGGCGGGCACCGCAAGCGCGAAGCTCCAAAGGGCTCTTGGTGGGATCCAGGGGAAAAGCCCCTGTGGGGGTACAGGGGGCGAAGCCCCCTTGAAGCTCTTGTGTTCTAGCGTTTCCGAAGCTTCAGAAAAACTGTTTTCGAACAAAAAAAAAACGAAAAAAGGTGACCATATTTTTAGGTCTACTCAATTTTTTTTTTTTTTTGGGGGGGGGGGAGGGGGCATATTACGATTTGGCCCCCCACTTTTTCACTTGAGGGGGCAAAGGAACCCGTCATGGTGTTGGGCAAGGGCGCAAATCTCTGTTTGAGAGTGGTGGCGAAAATGCTTGCGATGTGCCCATGAGTATTAAACTGTGCACTTGAGGGGGGCCAAGGCCCCCTCCCCCCCCCCCGGGATTTGCACCCATGGTGTTGGGCAGAATATTCGGACAAAGTTTTTTCATATTCCTCCTGAATCATTCTCGCGGGCCGTAGGTTGGACAACCCTGTCTTAGGCACTTTATTTAAAGATATGCATTAAAAATATTAAATCATGGTTGAAATTTTTCCTCCCATCTTGTTTTACAGAAATTATGAGGAACTAACCAATGGATTGGTAGACCTTCTTGAGAGTGGCAAGCTGTGAGTAATAAATTCAGTAAAAGAACAGGTTAAAAGTAAAGTTAGTCAGAAGAGGGGGGGAGGGGGGAAGGAGGAAAGCAGTGGGAGGGGGGAGGAGGAAGGCAGTATTCCCTTTAACTGTGATATGTAACACTTCAACACAAATTGTAAAGCTTAATTTTTATCACATTGAATTTAAAGGTAGTGTGACACGTCAGCAAAATGACCTCACTCCACTTGGTAGTTACAGAGTGAACTTTTCTCTGGGAAAATCGTTTGCAATCTTTTCAATATATTTTACGGTTCTCATGGTATACCTCTTCAAAGTTTGAATGTTTCTAAAGCAACTTGTTGTTTATGCAAAAATAATGATGTGGAGTGTTGCAAAGTGTTGGCATTTCTTTTGTTAACCTTACATTAATTATCTCTTAATTTACTCAGCAGATAGGTTATGGTTTGGTTATTGATACTGACAATTTTCAAGGACAAAATTTAAACTCTCAAAATAAAACCCTCGGGAAAAACTAATGTTACAACTGTCCTTGAAATAGAGATTGTAAAAACAAGGGATAACGTTAGCCATATATGGCATGTCCCTCTCATGACATCATAATATTTGCATATTGAGCTCATTTTGTCATTTTCATGTCACACAACCTTTAAAAAGTCTTTGGTTATTAGAAATGCAAATTCAGATGCAACTTGAAGAGTAAGAAAAGGCCCAATTTTTGGCAGTGTAGTGGGGATTGTACATGAAAAATTTAATTTGGGATAAACATCAAGAACAAAAACTTGGATCACAAAAGTTTCCTTCCGAGCTATTTTAAGAGATTTATTTTAATAGTTTTATTCAAATAAGCAGAAAATCTTTCAGGATGAGGATCAAAAATTGTTCAAAGGTGGTAAGGATCACATTCCCTCTTCAAACATGTCAAGCTTCCTTTCTCTCCTGTAATTTCGTTCAGTGTATAAACATTACTTAATTACTCAGGGACCTGTTGTGAGTTTTATTTCTGTGGTTCTGTTTTCCACTAAATTTTGTAATTTTTCATAAATTTTAGGAGGTGGAAGTTTTCAGACATGGCATCGTCATTTTTGGGGTTCCTCCTCCGCAAAGATGTGCAGCCTCCCATCAGGGTTGTGAAGAGACTGACTGAAGATCTCATCAGTGAGACCCTGAGAACAAGAAAGGTATGGTAGACTCACGGGTGGGTTATGGTCTGGGGTGTAATGTTTAACTGCATCCAGGTGGGGTAAGGAAGTTGTGTGTGTGGCGAGCAGTTTCTCCTTAACCGTTGCCTATAAAATGCACACATAAGACTGTTGTTGTTGTTATTGATCCCATGACTGGCAGGTGGTAGGCACTGCAATTCTGAGCAAGCCCCTCAATGATTGTCCCCCCTGTGGACTGGGTGCTGTTGGCCTGCATAGCACCTCTGTGGCTACAGCCCCATTTAGGCTGCCACCCCTCAGAGCCTGCAGGGGATGGTCAGAAATTCCTTTCAATGAGCCCAAAAGTTGATTGTCTGAATATTCATGAGCATTTACCATTTAAGGTCCTGCCTTATAGGAAAGTCACAGCCATTTCATCATTTCATCTTGTATAAGAGTTCCTTGGTGTCCTATTTCATGACTGGCATTTGGGAATCATTTGGTGGAGATACTTTTTGAACACTGACCTAAGGAATCTATACTGGTCTAGCATTGTCTGATAAACCTTGTTCATTGATATGCAACAATATTTTGATTTAAAAGTTCATAAAGAAGCAAAACAATTCATATGTAAACAACCACTTGAAAACAGTTTAAGCCACAGACTTCTTCTATACCTGGACAGAGCATGTAACGGGTATGTCCTCTCCAAAGATTGTTGCCACTGACTGGGACTAAAATGGCACACCAAGATGGCCACAGTGAAGCTATAATTTGTATGATTTGACGACTCTGTAATATTTTAAACAAAAGTTTAACTTAAATGGGAAAAAATATCACATTCCTGCAATACGTGAAGTAATTTTGACCTTTCCTCGTATTATTTCGAAAATATTTCAACTTTCTTGCAAAATCTGCAGGTTAACTTGAGCAAGTCCAAGTTTTAACACAAAACCATAACAGACAGCCATATTGGTACGCTGTTTCTCAAACGTATGGTGGTGACAATCTATCGTGCAGTATGCTCTGTCCATGTATAGGAAGTCTGTGGCTTAACTTCAAGTAAAATGAAGTATGGTTAGATAATTGCATTTGTCAGTTGCTGTCAATTTATTATGAGATAATGCACAATCATGTGACTGTAACGGACCAATAGAAGGTGGCAATTATTCAAAAGTATGAATAAACATCCAGTGTTGTGCAAAATAGGCAACATTATGACTCCACTTGCTTAAAAATATGGACATTCTGACCAGACCCCACAAAGGGGAGGTCAGGTGTAATAAAATCCTCCTTATCTGTTCATTAATTTGTTGTAACAAACCACTTTCACTTCTAGAATAGCACTTAAACCTTGGCCTGTGAAGAACTTTTTCCAGTTGATTACACAACCTATTAACACAGCAGATAAGTCACTCAACTGTCCAGTGATTGCAGAGTTTACATTTGTTGAGATTATGAACAGTAAGCCTTTAATTATGTAAAGAAGGGTTCATATGTCACTGAGAATAAATCAGCCATGTTCACAGAAATCAAATTTAATTGGATTTGGTAACAGATACCCAGTTTATGATTCCAAAACCATAGTTTGGATCTCTAAGCAGATGAGTTGGTAATGAAGAAAACTACACCAAATGGGACTGAGACAGAGGAGTGGGGTGCATCTCAAGGGAAACTCAACCCACAAATCGTCTTCTCCTTCCACAGATGTCAATACTAACAATGGGTGGCGTTTTCAAACTGACAAAACGAGAGCACAAAAAGATCATCATCGATCCTTATGCCATAGCAGGGTGTGATCCCCCACCCCCTGGTTATATTTCCCCTGGGGACAGACCAGACAACATGTGGCACCGGTACGATTCAAGTAAGCGTCTAGAAACAGAAGAGGAATGGAATGCTTGCCACTTTGTTGAGAAGACCCATTGGGGGTACTACTGCTGGCCAAAGTAAGTGCCAATTCAAATTTGATGTTTGAAGAGAGAACTCAAGGTGAAAGGGAATTGTTACTAAACATTGACAAAATCTTTAAAAAAGAAAACCTATCATTTGTCAATTGTTGTTTTATAAAAATTAAAATTACCCTTGATAGCTTTATCAGGGTTTAAAACTTTGGAGTGAATTCTTATTGTGCAAATGTTGATGGCATATGTTTGAACTCATATTGTGAAGGGACTGTTGCACTTTATTTTTGGAAACCTACAGTAAGTTAGTTATATAGTTAGATTGGGTTTTGGTTAGTTAGGTAGTAAGAGAGAGATTTACAGCCCAGTTTCCAACCTATTGGTTCAAGTCGAGCTGGCCATAGTCTTTTTTTCCAGTTGTGGCTCACTGGCTTGCTTTACTTACTCCATTGCTTATACAGAGTATCACGCACAACGGCAGTAGGTTCCATTTTTAGAGTCTTTGATATGACTCCACCTGGGAATACAACCTGGGCCTTCCGCTGGAGAGGTGGATGCTCTTATCATTAGACCAAACATGCCGATTTGGTTTTACCCCCCAATTTGTAACCTTTTGATATAATGTAGCTGCACTTACAGCCTTTTTCAATTTTGGCTCACTGGATTGTTTTCTCCTCTCCATTGCTTATGCAGAGCATTTTGCGCAGCAGCAGTATCTTCAATTTTTAGAGTCTTAGGTATAATTTGACCTGAGAATTAAACTCAGACATCCCATGTGTGTAATTGGTAATAACAGGTCAGAGGGGAGTGAAAGTGGCGTAGGTCATTATTCTAATTTGGAAGAGGTGGGGTTGGGGACTGCTGTGATTTGCAAATTGCAGTTATGTAGTCTGGTGATTGCCTTACTGTCTGATGGTATTGTCTAGGGCAGGAGTACAGAAGCATTCAGATGAGTCTTGTCTTCAGTAGCATGTGTGGGCCATTCTTGATGATATCATTAGACTCATTACACATACTTGGAGCCCTGGTTCTCGCCCACCTTCATGTTTGTGTCATTTCATACCATTTTTCTTTTGTTGTTTATCTAGAAGGCAGTGTTGTATGGAATTTTCTGTACTTTCATTTTAAAACAACTTGCCATTTTTTGGGGGCAATGACCCACCCTTCATTATGGTTCCCTCATTATTTCAATTTGTCAACTTTGAGCGACATTATATTTTGTTTTCAGAGAAATGAAGGGGTATGCTCCTCATGATCAGCAACCAAAACTGGACAGGACAAGAGAAGAATTGACGGAGGTAATAATTATAGGTCCCATGGTTAAATTTTAACATTATTTCAAACTTTTCTTCCAGTTTCTTGTAATTAATTGCTTTTGCAATTATAATTTCATGAACCTTGTCTGGAAGCTTTGTAAGCGAGATCACAGCATTCACCCTAACCAACGATTTTAAAAAAGTTTTTTGGGCATTGTGTATTTTATCATTGCAAACAGGTAGTAGTAAATATCCATTTACTGTTGGAGACACTGTCCAGTAGATGATGGGTCATCATATTTGTATTTTGGAAGGTCAAAGGTCATTTGAACAATGGAGTTGTGCAATAATTGCCAGTCTCTAGATGATGCATGTGTATCTTATCAAAGTTCCCCAGATCACCAAGTCCCTTGTTGGGTCATCAAAGTGAACTTTTGAAAAATGATGAAGTTTTTTCAAGCCCTTTAAACTCTACACCTGTAGCTTGTCCACAACCCAATATATTCCTGTTTAAAGATAGGTTATCTTTGTCCAAAACAGACTCCTAGTTGCTTCAAGGGTACAAAATGTTATTAAATATACAGAATACTTTTAAAATCTTTCGCTGTTCTTAAAAATTTAAGTGATTGATTTATCCTCCAAACTTCACACCAGTGAGACATTTAGTAATGTTCGATTGAGGTTGAGCTGAGAATTTTGTGAGCACAAATGTTACAGTTTTAAATGTGTCTGCATATTTCATTTGATGTGTGAACATTATGAGAAAATGCAAAAGATAATTTATCTGTCAGTATGACATCACAGATTTCCCACAATCCAATGTGTCACTGTGGTTTGAAGATTTTCTTTCAAAAGTCATAACTTCTGAATCCAACATACTCTTGAGATGGAATTGTCACCAACAAAGAAAAAAAGTGTCTCAATTTTTTGAAGCTCTTAAAATTTGTCACATATCCATTTAATGTGTTCCAGTTTGTTACTTCCCAAACTAAAATCTTACACTGGGTTTTAATCCCCAAATTCTCAAATCTCAGCATTTTGATTGACATAAAAGAAAATCCAGAGTATTTATTTATTTTTGAAAAAAAAAACAATGTAGCATAGAAATTACAAAGCCAAAACTACTTTTCAATTTTCCTGTTTTTTCAGACTGAAAAGGTTATTTTTGATCACTTCAGTGATGAAAAGTTTGTTGCCAAGGTTATAGAATACTTCTCTTTAGAAGAGAGGAAGGAGAAGGATAAGTTTTGTCAACGACGTTTTGTCATGTTTAAGGTAAGCTTATACCATGATTTTGCAGGTAAAATATTAAAAGTGGCAAATGAATCATAGATAATATTGTTGCTATTTTAGGGTTCAAATGTCTTTCATATGACCTTTTCTTATAAGTTGTGAAGCATCTATCTCCTCTCCCCCTAAAAAAAGGGGTGATTGGAGGATATCCTGTCAATGGGATATTTTTACTGCTTCTTGTCTGGAAGGGCTTCTAATCCTCACAGAATATCATGTCAAATAGTGATTCTTGAGACATTCTAACTCTCACATAAATAACCTCATCTCATAAACCCTGCCCTAACCTTAAGACATGATGTCAAGTATGATATATATGTCTCATGACATGTTTGGTCTGAGGGTAAGAGCATCCCCCTCTCATGAGGAATGCCCCCCGGTTCTATTCCCAGGTCAAGTCATACGAAAGACTAAAAACAGAACCTACTGCCGTTGTGCGTGATGCTCCGCATAAATGGAGTAGGGAAAACAAGCCAGTGAGCCACAACTGAGAAAATGGCTTTGGCTGGCTCAACATGTACCAGTAGGTTGGAAACTGGGCTGTTAAACTCCATCTAACTAACTAACTAACTCATGGCAAGAATGTAATACCCCTTACAAATCAACATGTGACGATTTAGTGGGAGGGAGCCATGTTCATTATTTCTTGTGTAGGAGGGGGAGGAGAGGGTATTCATTACATTTAATTTCTTTCACCTTGCTTAGTATTGTTGTGGGGGGCTGTATTATGTGCAACTGCAGGTGAATCATACGTTGGCCTTGAGTAGCATGTATTGTGTATTCTTATTGGGTAGCATTGGTAAACTTTGCTTCCTTTGATAGAAACAGTGTCTTTTGTTCTTTTTACCTCAGCTACATTGATGTTAATTGAAATCATTGAATAGTTTTTCCCACCTGTACCATACTTGAATTTGAAGTTATTTGGCAAGAAG
Organism: Holothuria scabra; assembly: GCA_037179385.1. NCBI lineage: Eukaryota > Metazoa > Echinodermata > Holothuroidea > Aspidochirotida > Holothuriidae > Holothuria > Holothuria scabra. The sequence continues at coordinate 66,955,440 of CM074180.1, read as the reverse complement.
ACAATCTGGTGTTATTGTCTGTTCTTGCACAATGAAATTAACCTATTACTCCAAACAGTGACTGGAAGCCACTCTAACGCCCATGTCTTACTTAAAGGGAAATATTGGGTTTGTTTTACAAAGAAGTTTCATCCTTTTAAAACCAATATTTATTGGCAAAGAGTGATAAATAATTACAAATAAGACAGTATGGTAGCCTTCTTTTCAAGAAATAAGTTTCCCTCAGACAGAAATTCAGTTGTTTGTGGTTCAAGAATAATTTGTTCACCCAAACTTTTAACATCTCAAAAGATGGCAGCTTCCATAACTCTTCTTGTGCATAATATTTTGAGGAGATGAAGCTGTTGATGGGGTTTATTGTTGAGACCGAATGATTTGAATATGGCTAGAGCTATTTACTTTCAATGCTATGTTGGAGCATTTTAAACACAATATTTCCCTTTAATGAAAAACCTGATTGATAATTTGTATTTTAAAGTAAAATTTCCCCATCAAGAGTTTCATTTCATTTAATTTCATTCATTTATTTTCTCATACATCATCATCATACAAGTATATAAACAAAAATAAATATTGATTAATTTCAATTATTTGCAATATTTTTTTTTTAAATTTTCAATTTTTTTGGACAAATGATGCCTTCCCAAGTTGATTTGACAGGGCTCAATTTTCATGGTTGTCCTTTTGTCTAGGACAACTGGAATTCCATACAGACAACTAGTTAAAAGTTGGATCGGACAACTGTTTTCCTCTCACAATCAATTTTAAAGCAGCTTGCTTTTGTCTGATTGAAGAAGTTGCCTATACTGCTGACTGATCGACTTCTCAAAACTTGTGTCTTTTTATTGTTCGAGACCAATAATACACAAACCTTGTTACTGTTTTGCAATTGTCCCAAAAATGTTTTGGACAACCACAGTTTTGTATGAAAATGGAGGCCTTTTTGATACAATTATGGTTTATCATTTTGGTTCCCTGCCATGTGGAGTTTATAATGAAATTTTCTACTTTTTAGACTAGTTTATGAATGAAAATACTACAACCTTTAGTACTGTTTATAAAGGAAGACTGGATACAGGTCTTGGAAAGTCATGGACAATAATGGAAGTCCCAGGCCTGAAAAATCAGGGAAAATGAGCAATTTCCCAGAAGGTGCTGGAAAAAATTCAAGGAATTTTTGGAAATGGACTTATTATTCTGATTTTCTCTTTTTCCAGAAACATAATATTTTAGAAAAAAAAGATCTAAATATCAGACATGATCATTTTTAAAGTTTCTGGGAATGTCAGTCAAAATCTTTGAAAGTCATGGAAAAGTCATTTCGAATTTTTCTCATTTTGAATTTGCACAAACCCTGTCCAGCACTCTCTCCTATGCACTGGAAACTTCTGGAACTTTTAGCAATGTGAAGCTGAATATGTTTTTGGATGGATGTATTTGTTGGTAGCCAACACTCTAGGACAATGAAGGTTACTTCAAATGAATCTTTCTGTATCTTTCAACTGACTTGGTTTAAGCATCTGACTTGCAACTGGGCGGTCTGTAGTTCAACTCCTGGCCAGGTCATACCAAAAACTTTAAAAAATGGAACCTACTGCCATTGTGCTTGTGGCTCAGCATCAGCAATGAAGTCGGGGAAAATAAGACAGTGAGCCAAAGCTGCGAAAAAGGCTGTGGCCAGCTGGACACCACACCAAATGGTCAGAAACTGAGCTGTAAAACCTCATTTTAGTAACTCTAACCAATGTTTGTCCCTTTCTCTCCGCAGGGTCTCTTTAGGAACTTTGGTGATTCAGTTTTACCAGTATTTAAGCCTCATCTGGAGAGGTTAGCTGATGATCATCAGGAAAGCAGCCAGAGATGTTTAACAGAAATTGTGGCTGGTCTCATGAGAGGCAGCAAGCATTGGGGCTTCAAGAAGGTATAACCATTCAGGGACATAGCCTGAGGGGAGCAGAGTGGGCAACTGCTACCCCCTATCAGTGTTGAAAAAATTATTTTCCTTGTGGAATTTTTTGGAACGTCCTTTATTCAATCAGGGCAAAATCTGCTTATAATACTATATTGTGATGAAACTGGCAAAAATTACACCAGATTGCATCTAAGGGTCTGCAATTGTTCAAAAATTTCTCAATGTGGAGTGGGGACCACCACCTCCCTTTCTTTTGGAACCCTTTACCCCATGTCAGTCACAAAGGTCCCGCCTCTTAATTCCTGACTGTATTGCTGACCATATTAGATATAGTACAATGGTAGAGGGCTGGTTCTTTCTTGTGATTGTGAGGTAACCACCTGTTAGCCAAATCCACCTCTTAGATTTTGGATATGACCTCACAAATTTTGGGTATGACTTCACAGAAGAATGTTGCTGTAATTGTCATGGGCAATGTGCTAGCTATTGAAAAAGTGATAGGTCTTCCTCCCTTTTGTGTCAAATTTGGCATCACCCTACAACCAATAAAACCTAGGTGAACCATGGAGAAGGAAAGTTAAATTGTAAAGGGCAAAGCAGTGGTACCAAACTTATTTTGAAGCTGCTAAATCTCAAAATTTCCTTCTTATTTCTATTCAAAGTATCTTTTATAATATTTTAGAACTTCAGTTTGGCACATTCAAGGTAAACCAAGCAGTTATTTCTTGTAAGTTTCTCAAGTCCCAGAAAAATATTGTCACATCATTCTAAAGAGCAAATCATGGAAGGGACAGTTTATCCTACTATCAAGTTTGTCCACTGCATTTTATTATCAGGAGGTATAACCACCAATAATCATTCAAACGGTTGGCGTTCTTGCCAGGAAACAAAGAGGTGGTCAAGTCTTTGTCTATGTACAAAATTGTAATCATTTCAATTTGTTTTATCATAGAACACAATGGTTACAAAACTGGGGGGGGGGGGTTGTCTATGAGAATGTAGGGAAGGTTCACACCACACCGACACTCCCGGTTGAATTATTATATTATGCATTAATTAATTGTGAGAGGACCATTTGACCCCAGTAAAAGGTTGGTCATTGTTCTTTAGAAGCATCAAAAATATTTGTCCATTGATGCACCTCTCTGTCATTCAATTGACCAAATATTTCATATACTTTGATGCACATGTGATGTAGAATATGATGCTACTATGCCAAACTTATTTCTTCACTTAGAAGCAAAATACAGAGAACGTTGACACAACTGAGACAAACATGATGATGCACAAAGGTCAGACGTTGTGTCTCACAGCTGATGAGTGCATTATCTGACAAAAACTTTGGTCTAAATGGCAAGAATTGATGTCAAATATAATTTTGAATAGCCATAAGTTTCATCAGTGTCACTGGTGATTGAGGGGTAAGGCCATAGCGTATCAATTTTTTTTTTTTTTTTTTGGGGGGGGGGGGGGGGGTGAAGGTTTTGTTTGTTTTTTTTTGGGGGGGGGGTGAAAGAATTTCATGTATTTTGCCTTTATCCTTCTCAGTAGTTTCCACCTTCCTTTAATTTTTTTCTTTTTTTACTTTTGTCTGTAGACCAAGGAGCTGTGGGATTTTTTGATACCAATATTAGAGAAGGCTTTTACACATTTAGGCCATGAGACTGTTAAAGACTGGACTATCAGCTTATCTACAGCCTGTGAGAGTAGAGATCCCAGGAAATTGCACTGGTTTCTTGAGTGGGTCATCCAGAACCCCATCACAGGGGAAGGGGGATCCATCCTTGATGCAAGGTAAGAATGTTCACCTGTGATTTACTGTGAAACCATTTACTTCTTTAGAGTGAAGTTTGCTTGTAGTAAGTAATTTAGATAGAGGTTTACGGCCCATTTTCCAACCTATTGGTTCAAGTCGAGCCAGCCATGGCATTGCCTGGTCTAACGGTAAACTGAAAATACTCTTTACGGTTGGACTCGCTAGCTTTGTGAACTTGTTACCTGACAATCACAGTTGTTAGTGAACTGTAGGCTGCCTCCATGTTTGCAGTTACTTTTTTCCGTGTAAAAGAATTGTCCATGAAACTTTAGACCACGTTTGAGAGTGACCAGGGGCCGATTTCGCTAACGTTTATCTATCATCGCTTATCCTGAAATTCATCACTAATCTTAATTAGATCACAAAGGAATGACCAATTTTTCAAAATGATTTCACTAAACTTTGGCACTCGATGTTTCCTCGCTAAGTTGTTTTATCTACGATAGGTTTGGTGAAACCCCATATTCATTGCAATGGCTACCAGCGATAATTTCTAGTTAGCGAGGATCACTAAAATTGATGTGAGTGAAATGGGTCCCTGGACTTGATCATGTCCTTTTTTACCATCTCGTTTCCCTCTTGTTGTATGAACTTTAAAATTTGCAAGACTTTGAAGGTATGTTGACCTGTTCCTTTAACTTTTGAGTCTGAATACTACAAAAAGGAAAATTCTGTGACTTTGAGGGTTCTCATAACCTGCTCAAGGAAAGCCTTCCTATTAATGATGAAATAAATTCATCCTCTCTCATTCCGCCTTTATGTTCTCTGTTTCTTCAGCCGTTTGATGGTACTAAAAGGTTGCCTGTGCCAGCAAGAGTGGAGGATACCCACCATACAACATCAGTTACTGGCGTACCTAGAGAACCACATGGATCACAGCTACAAAAATGTCAGGGACTGCATTGGCAGGTAAGTAGAGCTTTAGGACATACTATCTGAACATCCCAAGAAGAAAAGAGGGCTAGGTAACTAGTCTGCTGTCTGGTGTTTCAGTCTGGCATGCAATCTGCTTTGTTGGTTGGGACAACTCTTGGGTGTTTCACACCGGCATGCAACCAGCTTTGTCAGCTGGGGCAACTCCAAGGTGTTTCAAGAGATTCCAGTCCTCCCTGATTCTCAGGGAAGCTCCCTGAAAATTCAAAGATTTTTGTCCATTCCATGTAGCAAATATTACAACCTCCCTGATTCTTGTGTGAAACCTCCCTGATTTGTGGATGTAAACGGTGGCATCACTGTGTTTCAGTCCAGCATGCAACTAGCTTTGTCGGCTGGAACAACTCCAGGGTGTTTCAGTCCGGCATGCAATCAGCTTTGTTGGCTGGTACAACTTTAGGGTGTTTCAGTCCGGCATGCAATCGGCTTTGTTGGCTGGTACAACTCTAGGGTGTGTCAGTCCGGCATGCAACTAGCTTTGTCAGCTGGAACAACTCCAGGGTGTTTCAGTCCGGCATGCAATCAGCTTTGTTGGCTGGTACAACTTTAGGGTGTTTCAGTCCGGCATGCAATCGGCTTTGTTGGCTGGTACAACTCTAGGGTGTGTCAGTCCGGCATGCAATCGGCTTTGTTGGCTGGTACAACTCTAGGGTGTTTCAGTTCGGCATGCAATCGGCTTTGTTGGCTGGTACAACTCTAGGGTGTTTCAGTCTGGCATGCAATCGGCTTTGTTGGCTGGTACAACTCTAGGGTGTTTCAGTCCGGCATGCAATCGGCTTTGTTGGCTGGTACAACTCTAGGGTGTTTCAGTCCGGCATGCATTCGGCTTTGTTGGCTGGTACAACTCCAGGGTGTTTCAGTCTGGCATGCAATCAGTTTTGTTGGCTGTTATGACTCTAGTGTGTTTCAGTCCCGTGTGCAATCAGTTTTGTTGGCTGTTATGACTCTAGGGTGTTTAAGTCCCGCGTGCAATCAGCTTTGTTGGCTGTTACAACCATAGGGTGTTTCAGTCTGGCATGCAATCAGCTTTGTTGGCTGGGCTGGTTTAGGTTGGATGAAGTTTTATGACCCAATTTCCAACCAATTTGTTCAAGTGGAGCCAGGTGGGACAACTAATTCTAAAGGTAATGGATCCCAAGGTAGTGCAATCATGTTTTGTAAATATTAAGGAAGGATGCTTACGTTGATCTGTCATGCAGTCATTCTATTTGGAACATGTAAACATGGTTGAAGACAAAATAGTATCTTGCTTAAGGTTACAGACCTGGCAGCTTGCACTGTTTCACCCTGAATCTCACAGGGTGGATCATCAAAACTTGGCCAAATTTTACATCTTTAAGCGGAATAATATTATTCACAGATACACAAACACTAAACCAGGCAGCAGGTTCAATTTTAAAATCCTGTTTTGAAATAAAAGTCTTCAGATTTATGGACAAGAAATTTTAAAAGGTTAACAATTAAGATGTAAAGCAGTTGTGTGAATATATTTGTGTTTGGTTTCGGATGCCTTTTGCCAGTATTGCAATTTTCTGCTCAGAAGATATGTTGTAGTGTTCTAGTCATGCAAAGAATTTTTCTCATTTTATATGCGTTGGAAACTGTGAAAATGTGCTAATGCACACTGTCTCCCCCATGGCCAGGGATGGCTTTCCTGCTGCCAATCATTGCATCACAGAATCTTGCGATGGTAGAATTAAATTATATATTTCCTTTCGACCAACCAGTGTTTTGTTGCTTGGATGATGTTTTTTAAATGACTAGAAAATATTTAGCAAGTATTGGCAGGTAATAATTATATTACACTTCTTTGGTTTTGTTTTGTTTTTTGTTAGGGAGGGTGGCATTCAGTTCAGAGGGATGGAAGGGGGGGGAAGGAGAGGGAATTGTATGAGTCATTTCCCAAAAAGTTTGCTCCAGAATATTAATTGTATGTGTAATTTTTTTTTCTTCTCTTTAAGTCTTATGATGTTGCTGTTGATATTTGACATACCCATGCCTGAAAATCAAGTCACTGCATGCCCTCGTTTGGGAGAATTCTTCCAACGAATTTATCCTAGAGTGAACGTTCTGAGAGATTCCGATGACTGGGTAGCTCAGCTTAGCAATGGTAGCGGCCAAGTAAAGGAGGAGAAACAAGCAGCTGTCCGGCTTTTGAAGACAGGTTTGTATTATTTATGAAGAAAGGGAGGTTGTCAAAATATTTTTTCTAAGGAGCACATCACCACAAATTTTACATATTGCATGCATGAAACCTTAAAAGGAGGTTGGAATGATCAAAGAAAAATTTAAAATTTTGCTGCATCATTTTTAGGGTTGGGGGTGAGAGGTCACATGTAGGTCACAGTCTTAAAATTGCAATTCAAAATAAATTGTTACTACAAACTCCTAGAATTGAAATCATTTGATTTATAGATCATGAAATTCTTGTATCAAAACTCTCTCTTTATGGAATCAGAGGCTCAAATCTTTCCTGCTTTAAAGCCTACATTCACAGTTGAAAGCATTTAACTCTTGTCAATTCACTCTTTCAAATTTGTAGAGGTAAAATGTGGAGTTATTCAGGATTCAGTCCTTAGCCCGTTGTTTTTTATTTTATATGTGAATTTGTGAATGTATAAACTATTTGCAGATGACACAAATATTTTTTCCTCCATGGACAATCCCATAAGTTTTTAAAACAGTATATGTAATGCACTTGATAACTTTTATGACTGGTTTAAAACTAACAAGTTATCCCTCAATATTGATAAGACAAACTACATGATATAAGCCTTATCAGAAGTTTAATTTTCCCATTTGTCTAGATGGTAAACTTATTAATCTAACTGATAAAAATAAGTTTCTTGGTGTTTCAAAAGAATCAAACTATCATGGTATGACCATATTAATGTCATTTCTATATTTTTGTTACAAAGTGTGGGAATACTCTTTTAGCTTAAACACTTTTTGCCTAAAAAGAAGCTGTTCTTTACATTGAAGGCGACTTGTAGTTATGGTGTAGTAACTGTTATACGCGTCTTTAGTGTTATCATTTTCTATAGGGGATTTTTTTGCCCAGTGAAGCTCTGAAGTTTTTTGAGACCCCCCCCCCCCTTTCCCAGCTTGGAATAGTCAATAAGGAACTTGCTATTGTGTTCTGATAATATTACTATACTACTAAGTTGTAATATTATACTACTAAGTTGTAAAAGCTGTTGTTGAATGTCTTCAAGAAATTGTACATTTGTATAAATAAATTTTTGCCTAGTTTTGGAAGAATCAAATAATGAAATGAATTAACTCCTTGTTCCGACAGCAAGTCAAAACATTAGCAAATGCCATGTTATAAGATTTGTTGATGATTTAAATGGTCAATGGGTAGTTCAAAAATCAGATATGGTTTGAACTTAAAGGGCAAGAGCTGTCATCCCATTGGTCTATCCTATTTCACGAATGACTGTTTGAGAATGATGGGACAACATTTTTCTCACTGAATTGTGAAATTTATGAGGACTAACTCATGGTTTATATTGGATGTGCAATTTTTATGTCCCATAATATATCGGAAGATACTTAAATGAGAGAGTAGAAGAAAATTTTGAGATTTGACTCTTGTTTCAGCAAAGCCTTTTTTGTCATATCAAAATGTTGCAGAATGCCCTGAAACCATAACACAATGCAGAAGAAAAAGGAAAGCTTAAGATTTGCGACTTCTTACACTGTCCGTCTCTATTTTCTTCTTATGTATGTTATCTTTCCATTTTCTTTTCTTATCTCCAGTGATGAGATGGCTCCGAGAAGCCCTTGGTACTATGATTAGACCTCTTCCTGAGGAAATTTTCCATTTCCTGCCCCTGGTAAGTGGCACCTCTTAATGTTATCTTTTGTGTAAACATTGGCCCTTAATCTTTATAGTGTGAGCAGCAACAAATGTTGAAGGGAGTACAATTTACAATATTTATATTTACTATGCTATATGTTTATCAAAATAATGTCTTTTTATTGGCTTTCTTAGCTCAAGTTGAAGAGTTTTATGGTGCTCAACTGGAATGACAGTAATTAATCCTGAGGGGTGTATGTAATTAAAATAACAGAGCTTTGTTTAAGCAAAACTGAAGAGCCCCCTCAAATAAATTCAGCATGTCAAGGGTTAAGTTTAAGCTTTTATTTGCAGCATTCATTTTTAGTACCAGGGACTCTGACAACTCTGTGGGTGACCATTTATTCATAAGAAAAATAACTAATTATGGACAAGAAGAGATTGTAGTCAACAAGCCTTGCATCTACCAAACAACTTGCCTTGTCACAAAATTGTTACCAAATTGCTTGTCATGCCCAAGTTTTAGTTTAAATACAGGGATTGAATTTAGTGAAAAACATGTATCACTGAAGGTATATACATCTTCCTTACCTAAAGTAATATCTTCTCTCATCTGGGAAATTACTGGTATTTTGTTGTCCACTAGTAAAGATGTTGTAAGATGATAATGCAAGGGGAAAACGGTGGGGCAGGGGGCAGGGGGCAAGACATCACAATTGGGTCAACTCTGTCAGAGCCAATAAATAAGGAGCATATGCCTCCCCAGGGGGTTTATTCTCATCAAAAAATGTGACCTTTGGACCAATTATGTAATGGCCATTGCTGATAGGAAATACTTGTAACATGCGGAGTTTGTTGATAGAATGCATATTCCATTAATGTAATGTGTAAGACATGTACATATTTAGAGATTTCTCATGAGTATAGTGTACCATTAAAAAATGGGCTAATTCATTGCTTGCAAGTAATTTTGTGGCCAAAACTTGACAAATTCAAATGATACAAATGTTTTCCTTTGAATGTATAATATATATTATATGTATAGTATATAGAGAAAGTTTTGCTGTTGCTGAATTTGGTTCATTTTATAATGATGTTAGCTTTTTCACTAAATGCCATGATGGTGTATTTTGAATGAAATATTTCCCTTATATTTGTGGACATATTATAGTTGATGGGTGTTCTACTGAGGTCGGTTTCAAGTTTTTTCAACTTTGTATACTTCCCCTGTGGGCTGGGAGTTGTAGAGGTATGCCTATGGTATTTCCCACTTTATCATAGAATGTGGTGGAATGGAAGGAATTGAAGCAGATTTGAAACATTCATGAAACTGAAACTGAACCATATTTAGCACACACTGTGTATAAACATAGTCTTGTTGATGTTTAGTTAAATTGAATCTAGCAACCAAAATCACCTTTGGTGTTTCATTAAATCTCATTTAACTATCTAAATTTGTCTTCATAGCTGATGCCTCTAGAGACGTGTGAAGCTGATGAAGAGCTGCAAAATGAGACAACTCTGACCCTGGCCTGCATGGCTCAGTGTCTGCTTCAAAGAGAGGCCATCCTCCCCTGTATCAAGGCATTTGAAGAGGTAGGTGACTTGACTGTCATGCTCCCTAGATGGGTGCTTCATCAAGGTGTTTGGTGAAATGGTTGAGCATCTGCCTTTCACGCAGAAGGCCTGGGTTCGCTTCCTAGGTCAAGTCATACCAAAGACTCTAAAAAAGGAACCTTCTGCCAATGTGCGAGATACTCCGCATAAGCAATAGAGTAGGGAAAACAAGCCAGTGAGCCACAACTGGAAAAAAGGCTGTGGCGGGCTGGACTTGAACCGATAGGATGGAAACTAGGCGGTAAAACTTCATCTCACTAACTAACTTCATTAAGGTGTCGGAAAAGGAGTATGATATTATTGATTTGAAGATGCATTGGTGGCAGTGTACGTGTTACATGGGTTTTAATAATCTAAGAAATTGACTGCTATATCATTTTACAAATGCAGTCTTTGATCCTGCACATAAGCACCAGATCCCAGATTGCTTCTTGGTCTTTTGAATAATATTATGTGTATTCTGTGTTCTTGTCATATGGTATAGAGTGCAGTTCCTTTGGAATAAAGATCCTTTGTGGAGAACATCTGTAGGGATCACATCTGGTTTTCTCCCTCGAAACTTTGGCCAAAGTTTTTTTTCCAGTTGCTGGCTTAGTGGTTTGTTTTTCCTACTCCATTGCTTATGATGCAAAAGGACTGAGAAGAGATGAGAAAATCATTTAGATTTTCTGAAGAAAAAAATTAAAAGGTCTATTGTGCTGCATTCTATTACTACATGAATTTTACCATAATGTGGAATGCAGCCATTCATGACAATCTCATGGTGTAGAAGAACACTGAGATGTTAGTCAAGTAGGTTTGTTTTCCCTTCAGGGACAATAGCTCCTTTGAGGATGAGAAATTCTGTTGGAGTCATCTGGGTATACCCCCTGGATTTTTTCCAAAGAGTTGAGTAAGGAGCTGTAAAGTTTATGCTGAGCGCTTGGTGCTCAGCATAAGCAGTGGAGTAGGGAAAGCAAGTCAGTGCGCCACAACTGGAAAAAAGGCCATGGTCGGCTCGACTTTAACAGGTAGGTTGGAAACTGGGCCGTAAAACTCCATCTAACTAACATTTAGGGTTCAATAATTTGTAACAATGAGGAAGGGAAAGGTGTACCTCAAGTTAAAAAAAATAAATAATAAATATTAAACAGCATGAAATATAATTCTAACAGTCTCACTCCCATCTTCACAAGACATTCATGGGCAGAGATATAATATGTTGAAGTTATTCAAATTATAATACACAATAATTTGTGATGTCACTGTTGTACTATTCAAATTACAATTTTTGTATTTCTTTGATTTTCTGAAAGTTACTGCACCTTGTACCAAGGTGTGGCAGTACTCTTACTCTTATGGGATGATGTAATTAATTTAGCCCTCTCAGTGCAGCATGTTATTCAAGTAAACAGGAAGTGTTCAAGGTCATAATATCATTTTTAATTTTAAAGGGAAACAAAGCAGGTAATGTGAGTTGTACAACAAGAAAGTCACAATTTATTGTTCAATGCCCTACTTTGTTTTAAAGGCAGTCATTCGTCACCCGAAACTACAGTTTCAGTATGCTTACATCAAAACTCTCAATTGGTACAGCTCTTTGATTGGCATCACATTCAAACAATGCATCATAGCTAAATTACACAGCATGGGCACTGAGAGTGTCTTGATTACACATTATGGACTTGTATGCCCACTGAGACAAGCCATGAAGCAATAAACTAGGACTGTGTCTGGATAAAGATGAGTTTTAGATAAATGTGGGAGGGGCTAGAAGTAAGTAGGTTGGGAGAATTGGAACTGTTTGGGATGATGAAAATATGCCTTTAAGTGAATACACTCTAACATGCCTTGACTATTAGGTGTGCTGCAAATCATACCCCTCAAGACATTAAAGGGTGTGGTTGGTGTGCTGTTATATTTAAGTTATCTGACTTCACCTTCTTTATCTAGGTGTGCAAAAAATCACACTCCTGGCGATGATTTGAAGCAAGTGGTTTGCACACCTGAGATTTCAAGGCCTGTATTAATCCTTCACCCACCAGTTGGCAGGAGAAATGATTTGTAAAATATCATTCTTCAAATTTACTGCTAACAGTGTCTCCTAGATTCTTTGCAGTTTATATTTGGAACACAGTGAATCTGGCTCACTGGTTAAGAGACAGTTCATGTTTATTCTCTTTTTTTTTTATGAAATGCTGGAATTGTAGCACCTTTGCAGAATAAATTCCACTTTGGCCAGTAAGATCAACGTCTTCCCTTCCACCTGATAAGAAAAATGTTCACGAACAGTTAAATCTTTCTGCAGATTACCAATGGTAAATCATGGAGAGCCAAGTGCAGCATGTTGACTTACCTGCAGGTCATGGTCTTTAACAATCTATTTTTGGTTGGTAAAGAACTACAGATGGTGAAAAGAGTGCAGGAACTGGTAGAAAAACTTCTTAAAGATGAAAGGCTTGAGGTGAGCAGGAATTATTTCTCGTTTTGCATGTTTTGGTATTCAGCTTTCCTTGAAGTCAGTCACTCCTAACCCCAAACTACAATTGTAGATGAATTCAGACAGCAAGTGATGGTCTGATTTTAGTTGGCCATAACTGAGATCCATTACCTTTTAATCTTTCAATTTCCTTGCTCTTCTGCAACATGGATGGTTGTACACTAAATTGTACCTTCATCCCTTGATTGAACTGAATATGAGGGTTTGAAATTCATGTAGACAATAAATGATAACGATTAAAGGCTGATGGACCCCACTAATGGCTGCCTACAGTCATTGAAACCAAGCCCTAATTGGATTAGTCTATAGTAAGTAGTCTACAGAAATTCTCAGTTGGCTCAGTTCTGTGATTGACAGCAAATTTAAAAAAAAAATGTAGAATGCTCATATATACAACATTTAATGGAAGTGTTCTGATTAGACACTGGTATACTCACCCTGAAGCCATAAACAAGGGTTGTGTCTAGATGAGGATGAGTTTTAGTTTTAGTTTTAGACAGTTGTGGGAGGGGCTAGAAGTAGCTATGTTGGTAGAACTGAATGAATAAATGCCAGGTACGAGGCAATGTCATGAAATGGGGCAGGGATTGTGAGATGAACGTTACCTTGGACTGAAATTTGGGGCACAAAAATGACTTGATATAGGAAGCAATTCAGTAATACTGTAGTCTTTAATGAACAGAGACTACTGGAAGTAGGCTGGAATTGTGTTTTCTAGATCTAAGGCATCAAATTTCAGGGTCTGTGTGGGGTAGGGAGAGACTTTTTGGAATGTCTTTTCATAACGGTATCTTTTTTTGCTGCAAAGTTACAGTTCAGGTTTTATGACTCACCAACACAAGTTTGTCACATTATGCTAACTAGATTAAAAGGTAAAGGTTCTGACAGGCAGGAAATACCACAAGAATATCCTTCAACCTCCAGTCGTCAGGAGGATTTTTGCTGTGAAGTAACCTTTAAAAGGAAGTTAGGAAACCTTGATGTAGGTGATAAGAATTGTAGTACCATATTCTTTGTTGAGTTTATGAAAAATTACAGTATTTGCAAGTTGGAGATAATGTCTATTTAGAAAGTTGTTATTTAACACACATGTTCAAGTGTATGTCAGGCAATGAGCATTTATAATTTCATGATCCAATTTATCAACTCGGGAAAATATTTATACTATAGGGACTGTGGAGAAGGCCGGGGGGGGGGGGGGGGGGACCACTTTCATGATTAGACTACACTTCAGGGTTGGTTCTGTGGCCACTGTTCAATTGTGCTCATTCATTTCTTGCATATAAAGCAATATTACTCTTGCCTTTTTTGTGTTTGTGTCCAGGTTCGTGAGACTGCAGGTGTTACTCTCAGTGGCCTGTTACATTGCCAGTTCATATCCATCGAATCCAACGTAAGAGGTCATTTTGAGAAACTCTGCAAAACAGCTTTACCTAATAAGAGCAAGAGATTACGTCTCTTGCCAGTAGATGGTGCTTTTAATGATGGTGAGTAAATGTTGACATTTTATTTAAAAGTGGATAGCAAGGAATTTGAAAAAGTGAAACTTGTTGAGATCCTCCACCCCCCTCCTCTTAATATTTAATACAATGAGATAATGGTTAGTCACCTATGCTCAATCAAGAGTGTAAGATTGTTAAAGAATAGCTCCATCCTTAAGAATTACCATCAAAGCAACAAATAGGTGTCTGAAACCTCTTAAAAACAGCCGTGCTAGCTTTGTAGAGGGGAGAATTTTCTTCCAAAACTTCAGAAGTAAAAGTATGAGTAACTCCTTTGATTTTGTAATAAGAACTTAGTGGTCATTGCTTTATTTCTGTTCTCCACCCCCCTCCTCCCTCCTTCCCCCTCCCTGGTACCCTGCGAGTATGCTGTTTACTCCTGCAACCTTTACAAAGTTACATACCAAAATGCTGGGTCTACTCCTTCTTGGAAATTACAAAAGATTGTGGAATAGAATGTTGGTGTGCCTGCCTTTAGCGTCAGTAGAATGCTTTTAACAATAACAACAAAGAATAACTTGCAGATGATTGATAACAACCATTTGAAATTCTTCTTCACAGCTATTGTTCAACGTCATGCCGGCATACTTGGGCTAAGTGCCTGTGTGCAAGCATTCCCATACGATGTACCAGACTGGATGCCACAAATACTAATGGACCTAACAGATCATCTACATGATCCTCAACCAATAGAGGTTTGTGCTCTACACCTCTGTTTTCCAGAGAAGGACAGTAGGGAAGGGGTTTCTCAGGGGAAGGTAGTCTGGAGAGTTGGCAACCTAAAGGATCAATGTGAAGCTTTCTGGACAATCCCCAAGGATACCCCTTAGTTGAAGTAACTAGAAATACCACTGCCTACCACACAAGTAAAAAGAAACTTTTGCATACCCCCCTCCCCCCTCCCCTCTAAGAAATTGTCAAACTTTTGTGTATTTCAACAGTTTCTCTTGAAGTCTGCCTCCATGAATCACATTGATGCAGGGTTGGCATTACTGTACAGGATTGCAGGAATCTTTCATTGTTCCAAAAAAAAATGTAAGGGGAAGTCCTCCTTGTTAAGGTAACATAATGCAAGGAAAGTAGGCCTATGCTATGTGGCCTTTATGCATCTGATTGAAATTAATACGAGAATCCCTTGATATGTTGTGGACCCCCGGTTTGTTACCCTTAGTGTGAACACCTAATCTATGAATTTGTTTGCAAATGCATCACTCAAAAATACCTGTGACATCTTTTATGGGAATTTTTCTTCATAGTTATTTCAGTGTATCAAAATATGTGTAATGAGATGCAAGAGATAATGAATATTCATTTCATGACATAACAGATGACAGTGAGGAAGACTTTATCTGACTTCAGACGTACCCATCATGACAACTGGCATGAACACAAGCAGCAATTCACTGATGATCAGCTGGTAGTGCTGACAGACCTCCTGGTATCACCATGCTACTATGCATGAAGGGAACAAGGTAAGGGTTGTAAAATAAAATCTTTGAGGAAGGGGGTTGAATGTTCTAGAAGGTGGTGTAAAAGTACATGTTTAAATTACCAACGTTTGGCCATAGCAGTGGCGTAGCCAAGGGGGGAGGGGTTGGGGTTAGACCCCCCCCCCCCCCCCATTACCCAACCATGCAATTCAAAAAACACCTGAAATAGCAGCTTTTTTTTCTCTCTATCCTTAGACGTCTCCCTAATGTGGTGCCCCAACCCCCCCCCCCCCCCCGAACTCAATCCCGGCTATACCCCTGGGCCATAGCAATCTTGAAACCAATTTAAAACAACTGTTTGTGAAGATCTATCAGGGTTCTTTCCCAGCACGGATTTGGATTTCTGGAGTCTCGGTTGTCACTTTATCACAAGGCAGAGTAAGGTTCTCTAGATCAAAGACCACAGGTCTGAAGGTTTACTACATCAAAGGATTCATTAGATGAAAGGTTCACTTCATTGAAGGTTCACTAGGCTGAAAGACCATGGAAGGTTTACCTGGCGCCCCATTCCACAAAGACTTACGCACAATCTTAAGTTTGATTCCCCATACTTAAGTCAACAGTAAATCATACTTAAGATTGTGCGTAACTCTTTGTGGAACAGGCCCCAGATACAAACATCAAGTGGACCTTTAGTCTATCTCTAACCATATCCCTCTATTGGAAAAGTGCAAATGAGTGGACCTTCAATGTTGCAATCCTTTTTAGCTAATGGACCTTTCTCCCCCTCCAGGGTCAGCCTGTGGTGATGTTCAACCCAGTGAACCATTCATCTAATGAACCTTCAACCTAGCAGACCCCTCTATTGTCAAAATCTTTGATCTGTTGAGAATTGGGGCCAGCACGGCCCCTAAGGGTGTAGGTCCTAGTAATGAAGCCTTATGTAGCATAGTATGTATGCAAATATTATGCCCCTGCTTATGTATTTCTAACCTAGCTTGTGCATATTTAATTTTACCTGTGTCTCTTTTACCATTGTTTGTTTTTTTTTCCGTCTCTGAAGCTGTCCATTGTAATTTTGGCCATCTACATAAGGAACTGTCTCAAAGATGGAGAGACACATTACTGGCTAAAAGTTGATCCCCAGGCAAGGCTTTAGCCAGCAGTACAATTTGCCTTCTTTGAGATTTAAAAAGCAATGGTAAAATAAAAAAATCAGCAAAAGTTATATAGGTGCAAGTCTCATGGCCAGTCACAGTAAGGCTACAAAATACATTGGCTGGGGGTACTAATTACTTTTGCATTTTGTGTGCTACTTATAGGGCTTTGTCCCAGGACCATCCCCAACCTTAGGGGCTAGTAAGCAGAGTGTGACTTAGATTGTTAGTATAGCAACTGAGACTTCAAAAATCAAAATGTCAGTGAGAGGCACCTAAGGAGGGGAGGAAGAACTTGAAGGGTTATAGCGCCTTGCAAGGTTCATTCTCTAAAGTGTGGGTCACACTACAGTGATATCTGGTTATGGTTCAAATTTTGTGAGGTTACTTTAAAATCCTTTCCATATTTAGTGGGGAAGACCTCAGGTTCTGCCAATCTATGTAAATGTATCATTTTCATCACAAAAGGCAAATGGAGGAGAGAACACTTCTAATTAATACCCCCAGGTCCCATCCAGGACTTGAGAAAATGCTATTTCACAGGCAGGAATAGCATTTCCCACAATGCTTCATCACAAAATAATAAGTGTTTTTACACAAACTGGCAATCTCAAGAAGAAATGAAGGAGGCTACATAAAACTCACAGAAACCGAATCATAAAGGGGTCCAACAGGGGTGTGAAATGAGTCTAGAGATACATGTTTAAATATTGCAGCCACTTGCAAAGCAAATCTTGTATTAAACAGCTTATATCACTCATTTTCAGGGTTAACCACTGGTGCAAGAAAACAAGACAAAGACACTGGAGATTGGTTGAAATTATTGCTCTGCCATTGATGCGATGATGCTGATAAAATTACAGTCAGTGTGTTACAAGAGCAAAATTTTCAAACGGCTGACACATTTACAGTAATGAATTTCTCTCCTGAAAAACCGGTGTGAAGTCATGTCAGCATGACAATGAACATATGAAATGAAAGCACAGGCAAATGTTTGTATCCGTTACAAATCTGCAAGTTTTTGGAGCTGGAAAGAATAACCTTAAGCAAACTAGCCATTGCAAGCTAGAGTGAAAGCAAGACCTTATGATAAGCAGGGAGCTGGAATTTGGCTGGAGATGTATTCGTATTTATTCTGGACATTTCTATTATGCTTATATGGAATAAGGAAATATACACAAGAGGTATTTGTGGTGTGAAACAGTTACAGAAAGCCTGACAGTAGGTTTTGCTCATTCCTCCCTTGTGAGGCTATTTCTGTAAACTTAAGGAAACTTCTGTTTGTGAAAGAATTCTACCTCTAGAGCTTATTTGCATGTCATGCCTTGTTAAGGGAGGGGCTAAATAAATTCATTTATTTTGGTTTACCAGCTGTTTCAAGTTTGATTGCATCTGCTTAAACTGTTGGCTGTAAGTGCATTTCAGGGGTGGGCCCGAGTTAGTGGAAAAATCACTGAAACAAGAGGAAAGCCTAGTGCAAGCTTCGTACTGTAGTCGTGCACATATATAAAGTAAGTAAGAATAGCATAATGTAACACTACCATCTTAATGTTATAATGTTACATTGTTAATCGAGGCTTAGGCCTTGGTCCATGTGCTATTCACTTCAACTTTTTTCACATTTGTTGAATGCAGAGGGTAGGATAAGAGCATAGTGTTATGAAAATCCTACTTGACTTTTATAGTACTGCATACATAGTAGGAGACGCGCCAGGACTTTTGTAAGCCAAGCAGAAACAATTTGGTGTTTTTTCCTATTATTTGATAGGTAGATGATCACCAAAATTTCACTGAAATGAAGAATGACAAATCACTGAAACAGAGGAAAAATCACTAAAATCAGTGAATTCACTGAACAAGCTCATCCCTGGCATTTGTATTGCCCACAGTTTAAAAGCAGATGCAATCAAAGTATTGTTTTGCATGAGCCACAAGGATTAGTTGCCTCGAATGGGATGTTGTTCCAGGAATAATATTGAAGCAGTGCCACGAGTAAAGCGTCAATTATACAGCTTATCTTCATCCTTCTAGTGGGTCTTAAAGTATTAGCATAAATTTCTGTTGCATCTCCATCCAAAATAACAGCTCCCTACTTTATGTGAGTTGATTCAGCCCCAAGGATAAGTTAACAACAAGTTCCAATTTTAAAATGGATTTCCCAAAATCCAGATCCTCACTTTGATGTCATGGAATACAACCACTGTCCATTTTTGTGGTGTAAAAGTTAAATATTTCAGACTATTTACTGCTGATATTTTCAGCATTTGCTCAAAAACACAGAAGATATAAGTTGTGTATAGCACATTTACAGCTGTCCATTTTGAGAAGGAAAATCCATTTTGGAATTTGTTTATCCCTTCACTTGGCTGATAATGCACAATTATGGAATGAGTTCATTAATTGTTACTAGGATTACTACTGAGTAGGTACAGTGAGCATTTGGAATAACTAATTACATTTTACATTTTAACTATGGTAGTGCTAATACAGGTTTATAACAATGGGATATTGAAAATGCTCAATTTTTTATACCAATGGTACTGCAATGGAGAATCATATTTGCAAAGATGTCTTTGTTTACAGATTCAAACAAATATTTTTTATTATTACTTTTACTCGCTGCAGGTAGTTATATTTTACATGCCACACAGCTGGTGTTGAGGTGTTGACTATGTACGCTTGTGTATGGAGTGAATTATAATAGCCATCTTGAGGTGACTTGGGTTTTATATAAGTATTTCACATTCAAATTTTTAAACATTACGAGAAGAAGGGACAGCCAGGCGGAGTGTCCACTGAGTAGGCCTATAGCTAAGTAATGGGAGTTTTCCATTGCCTTATTACACCCTTGCCCCCCCTTCCCCCCGGAAAAATGTTTTCCCCCTTCAAGTTTCTTGGCCAGCTATGGACGTCCCTTTGAGTCAAGGGCAGGGTAAGGGGATGAACTTCCTCTTATAACTGCTCTGCTGTGTTCAAACTAAATCTCTGTGGCATGAATAGATTAGAATGTTGGTTGCAAACATGCCAGCACCCAAATTTGTATATAAAATTAAGTCATAAGTTGACATAAATTAAAATGGTAATTATGACTGTTACCTTCACGGTGACATTCTGTGCAATGATAAAATATAGAAGGTTTTTACACTTCATGGAATCTCTGCATTACCGTTTCTTATTTACTTCCGCAAATGTTCCAATATTTTTACTGCATAACACAAGATTTTTATCCAATGATTACAATATGATTTTTATTCAGTGATTACGTTGTTTGAACAGAGAAATATAATATGCAGCCTGCATAGTAAAACTCTCTCCTGGTATAGACGAATCTGATTAGCCCTTGTTTTTAGTGTCGGTAGGCAGCCATTCGTGGGGTCCATCAGCCTTTATTCATCTGCATTTATTGTCTATGTAAATTTCAGATCCTCATATTCAGTGAAGTTGAGGAAATCAAGATACACTCCAGTGTACAACCATCCATGAAACAGGTTAAGGAAGGAAATTTGAAGGTGATGAACCCCAGTAATGGCCGACTGCAATCAGACCATGACGTGCTGTCCAGATTTGTCTATACATAGTAAATGGCAAGTCATACTATGCACAAATGTCTGTGTAAAATTCTGCACCTAGCCAGGTCATTTAAACAAGTCACTTGACCTTTTAACCTTACAACCGGTTTGAACTACCAAGTCTACAGTTACAGAGATGCCAACTTTCAAAACTGATTTCAAGTATTTTTTTACATAAAAAAGTGTATTTTGGACATTAAAAGTGTATTCTCTTGAAAGTTCAAATAAAACAAGTTAAAACATGTAAGGTTACGCCAACTAACGTTACTTGTAACTGTGTTAGGCTAGGACTGACGCTAGCTTAAAATTTTAGCTTTGTCCACACATTTTCAGTGCATTGGGAAGTACCTGTTCCAAGACACGTAAGCTTACTCCCTTGGATTGGTCAGCATTATTCCATCGTTTTTGAAACAAATAACAATGTCCTAACTCATTCATATTGAGCAGTTTGTGTGCTGTATTCCATTCAGTCACTCACAGTATGCATATTGTAGAGCTAGCTCAGCTCCAGAAACACACATGAGTGCGATACTGCAGTAGCACTACTAGCCTGCACGTAGTACTCTGTAAGTTTATGTGCATGTGCAATCCAGTGTATACTAGGAAGGTACTATGCTTTGCACTGCCAGCAGTGCAGGTCAGGTCATGATAATGTGACCTCTACTCTGTAGTCTCCAGCTCCAGTTGCAACAACAGATCTTACTGCAGTGCTTTAGCAATTGTGTTTCAGTTTTTTTACCAGACAAAGCATATTCCCATATTTACTACAAAAATCGGTACAAAATACAGGAAAACTGTACTGGTTGGCATCTCTGCAATTATTGAAATACAGCTAAAAATCAATCTCAAAAACACAGACCTAATAACAGTCTCCTATGGTGATTGGAGAAATGTTGAAGGCATTTAACTTTTTATGTGCCCTGTTAGAGTAAATTCCTGGCAGAAACCTACAAAAGCCTCCTGGTACATGCATCAATAACGTAAAGATATAACTACTGAATTTTCAGAAAATGGTCATAATGTCGTCTGAGAAAATGGTTTGTTGTGGTTCAAATGGCTAGGGCAGTTTTTGGCTGATCATTTCCCAAATGTAATTTTTACTTCATCAAAATACTTGATAAACAGAGTAAAAGATAGCACCATTTTACACTTACACCACCTCCATGAGAAGTTTTCTCATGGGAGAAGTCTCACAGTAATACCTTTCCCTCATGCCAACAATCCTGAATAACAAACTTTTGAGAAACAGACCTTTACTTTTTTTTTAAATTTTGACTAATAGACCTTTTACTTACACTCTTTAGCATGTTAAATGGAACCATATAAAAAATTTTCACAAACCAATCCAAAGGCTTGGTTTTCCTCCCGGCTGCTTATTCAATGAACCCTGACTGATTGCAATAAAACACTTTACACCAGTGACAACAGTGAAAACCAACATGTGTAGTGTAATTCTCACTTGGCGAAGCTTCTTCATAAAATGGTCAGAAAAGTGTTAGGAAATCCTGTTTCACCAATTTTAAACAACAAGGGAGTTTGCATTAAAAGAGTGAATGCAAGCAATGAACATGCCAGAGTGACAGCATTATTGCTCTTGATTGTTTTTCAAGAACCTCTACCTTCCAAGCAACCATTCATGGGAGTTGATAGACTGCTATGAACAATTGTAAATGTTAAACTATAAACCATGAGCATCTCTGTACAAGACTTATCTCTGGTCATCAGCAGGACAAAATGTACAATAGTACTGACCACAATCATGTAATCCCCAAAGAGTTCTTTTCACCTTAGCTGTTCAGACACCATTTCAAAATCTGTACAGGCATAAGAAATATTTCAGTTTAATAAGAAAGAGAGAAGCTTTAAGTAGCTCTGAGGAAGCTTTATGTGCTTAAAAATGGGCTTAACCAGACCCAAACAAAATTGAGAAAAGGCCAATTCCGTAAGTTCACCCATACCCTCTTATCAGAGGGGCTCTCTACTTGAACGTCTATCTTCAGAATACTTTCAGCGACAGAAGTACTGCAGAGGGGCTGTCTTCTGTCTTTTTCTTGCTTGCATTTCTCCAAAAAATTGGTCAATATCTTCCCGTTTTACCACCTGAAAGAAATATTCCAAACAGCAATTAGGCCAGGTTAGGAGATGTTTCATGCCTCAAATTATGACCCTTTGGTTTCATCTAGCACCCTCAGCTTCTAACTACTAGTTAGTATCAACCACTGCACTTAAATAATAGAATGTTTTCATACTTTGACCTCTGGTGACCTCAGTTGACCTTTGGCACCTCTTACTTTTGACAAAAATGCCAACAACTTGAACACATAAGTTCTCTTTACAAGGATTTAAGTATCTCACATTAACAAATCTTCTTGATGAATATTTGTCAAAAAAGGTGTGAACTGACAAAATGGTACAAATTATTTGAAGGGATTGCTAGTGCAGTATCTTATTTTATGGTGAAGGTCCTGGTGGATGTTATGAACAAAATCTGGTAGGTGAGATCAAAGCATACTGTAGTTCTGTAGTACTGTACTGTAGTACTGTAGGGAAATGATTGAAAAAATACATCCTACGGTGACCTTCACAATTATGTTATCAAGGGCTAATACAATTATATTATTATAATTATATCCAAAGTAATGTATGCTTAATGCAATCATGTGACAATATTTTGGTGACACAATTGCAAACTCTTACAGGCTAATGACTTGGTTGACTTTCAATGTGAAATATTTGTGACCTGAAACATCATAAAAAGCTTTAAGAGAGCAGAAGCTTCAACCTACGGCAGGTGGGGTATCTTCATTTTGTATTTGCATCAACCAAACATTTGACCCCCCACCCCTCAACCCTGACCACAGACTTTCTATACATGGACAGATTGTCGCCACTGACTGGGACAAAAAAGGCGCACCAAGATGGTCCCCTTGAAGCTATAATTTGTATGATTTGGCCACGACCCTGTAATATTTTAAACAAAAGTGTAACTCCAATGGGAAACAATATCATATTCCAGCAATACATGTAGTGATTTTGACCTCACCTTGTATTATTTCGAAAATATTTCAACTTTCCCGCAAAATCTGTTGATTTGAACTGCTTGAGCAAGTCCAAACTTTCACACACCAAACCGTAGCAGACAGCCATCTTGCTATGGCTATACTCACATGTACAGTAGAGATAATTTAACGTGCAGTATGCTCTGTCCATGTATGGGAAGTCCACGACCATGACCGAGAGAGTTATGTATATCAAGTTATATATTTACCATAAAAAGAGAGAAATTCCCTTTCTTTTGCCCAAGCCACACCTGGTTTCTTAGAATATTATGACAAGGAGAAGAATCATCACAGGTGGGTTTAAATGATAATCCCCTCTTTTCAAAGCACAGTAACTCTGTGTTAAAGACTATTGTCCAGATAATGCTTTGATTTTTATGTGCTCATCCAATACATGTGAAATGTTTTCACAGTTTCACTTGAGATGGTAGTGAACATAATGTAACAAATGCTATGAAGGGAAACGATCCACCAAGTTCCTTGACGACCAAAACAATTGTTGCTATTGCCAAATCTCTATTGATTCAGTCAAATTTCCGAAATTAAATAATGCAATGCTTTAGTTTCAGCTATGCACCTAGTTCAAAGCGTTTTCATTTCTCCATCTCCCCCAGCTTCCTGATCCATCTAGCTAATGACAGATAAAAATAAATTTTTCATTTTTCAAGTCACAAGAAAGGGTCAGCTGTCAAATCTCCTTCACATCTTTAATCAAAAACAAAAATGGATGTTAATTCCAAGGCCTAGGTTTTTTTTCCTTCTTATTTGTTACTATTTCAAGGGAAAGTACTTTTTAATGAGTTTAGCAGAAGCATCTGTTATTGATTAATCATCACCTTTTGTCATAAGATATATGCAAATGAATTCGTGAGGTCACTTTCACTGGACAAAGCAGGAGAGTGACCTCATACATTACAGAGATTTTACATAACTAATTCCCCTTCAAGACAGCTGAGAAATGCCTGACTAAATAGGAAACTAATAAGCACTGGACCTGTTTGAAGTGTAAACTTAAATACTTGAAGGTTTCTGCATGTAACCCACACCAAGAGGAAATCTTGTCCATGACAGAATAATAAACGAGTAGAAGATAGATACCTACTGGCAAAAATCCATGTAAGCAATCTACATACCTTGCCGTTCTGTGCAAAAGATTGGAGGAAGTCTCGTAATTCAGTCTTCATATCATTGTAGCCTGCAAAGAGACATTTACACTTGAAAATTCAAAATGAGATGAAGACATGGGTTACATAAGTTGGGTCCATTACACAGTACCCCAGGGTATGAAGTCCTACAGAAGCAGACTGCTTCCCAGGGTTCTTTGTGAACTACATGGAGATCATCGGAGGCCTAATTTAATTCAAGGTCGATTCAAATGAACGAAACATCAGCATTCCTAGCTTAAGTGCAACCCTGAATTGCCAGCCACTCAAAAATAAACGACCTTCAAATGCCGTCAGAAACCTGGACATCAGTTTCCTCAAGTTTGCAAAGGTTCACCGAATTTAATGAGTCAAAACAAAGCTCAAATTTTGCAACATTCCAACAGGTAATTTGAGCTCTCAAACTCTCAAGAGGCTATGGGAATTTCAAATATTTGAATGTTTACACTATAAGACAGAGCTAGTATGTTTACAGATAAAGAGGTACAAAAGAAAAGTGTTCCATCTTCATCTTTCCTCCCATGAACGTTAATTTTCTTCAGGGTTCCAAGCTAAATCTTGATAACTTCTGAATCATTTGCAAAGTTTGCAAAGTGGTTCAATGTAACAAGGGATTATACATTTGTTTTGTAGGAGTAAACAGCCTAAATTTCTAACATTCTGGTTAAATCTAGGAATCACTTCTACCTAATTTTTCAGTTGAGATTTATTACATGGTTTTCCCCACTACATCAACATACATCCCAAGAGTATGAAGTTAGATGGAGATTTACAGCCCAGTTTCCAAAAATTGGTTCAAGTTCAGCAGGCCACAGCCTTTTTTTTTCACTTGTGGCTCACTGGCTTGTTGTCCCTTTCATTGCTTATGCTGAGCACCAAGCACAATGGCAAAGGGTTCTGTGTTTAGAGTCTTTGGTATGACCCGGTGAAGAGCCGAACTTCCAACCTCCCAACTGCAAGTCTGATGCAAAGGGTATGAAGAGTCCCTTTTACACACACATAGGATGTTACCATTTCATATTCTTACTGGACTGACAGAAGGGAGTTACACAAAGATGGAAGCAAAGAAGAGGTCCATTTCCTGAACATCTGTGAGCCTAGAGAAGGGGTCTAAGATAGGGGAGGGTTCCCCTTTGAGAAAAAAAATCACATCAGGAGGGAAAAAAGAAAAAGTCCTTTTTTTTTTCTGTTTTTCAAGTATGTAAATGCCTGTACAATTGAAGTAACATTTATGTAAAAAGATTCCCCAAACCCTTAAAAAAATCAATCCATCCTTAACCATTCCAACCAGGGAAACCAAGACAAAGCTTTTTGCAAAACAAAATGAAAAATTTTTCTCAAAGACTTATTACTTAGTAAAATCAGGAATTTCCTTGAACTCTTATACTTCTGGTTGCAAAGTCAATTCTAACATCCTCCAGACCCAAAGTTGGCCATGACACAAGAAAGGTGTGATAAAATTCATTCCAAAATAACCACAGAAACACAAGATGCCACCCCAACCCCACTCTAAGTAAATATCTTTGACACTTGAAAAATTGAACATATTTCAAAAGTGTTCTACCTTGCAGGACCTCCACCTGTTGTGTCCTATCCAGGTTCGAGAGGGCCTGGATGCCTTTCTCATATTGCGACAAGCCCGATTGGTTTACCTTCCCTCTCTCTTCATAGGCAAGCACTGTATCCTCTTCACAAACCAGGAATGATACTTGCAGTTCTTCATAATGTTCCTGAAAAAAATAAAGCCGGCTTTGCAGTACAGGTATCCACAACTGTTGTCATAGTGTCCATCAGGGTGGGTAATGGGGAAGATTCCACCCCCCCCCCCCTTTCCAGAAAGACGAAAGCAAAATTCCCCCTTTCATTTACATATTTACATATTTCCGTAAAAGTAAAATAATGTTAGTATCATGGTTTCTTTTTAGGAGGAGGACACCTTCAAACAGCCTTCTGACTGCACCTTATAGAGGCCATGAAGCAAGCTTTTACCACTATCAAACCAACAATAACTTTAGTCAAGGACAGCACCAATTTGGACAAGTCTGGGAGGGATCAATTTCTCTATCTTCCCCCTCCCCCCCTTTTTTATTAGAGTCTCTAGCTGACTCTCTGGTTGCATTTCAAGTAATTCACTCAGATGCAGGTAGGTATAACAAAAGCTGAAGTCTACAAAAACCACAAATCAAAACCCTCTAGTGTGTTTAAAAAAATTGTGGTTTAAAAAAAATAAATACCCACTCTTTAATTCAAGTGGTAATACTATTTTGAGAATAATTGGAATGATGTTTTATATGACTAATAAAGTTTTAAGGACAAAAGTAGTTGCCCCAGACTTTTTTCAAAACATCCACTATATCTCACAAATTTCTTTCCACTACTTTCCTTTTATACTTATTCAGGGTAACATTCAAGTTTGCAGCTCCTTGAAAATTTTGGAACTGAGAGAGAAAAACCTAGTCACACGACTCCTGAGAGCCATTCATAAAATAGGGCAGTCTTCTAATCCAACTTGGGATAACTGCATTTTCTTTTGAAGCTTGAAACGATAGGCGACAACATTAGTATTTATCATTTCCAAAACTTTGTTCTGGAGACCAAAATTTTGCAGTCTGACATTAAATTGGACTAGTTTTGAGAGCCATCTCATCATATCACATCTCGACCCAAAACCATGCCGTGGAAATGAGACTTACTAAGCACTCAGATTACTAGGAATTCAGATTCAGTTTTCAAAGTTTGTAAAGCTACTGTTAAACTACGACAAATTCACATTCAATTATGCTCCCAATTTTTATGAGTTTTATTTAAATCTTCTCCATCTATGGTCAAAAAAAGCCAAAAATGTGGTAGGAATTTGCCAATTTTGCATCAGACGTTCACCAAAATGACATGGTAACTGATTTTTTTTCATCACGTCACACAGACAGACAGCTTTTATCATAAACATTCAGTCCCATGGAAACTGTCAATAAGATGTCACAAAATAAAAAGTGTAACTCTGTGATACAAATCATTTACTCCAAAAAGTTGGAAAATTTGGGGTTCTTCCCATCCAGAGATGGGGAAGAATTTTAATTAAAATTCTAAGGTCCAAACATGCAAATTTGTTGTTGTGTGACCATAGCTTTAAACATATCTTTGAAACTCTGGACATGATCTTTTGAAAAGGTCACTTGAATATCAGTGAAGGCAAGGTAAGCCCATCCAGGAGCAACCACTCAACTTACAATACCAGTTTGCATGATTTCCCATCTCATAATTAAGTAAAACTGCTTGATGCTACCATTACCTTACAGGATTGGCAAGTACACAGCTTTGATCTCCAACCTCGTTTCCAGAACACAGCACCATCTGTCTTTGTTATGTTTCTCTTTTTCAACTCCTCTAACTGACAAAGCTTCTTCGATTGGTTTCCGTCCTTACTATCATTCATCTCTACTCTACCATCAGTCAAAGACTCATCTGTTGCAGCTCCAAGCAATTTTTGGTCAGTGGAGGCCTCCTCCTGTTGTGGTAATAAGTTCTCTTTTGACCCTACCCTGTCTATCTTCCCTTCATCATCCTTTTGCTGTCAAAATTTAAATAAAAACTTCATAATTCTGAAAGACAAATTTCCATGACAAGAAAGTTCTTTAAAGCTGCCCTAAGTCTTGTAACAATGATGGCCATTTGTCCAGTTTTCAGACAATCTGGCTTTTTAAAATGTTGTACTCCATTCAGGTTGGCACTGTGCCAGATCTTTTAACATTGCTGTATTCCATTTTCTGAGATTTTTTTTTTCCTAACAGAACCATACAGCATAAAGCACAGAAAGCAGAGGGGTCTACAAATTTTCTCGTATGCTATGTGCCAACTCATGATGAAGCTCTACTTTTATAGCAGCCGAGATTTTTGTCCTTTTCCGACATCAGAGAACGGCCACCGTGTTTGAAACAGCTTACCACATTTGCATCAAAACAAGGTTATAAATCTTCAGCACTACTGTATCAACACAATGTTTGCCAAAGAGAGGGGGGACTTGTTGTGCTAAACTTTTCACAGACTACACACTCATGCACATGCGTGGAAAAAGTTGGGAAGCTGGGAGGCTCTTTCCCGGGAAATTTTGCGATCTGGAGGGAAATTTAGGCAATTAGAGGGAAATTTCCCATTTCTGTACATGAAAACATGGGGGGAATTGTGGGAAATTTAACTCCCTTCCAGGGAAATAATTTCACTCCCTTCCTGGGAAAGACACATTTTTTCTAGCCCTGCTCATGCACTACCCTTATTTCAGTGTGGTACTGAATATGGTAATGCTTCTTCAGTCTTCTTTTTCTATAACAAATAAACTTTCAACAAAGGAAAACGGAGTGAACGCTTTGTTCAATATCCAAATATCTTTCACTTGATGCCAAAAATAAGGCATCCTTTTTACCTTTCATTTAACTCATTTAACTCAATTGGCCCAAACCCTTTGTGGCAACAGGATGTCATATCTGTACCCCAATGCATGAGATTTTGGAAAGCTTCATACAATACAGTGTGCATCATTCAAATGGTATATTTTCCTATATACAGTGATTGCAGTTTCCAAATAGTGACATTATGTGAGAATTCATTTACTTTGGAGAACTTGTGCCATTGTCACAAAACAGTGTGGGAGGTACTTTTCCAGTGTCGCCATTTGACGATTGGGTTGATAAATAGACAGAAAGGCCTAATAAGTTCCAGTGGCTACATATCTACTTGGGACAGATCATATGTATGTCTGAATTGATCATGGTTGTGACTATACAACTTGCAGAATGTAAGAAAGTTGCAGAATGTAAAGTTACTATTACTAAATATGACTTTTCTTGGCAGTCCAGGACTTATCAGTTAGGTAGGAAAATTTTTTGCCCTAATAATTGAACTTCCGGTTTAATCTAGCTGCTTCCAACACTTTTTCTCCAGTTGTGGGCAGGCTTGGGGTAATCGTAATCGGTAATCGTTATTGATTGCAATCGATTACACATTTGGAAGAAGTTGCAATTGCAATCGTTTACTTTTGTGAAAATCGCAAAGTAATTGCAATCGTAATCGATTACAATGGCAAAGTAATTGCAATTGTGGTTTCATTTCTGATTATACCGAAGTTGAATTGAACGAAAAAGTAAAGTTACTAAACAATTTTTTCAGTGCTTGGTTCTTCTGTTGGAATGACAAAATTTAATTGTCCCTCTTTCTTGGATGTTCCAGCTTAAAATGAGTGAGAAGTGCATGGGTTCAATAATCTCTACTTTGGGAGGACTTGGTTCTGTCCATGGCCTTTTTCCAGTTGTGTGCACTGAATTGTTTTGCCTACTACATTGCTTATGTGGAAAGAAAATGTAATCAAGATTGCAATCATGATTACATTGCAATGTAATCACAATCGTAATCAATTATTTTCAATTTTAGCTGTAATCGTAATCATGATTGCAATCGTAAAATATGGAGTAATCGCAATCGTAACCAATTAGATTGAGATGTTATCAACCCAAGCCTGGTTGAGGGGCAATGGAATGTTACCCATACTTCATTGCTTATGCACTGTGGGGCTTAAGGGTAAGCATGTACCACAAATGTTAATTTGATAGCACATTTAAAAAAAAAATAAAACAAAAACGTTGGATACCCCTACACTACAAAATTTTATTAACAATACATTACTAATTCCAAAAAGGTCCAAAAAAGTTTGTACTATATACAGATCCAATGCAAACCTTAGATTGAACATCTGATGGGCCTACAGTGACCTTAGATTCGTGGATTGCATCAGATTGGGAGCTTTGAGCTGCTTCAGATTTCCTCTCTACTTCACAATTTGAACTGTCAGTAACAGGTTCCGATGATTCTGACACTTCTGACTTTATGGCAGAGCTGGAAGTTCCTTCACCTGTTTCATTTTTGACATTTGATTGATCTCCCTGCAGCATTGATGAGAAGATGATTTAAGGTTAAACAACGATGGACCATGCGTGATCAGGATGTTGATGAAGGCAATGCACAAGGGTGCAGCTTAAGTGCATCCCACGAAAGCAATCAACATTTTTTGTTAATTCTTTATTTTATAATTTACTTCCGGTATTATATCTTAATATCACAATTTAACAAACAGGATTTCCTTGAACAAAAATTGTTCAACCTTGTTCATTCACACACAGCAATATCTTTATTATGAGGCAAAAAGGAAAAGAATTTATTTGTTAATAACCACATGAAAAAAACATGAGTAAAATGGAGTATCCTCAAGATGAGAGCACTTATCCATTAAAATATTTACCTCTAGATAATGCATGGTCCCCTGACAATGAGTATGTCATTCTGCTTGAAAGACTGTCTATAAACTGGAGTGCCACCCACTTTCAGTGAACAGAAAATTTTGAAAATCTTGCAATATCTCAATCTACTAAGCTCAACATACAAAAAAGTTTCCTTAAATAATCCTTTCTTAACGTTGAAAATACATCTAAGCCCTTGGAATCCCCAACACAAGAAATTTCTAAAATGCAATAAATCAAAAAATTTAAAAAAAATACCTTAACTTGCAGCAAGACTGTCCCTGTTTGTTCTGCACTTTTTTCTTCCACATCGACTTCACCTGTTTGTTCAGCTTTCACATTTGTAATTTCTGTCAAAACCAAAAGTAAGAATGGTATAGTCGATCACACCTACAGCACTTTTCAATCCAAAATCCCATCCAAATTTTTGCAAATAGGACTAATAGCTTTTATGCAGACTCTGTTCTTAGGCTCGTCACACTATCGAGAACTTAACCTAATTTGTTGCATCACAACAAATTGTTGTGCTACCATTATGTAACTCAGATGGCTCAACAGAACAATGTTTGTCCCCATCCAGCTTTTGTGCAAATGTTACATAAAAACTGCCTGTCCTTGCGATGTCACAAAATAATTGTTTCACATATAGTTTTGTAATTCCCTTTATTTGTAAAGGATAATAAATTTTTGAGTCACTTTGACCAGAAAAGGAGAGTATTTACCTAAAAAAGATGAAACATCTGAAACTGCTATTGTGAGACCCATACTCTAAATCCCTTCTTTCTGAAGCATTTTAACTTTCACATTCATATTTTTTCACATCGTGCAAACAATTAATTTAATTTTACAGAAGGAAACTTTAACAGACAAATCCTCTCATCCCTGAGAGAGCAAATTCTTCCACCTTCATCTCCCCATCCCAAATCTGTTTAATGCTCCTCCTTGTCACTGGTATACAAGGCCCTATAGACAAAACCGGACATCAAGTGATGGTCTGATTTCAGTTGGCCATAGCTGGGGTCCATCACCTCTTAATCTGTCAATTACCTTGCTAACCTGTATCATGAATGGTTTTACACTAAATTGTATCTTGATTCCCTCAATTTCGCTGAATATAAGGGTTTGAAATTCACGTAGACAGTGAATGAAGACGATTTAAGGCTGATGGACCCCAGTAATGGCTGCCTGCAGTCACTAAAAACAAGCGCTGATCAGATTCGTCTATAGTAAGTTAGGAGGATGAGGTTTCACAGCCTTGTTTCTAACCCACTGGTTTTAATTTGGACCAGCCACTGCATTTCTTCCAATTGTAGTTGATTGGTTTGTTCTCCGTACTCCATTGGTACAAGGCCCTATGTGCAACTGCTCTGTAAGCATGTAGCTGGATGTAACTATTTTCCACATTCTGAATTTAATGACAACCAATTTGCAAATTTTGCTTTCCCTGATCAACAATTATACTTGGTCTCAAAGACCGTGGGGGTCAAAACAGGGAATAATTTATCCAGTATTGCATTGCAATTTGCTATACAAACAGGCCGAGTTGCTACACAAATGAAAAATTGTGTAGCAATTTTTTGTGCGCATAACCCTTGCATTTTCACAAACAATGTGTGAAAGATCTCAAGAATCTGCAAAACTGCTTTGCAAAATTTGAATGCTAAATTATTCCCTGCAAAATAAAATGATATTTAAGGTTACTTAGTGGTCTTTTCACATTCCTTCCCTTTCCTTTATGCAACAACTCTGGTCCCTTGGTCCAATTAAAATACTGTGCTTTTCTTCCCCTAACACCAAGTACCCCACTCTAATCTCCTAAGAAATTTGTAGGTAAGGTGAATAGATTTCAGAAGCTGACAGATATATTTACAATACTTCATGGTCAGTGTTATCACCAAGTTTTAGTATCTAACTAGAATATTCACCATTAAAAAGGATGAACATCCCACCAAAATGATGACTGAACTCAAGCAGAAGAACTTGTTAAAAATATTTCAGTCTGTCAGCAAATACAATACACATTCTCTCCCTCCCAAGGATTATACTAGACTATGGATTCAATACCCAAGTTTTTCTCCCTTTGCACTCAACTGGATGGACTGAAATCCTCTGCATCCCCCTTACTGCATTCTCCCATGCATTTAATTAGAAATGGCTGTTACATAACTGACATGCCCTGCTCAACCTTGTTCAAACAAATCTTTAAGTAACCATTCCATCACAGAACACTTTTTCTTATAACAGGCTGCGTGAGCCAGTGTCAGTCATACATATCAAACAACACATGAATAAAGTAAATTCCCAATGTAAAACCATGTCAATTTGTTGAATTTGCATGGAAGGAATCATATATTGTTATACTGCCGTCTATAAAATAACGTAACTCAAACTCATCGTTAAAAGACCTTTTAAGATGTACTTGGACAGCCCCCCCCCCCCCCCCTTTTAACTGTGTTTAAAATGAACAAACACTTCAGTGTCACCACTAGACAGACTGTGACATCATTCATTACAGATCCGAGACTCACTCCAAACAAAACCTTGTTTACTAGGAAAAAATAGATTCCCTTATCATAAGTAATTAATTTACTTGACAGATTCCAGACAGACAAATAACGGTTTATTTACTCAACTGACACCAGGTGTTGCTTCAGACGACGGAATTGAATGGTTAAGAAGAAAATTTTAAAAGGTAAGAAAACAACTATAGCAGCGATTATTTGTTAGGGGGACTGACACTTCCAAAATGACTTTGCTACCTGTTCTTCTTTCTTACTGCCAGGGATGAAAACAAGAGGGACAAATAAATACAGCAGGGAAAGACACTCTCCAGATGACCAACTAATGGCCATCTCCAACTGTTAGACTTGACAAGCTGGGGACCGATGAAAGGGTACCATATTAGAACTTTTCTATGCATCCTAATCCCCACCAATTACGATGCATAATAAACCAATCCATATGTCCCACAATTCCACATGGAACTAAGAGAGAGAGATCATACACTTTCACACAAGATGACCAATTGATGCTGGTAACTAGTTTTGGTTATGAACTCTTTAATTTCAATATCAACATCACTATATAAATTGTGATGTTTTTGACATATTCACATTTACATACATGATTTATTTTTTATTTTCAAACATTTAGCATTCTATTCCTGCTATGAACTATGTTATGTATGGCTGAGCGTATACACATGAGCCAGGTGACATTTGAACAAAAACCCAGGCAAATTTCAGCTTTAAGCAGCATAAAACACAATATCATTGGTCAAACCTTGCATTTGAAGATACAAACAGATCTAAAAATGCCTTTTTTTTTTCAATTTTATCAAGGCATGATGGGAAAACTGTAATGTCAACAAGGCAAACTAATTGTGCAGACTGTGCTTACCTATAGAGTGCACCCTGTATGCCCAAAGAAAATCATAGATCTTCATACATGATTGACAAACCATTTCTTGATATTCATAATTAGGAGGCAGCTCTTCCATTCCCAAGTGCTATAAATAAAAGAAAAGTTAAACAGTATATTTGATTTAATTTCAAAGAAATGTTGCAATGATGGGTTAGTCATTTTTGATACAGAGGGCAGTATAGTGTGGTCTAGCCAAAGATATTACAAACATAGATACCAAACTTAAAATGGCACAGTGACTCTTCACTGAGGCCCAATCAGAGGAGCAGAAGAGCTGATCACTGATCAGTCGTTTTGAAAGCTAACAGTTAATTGGTATCTTCCCATAGTATAAACACGTGTGCTTTTGAAATATTGCAATTCTTTCAAACACCATTCTTCCATAAATTCCACTTACATGAAACAGTTTCAGGCTTCTTTGTGAGCTTTCTGCTTAAGAACACTTGCACATTATCCTTCTGTACAATGACTGATTTGAAGTTCTTTTTCCAAGTACCTGGAGTATGCGTCAATTGTTCTGGGCTTCACACAGAGAAATGCATTGTACTTGTGCAGAACTCGCTTTGAAAATGCATGCAAGAGATCTCGTCATAATGGAATTTTCTGTTACGCATTCGTTATTTTGCATGCAGATAACTGCACAGAACTGTGCGAAAGTCAAATGAACACTTCCGCCCCTCCGATTGAGCCCGCGTCAGGAGTCAGCGCGTCTAACAGTGTAGGGATAGGAGTTTGGTATCTACGTTTATATATCTTTGGGTCTAGCTTTTATCCAACCACAATGCAAAAATGCATTGAGGTTTCAATGATACATACATGCTCTTTTCAATAAATGGTACATTTCTTGTAACAACTGGTGACCCAAAATAGCCTTTGTCTCCACCTGTAAGTGACTGCAGTTTTTCTTTCATACTGTGCCTTAAGATATTCTGCAAACAAGGTTTTCAGAGTTTGATACCAGGTGATACCAGATGACCATTGACCTCCACCAAAAACAACAGGTACAGTACTTTCAACTCACCATAACACATCCACATACTAATTGGGAAATCCATCCAAGTTTCCTACCTGGAGATATCCCATTTTGACAAGTTTTGCAAAGTTTGACCAATCATGATCCCAGATATCCTTTCACATCCACAAAAAATAACCTTATACAGACCATCTTCTCACCATAATTCATTTACATACTAATTTTGAAATCCATCCACCTTTCATACCTTGAGCTATCCTAAACAAGGTTTTCTGAGTTTGACCCCTATGACCCCAAATGACCTTTGACCTCTACCAAAATCAATAGGGTTCTTCCTCCCATCATGACGCATCAACATATCAAGTTTGAAATCAATCCAAGGTTCCTACCTTGAGATATAGTGTAAACCAGGATTTCGGGGTGTGACCCCATGTGACCCCAAATGACCTTTGACCTCCACGAAAATAAATCAGGTTCTTTCTTACATCATAACGCATCAGCCTATCAAGATTGAAATGAATCCAAGTTTCCTACCATAATGTATCATGTTAACAAGGATTTCAGGTTTTGACCCCATGTGACCCCAAATGACCTTTGACCTTCTTGAAAATAAATTGGGTTCTTTCTTACATCATAACGCATCAACATATCAAGTATGAAATTGATCCAAGTTTCCTACCACAAGATATCGTGTAAACAAGGATTTCAGGGTTTGACCCTATGTGACCCCAAATGACCTTTGACCTCCACCAAAATCAATAGGGTTCTTCCTGACATCCTAACGCATCAACATATCAAGTATGAAATTGATCCAAGTTTCCTACCATGAGATATCGTGTAAACAAGAATTTCAGGGTTTGACCCATGTGACCCCAAATGACCTTTGACCTCCACCAAAATCAATAGGGTTCTTCCTGACATCCTAACGCATTAACAATCAAGTTTGAAATTAATCGAAGTTTCCTACCATGAGATAGCATGTAAACAAGGATTTCGGGGTTTGACCCCACGTGACCCCAAATGACCTTTGACTTCCACCAAAATCAATAGGGTTCTTCCTTACATTATAACGCATCAACATATCACGTATGAAATTGATCCAAGTTTCCTACCATGAGATATCGTGTAAACAAGGATTTCAGGGTTTGACCCCAAATGACCTTTGACCTCCACCAAAATCAAAAGGGTTCTTCCTGACATCATAACGCATCAACATATTAAGTATGAAATTGATCCAAGTTTCCTACCATGAGACATCGTGTAAACAAGGATGTCTTGATTTGACCCCATGTGACCCCAAATGACCTTTGACCTCCACCAAAATCAATAGGGTTCTTCCTTATATCATAACGCATCAACGTATCAACTTTGAAATTAATCCAAGTTTCCTACCATGAGATATCGTGTAAACAAGAATTTCAGGGTTTGACCCATGTGACCCCAGATGACCTTTGACCTCCACCAAAATCAATAGGGTTCTTCCTGACATCCTAACGCATTAACAATCAAGTTTGAAATTAATCGAAGTTTCCTACCATGAGATAGCATGTAAACAAGGATTTCGGGGTTTGACCCCACGTGACCCCAAATGACCTTTGACCTCCACCAAAATCAATAGGGTTCTTCCTGACATCCTAACGCATCAACATATCACGTATGAAATTGATCCAAGTTTCCTACCATGAGATATCGTGTAAACAAGGATTTCAGGGTTTGACCCCATGTGACCCCAAATGACCTTTGACCTCCACCAAAATCAAAAGGGTTCTTCCTGACATCATAACGCATCAACATATTAAGTATGAAATTGATCCAAGTTTCCTACCATGAGATATCGTGTAAACAAGGATTTCTTGATTTGACCCCATGTGACCCCAAATGACCTTTGACCTCGACCAAAATCAATAGGGTTCTTCCTTATATCATAACGCATCAACGTATCAACTTTGAAATTAATCCAAGTTTCCTATCTTGAGATATCGTGTAAACAAGGATTTCGGGGTTTAACCCCCTGTGACCCCAGATGACCTTTGACCTCCACCAAAATCAATAGGGTTCTTCCTCTCAGTATGGGGTATCTGTGTACCAAGTTTGAGAATTCTCAGATCTTCCCTTCTCAAGATATCGTGTAAACAAGCAAAGTGTCACAAACGCACACACATACACACACACACATGCACATACATACACACGCACATACACACATACATACACACACACGCCATCATGAATGCATAGGTTTCTCTTTTCATCGAAACCAAAAAGGGTCAAATAAACAATTTCAAAATGTGAACATGTGTATGTTGAAATAAGCTCCAAGTAATATGTTATTTTTCGATATATCCTGGATACAAATACTGTGACTAAATAATCTACAATATGACTCAAGTTGTGTTTCAATCACATATCAAAAAGTGAAACATTTCCCTGGTAAAGAAAGCTGCCAGGAATCTTTCAACAGAAATAAACACTTGTGAACCTACCCTGCCATGATACCAATCTTCGCACATAACACATTGTATCATTTCATCTTCAACCTAAAGAAGAAACAAAACAGATGTTTACATAAGTAAATCTACAGTATTAAAAGTTTGCCCAGTTAAAAAAGAATCTCTTAATCTATAATTTCCTGCAAAACCATTTTTGTTCACAAATTCTGTTCTGCAAGTTTCCAAGTACGAAGGGGCCCACACAATATGACCAAGTAAACAATTTCAGTGAAACTGATTGACTCAAAAAGTAAAAGAAGATAGTGTGAGTGAATAACTCTTAAGAGAGTATTTGAATTTTTTTTACTTGTTTTCAAAAACTCCTATAATGATGCTATAACTGACATAGAAATTTTAGCTGCTACAGAAATGCATAGACACTTAATTACTAGTCTAGCCCTCCAATCAGGCTTCAAGTCCACAGCAGTGACTAATAAGGTGCTGAATGAAGGGAGGGGATGGCTTTTCAAGAGGATGGTTTCTGAGGGGAGGGGGTAAATTTTTTCAGTGGTTGCAAATGTTTGAAAATGTCTTCAGTCAATGGCAGCTTACAACTTACCACTTTCTAGCAGGGTGAGACAGATTCAGGGGGAGGGGGACTTCAACGCCTACCTAGCCCCCTTGGCTATAGGTCTATTAAGCTTACACTTCAATTTCAGTTTCTCAATGACCAAGGTGCCAAACAGCCAACATGCCAAGAGAACTGGAGTGACCTTAACCCTTGCACAGCCACTTACATAGTATTATGTGTCCTGAAAAGTTTCCCTTCACGGCCAAATACATAATATTACATAAATTACTATGTAGTTTTGAACTTTTTGGCTGAAAACAGTGTTGATACAGTAATTGACACTGGCTGTGAAAGGTTAATGATTGAATTCAGGCAGATCCAAGGAGCCAGTTGTGTTGAAATAATTAAAGACCTAGAAAATACCTCAAGTTTACAGAAAATATGATTTTTGTGCATTATTTCTAGCCCTTTAAACTCCCTCTTAAGTCAGGATTCAAGTCAAGAAATGAAACTCCAATTCAGGAAATGCTTACTTGCCCGGGCCCTTTCATAATTGTCCTAGTCTTTTGCACAAGCTAGAGCTTTCATAATCATTATGAGCATGTACCAAGAGAAACAGTAAGCAAGTAACATTCTTTTAAGACTTTGTGTATAACGAGCACCCCCTTTCGTGAACAATGTGGTTGAAATCACAAGAATCACTAAGGGTAACCATAATTAACTTTGTAATCTGTACAATTTGAACTACAAAAAGTACAGTACAATGCAAGCAAGGCATATTCAAAGAACCTTACCAGATATTGACTGACACAACCAGCCAGCTGGTTGATTCCCTCATGTCACATATACTGTTTCTATAGACAAAGGTGGCAGTTGGGCAATTGTGAGGAGTTGCTAGCTGAGGTCCATCAGCCTTATTTTATCATTTTGAATCAAAACACCACAGGTGACTGTAAACAACCCAAATCCCTTGAATAAGAGATTAACTTCATGTTTTGAATTCCATGTAACTATTCATGGAACAGAAAGATGAAAAAATGAGATGAACCCCACAAATAGGGGCCAAATCTCAAGATCACTTTAAGAAGGGTTAAAGGTCCTATAAAAGTTTAATATGTTAGAGGGGTACTTATTTTAAGCATTTTGATGAAATTTGCATTGAAATCCATTGTGTGTTTCTCAAGATATGAGCAAGCAAGTTTTCACATTTTCAACAAACAGTGAACTTGCATCAAGCACATATGACATCACATCCTCATATTAATGGACAGTGTTTTGCTTTTCTTTAAACTTTACAGCTTATTTCCTCCTAAACAATCCCATATTATTAAAATGTGATTGCATAAGTGACATGAGAATTTTTTAAACTTTGCAATCCCCATTGGGAGGTCCTATTAACATCAAGGTAAACACAACAATCTGAAAGTAAAAAAAAAACAAACAAACAAATGGCAACAAAGCATTCCTTGTCAATGTGCCCTCAAGATCAAAACAAATCTACTAACTTCACTTCATGATATCTTGAGAAATACATGTCTGATTTGAATGGAAATTTCACCATATTGTGTACTGTAGATTTGGTTCTTTCATATGTGAAAATTAAATTCTTGCTTCATCTTCCCCTTTAATAACATGATTTGTGTATACTCACGTCATCCTCTGGGTCAGGATACGGCCTTTTACAGTGGCAATAAAGTCCCTTGAAATTCTGGTTGTACTTATTCTTCTCATTTTCTGGAGATTTGTCCTGGAAATTTCAAAATGTCATTCTGGGGATTAATCATTGCTACTACCTACATATTGGCTAAACTGTTTTCTTTCACCAATGGCAGCAGTTGGGAAGCAGACCTCACATTTGTGACCGTTACTGCGCAACCTTTACACCCTCAGCACTCGCAGTGAAATGCATTCCGGGAGACCATACTGGAGCTAGCCTACGCAGAGCAAAAACGGACACCTGTTAAAAATGTCAATAAATCTTTTCAAGAAGGTCTTATATAATTGAGTATTTTTTGACAATTGAAAAATAGTTAAATATTTGAAAGAAACTTGTTTTTGTAGCTATAGCAGTAGTCAGGTGGTGAACTTTGGCTAGAGCTCTCCTCATAAGCTTTCTGAGAAAACCGAAGGAGCAAGAGCTCACCTGCGAAATTTAAAACTGCGCATTTTCCGTCTTCCAGGTGAAAATATGTTGAAATATCATTGAAATATCATGAAAGGAAGAGATCGAGTAATATGTCTAAAATATAGTGGTACCTTTCTTGTTAACTTTTTATCTTCACTAAAAATGCTATAAAGAACTTTGGTCTTTGTTCTGCTTTATCTATTCATTATATTTACATACTTTCGCATCACTTACATATACATGTGTATGCCCAAAGCATGGCATTGTGTTGGATCTTGTATCGCAGTACTGCAATATGATAGTTACTATCATGGATTGTGTTTCAACACAGCTGAATTACTAACATCATAACATGTGTACTGCAAAGAGATTCGTAGCATTAACAAAGCGGGATTGACCATCTTTAGGAAAATTGGGATAATTCATCAAGCAGACTATGCTATGCAAATTTGAACATCTGGTAATTGTTGGGTAGCTTCAGGATGATTTCAGGACAAATTTGTGACCATTCGCCAACCGTCACTAA
Source organism: Holothuria scabra (assembly GCA_037179385.1). Taxonomy (NCBI): domain Eukaryota; kingdom Metazoa; phylum Echinodermata; class Holothuroidea; order Aspidochirotida; family Holothuriidae; genus Holothuria; species Holothuria scabra. Next base: position 66,914,670 of record CM074180.1, on the reverse strand, counting down.
AAGGTGACACCAAATGTCCCGGTGATTCTTGTGCCTTTTAGTCAACAATTTTGCCTGAAACTGATGATATGATAACACGCAAAATTATTCCGGCAAGTTTCATCGTTTTCTTGTACATCATTGAAAGTATACAGAATAAAACAGCCATTCTTTTTTCCAAGTGTACATTTCCATAAGCAGTTAAACTTCAAAATTGTGTGACGTCATCAGAGCTTAATATTATTTTGGTGACCCCCGAGGTCAGCTTTCCAATTGGCAGGGCCCCTAGCCAGACAAAGTACTGATGGCTAAATGACTTCCAGGAGAAATGAAAATTTTTTTCTGGGGCCGTAATGGGTAGAACTGTTTTCTGAACTTCTTCCCAGCTATGCAGAATTTATGGTAACTATAAAAGCTACAGTATTTATTAAAAGCAAACATATGTGTCTTTTGCAGAATAGTTCCATGTAAAGTACTGTAGACCTAGCTGTTCCCTGGACTATGGAGTAGTCATATAATAAATACCATGAGAGCAAAATTTTCCATAAATGCTCTAAAACAAAACTAAATGAATAGTCATGATTATGTTGATGTACAAACTTACAAACAGGTCAACACTCAATATGTGAAGGGGTATCTACTTCTCAATACCATAATACTGCCACCATCTTAACCATTCTCACATGCGCACATGTAAAACTCACCAAGTGGTAACTAGCTGCATATATCTGAAAGGTGACTGTTTTGACAAGCGATTTCATTTTCATTGAAGAAATATCCTCTGTTTCAAGGCAAAATATCACCTCTGACAGTTCAAACTCTCGGAACCAATTCTTCTACTTTCCCCTCTCCTATATTTGTCTAAAACTCATCTCTGTCCGAACACAACCCTAGACAACTGCTTGAGGGGCATCTCCAGTGAGTATGCAAGGCCCTCCTTGTAATTAAAACATGTTAAGTAATGCGGGGCACAATATCTTTTGGATTTGATATCAATCAAAGAGCAGAACTGCAGAACCAATCCAAAATTCCAGTAACCCCTACCCAAAAAGAAGTGTGGTGTGATGAGAGACTGTCTCTAGTAATGATAGAATATGGTTTTGGACCATTCATAATGTCTTTCTTTATTTTGTTCTTCAGAACAGATAAACTTCATACAGCTTTTAATAACCAATTCATAATGTAACTGTACATTTCAAAACATACAATTTGTCATCTCCACCAGTGTACCCCGACCCTCACCCCCCTGTGGGTTCCAGAATATGCCCAAGGTATTTTCCACCTGTCATAAGAGGTGGCTAAATGAAGGAAAACTAGAACACTTTAAATGTATTTGAAACCAAACTTGAATTTGAACATATTTGAAACCATATTTAAGATTACTTTTTATCTAGTTGCATACGACACATTCATGTACAGTAGGTGTGTCATTAAATTTCATCTCACTAATCGATCCACCTGTGTGTTATCACAGTTTTATTTTATACTCTAGCCATCCCAATTTGTCCACTTATTATCCAGAATCAATCAGTGAGGTTCCCATTCAGATATCTTGTGGTCAGCTGTCTCATGGTCAGCTATCTTGTGGTCAGTAATGCTTAACAGGTTGACTGAACATGGTATTGCATGGAGACAAAGATGTTAGTTGTATACATTTTATCATTGAATAGCAGCTCTTAACTATTAAAGGCATGAGTTTATATACATGGAAAGGGCCTTTATGTAGGGTCATATCCCCAATAAGCTGGTTGTGTAATTGGTTGGCACATGGAATTGAAGGGCACAGTGAGGGATACCCAAACTGAGCTCAGCACATAGTGTGCGGCATTTCCTTGTTTTCATCAGTACATACATGCAACATGAGGCATTGATCTGAATAGCCAATCCAAACGAACTCCCAGTAGGGGCTCAACCCCACTTAAGAGCAGATTAAAATGCATATTTTTACTCCATAAAGGTAATAATTTAGGCAAATTCCACTACACAGAATAACACTTAATGATTCCTCATTATGTTATGCAGGTAACAATTTAGCATTTTGCACAGCAGTTTTGAAGATGTTTGAGGTCTTTCACACATTGTTTGTGAAAATGCAAGGGTTATGCGCACAATTTTTCATTTGTGTAGCAACTTGGCCTGTATATGTGTACCAAACTGCGATGCAATATTGGATAAATTATTCCCTGTTTTGGTTGGGTTAAGAAAGAATGATGACACCAACTTTCCATGTTAACTCAAATTTTGAATATGTGTCGAAGGTGCCGGATTGGTCTGTTAATCCCGACAATTTGGCGAAGGTGGGATGTGCATGGCCACCTTAATGTATTACAACGTACACTGGAAAATACTTACAGGAATGAGTTTGCAAGTAAGGTCAGGAAATTTGCTATTTCCGCAATCACATCTGAAATTTCTATATTTAGGAAGAAAGAAAAATAAAACTGCTCAAAGCAATGTTATCATACATGAAATAAATTAGAACATGTTTGCATACAAGTGATCAGAATATATTGTTTACATTGTACTCATCACCTGTCACAAATTTAACCTTGCACAGCAGATCAACAATGACAGGTTCTGTTTTATGCCAAATTTTTGGCTCTATTAGGTGATTTGACTGCTTTTTTATTTTCTGGAGGACAACAAAGAGAGCTGATTAATTGGGGATGTAGCGAGAGAGATCTGAGAGCGGGAGGCAAATCGTGTTGAAGACTATCTTTTAAGCATAGCACCATGATCAATTGGGGCAGAAAGTACATATAAATTTTAGCAAAAATGTGCTTCCCACATGACAGGAAATTGAGACTTTCTGTGTCTTTTTTTTTCTCAGTTTAGAAGCAATAATACTTGGGTGCAATTTTTGGGGGCAAGTTTAGAATTGGGAATTTGTCAGGGTCAGGTGCTTCATATTTGCATAGAAATGGGTCACCAAAAACCTGTGAGGGTTGTCTCCGTCCCTTGCTGATACTTGTTGGTACAACCCTGGTGCAAATTGCTTTAATTGAGTCACTTTTCCATTCCATAGCTGGGTTTAGCTAGGTTTTTCATCTCAGGTTCTAACCAACTGGTTTTAGTCAGGTCAGTCATGGCCATTTTTCCAGTCGCGACTCACTGGCTTGCTTTATCTACTCCATTGCTTATGCTGAGCATCAAGCACAATGGCAGTGGGTTTTTTTAAAGTCTTTGGTATGACCCAGTCAGGACTTCAACTCTTGACTTCCTGATTACAAGTCAGATGATCTAAGCCACTTGATAATGCAACTGGTCTAATCAGAGAGTCCAGTTTTATCCTTGAAACAGACTTCATACATTACACCATAAAGAGAATATTTTAAATTAGTGGATGAGAAAAATCTTCATAAATCTTCATTTTACTAAGGATTGTGCTGTTTTCATAAAGTTTAAAATTTTTTCTTCCTTTGTCATCTTTAAAATCAAAATAGTTTTAGCAAATCTGCAAATGTGCATTAGGACAATAAACCCACTCTCAAGCATTGCAATAATTGAGCCTGATCATGCATTATCTAGTGGTTATGCATGATCTTAATTCTCATGCTTAAGAATTAAACGGCCTGCTATAGTGTTTGATGGGGCACTGAACTTTGAAGAGGGAACCAAATTAAAAGAATGATCAGTTACAAATTCAAGTAAATTTCCCAAGTGTTCCACAGAGACCAAATGCTGAGAGCACAACTGTACAGCAGAAAAGTATTTATGTAAATTAGATTACAAGAACTAAAGGGGCTTATTTTTTTTAAGAGATGCACAAAACCATAATTTGCAATCATTCCGGGATTGGCTTCAACTGACGGCATCCTTTGGAGAAAAGTGCAACACCTGCTCACAATTTAGTCATGTTAAAATTAAGAACAAGTAGGTCAAAAGATGGCAATAGTATTCCCATCTTAACCATTTAGGAACCAAAAAACCTCTAAAAGTTCACACAAAGTTTGAAAAATTGAGGTTGGATTTTGATCTTAGGATTTCAGGCAAATGAAAAGTAGGCTACTGTACTGCTTTCACAAGTTTTGGAAAAGAAGGAAATTATGGCATAAAAGACTCAAAAATGTTGCGAAATGAATTATGGGAGATTATGCTCATTTTAATGACAAATTTAATATCAACCTGCTAGATGCAGTGTTGGGAATAGCAAAAAAAAGGGAGAAAAAACCCATCACATGCACCTGTGCACATACAGTAGCTTCAAAATTTTCCTGCTTAAAAATTCTTTCATGCACCATTGAAATATGCTAATGGCTAACTCCATGAAGTTGGGGCACTTTTAAAATTATAGTGATTCTTGGAACACTAAAACATATTTATTGATATATGTCAGCTCAGTTTTTTTTCAAAAGTTTTTTTTTGGAGTAGCTCTTTGGTGGAACTATCATCTGCAAGTTAAATGGAGTTTATATTTCCTATGATTATTTTTTTATGAACCATTGTTTAAGGTTTTTAACCCTTTTTTAGGGGCATACGTATTTTGTAACATAAAATATCAATGTTTTTAATGAGGGGATTATTCAGCAATTACGGAATGGAACACCAAAAATTACTAATTTTTCCGTTACTATCAACCTACCCATGCCCTGGAAACAGTAAACAAAACAGAAACAATGTATTTTTCAAAATTATGGAAGAATGAAAATTTTTATCCCAATGCTACATGTGGTGTCCGCAGTAACTTTTCAAGTAGTATCAACTTGTACAGTTTACCTTGAACACACATGGTTTTCTTTCCTTGTTAATCTGTGTTCAAAATATTATGACAGTGTTCAAGAATTAAATAACACGCATTTCTGCCTAAATAATACTGCATTCAAAATTTTCACAGGAAAATATTGATCATTAACTTTTATTGTGGTGTCCACTGTAGCATCAGGAGTTTTGAAAACATCACACATGTCTCTTTGCAAGAAAAGAACTGATACTGAGAGAATTTGGCATGTCCTAGGAAGTAGCTAGCATGAGGATTCCAGGGGAACATGATTTGTTGAATAGCTACGGCACACAATTTTGTAATTCCAGCTGTATCCTCCTAATTAACAAAGGATTTGGCAGACGGTGTCCATGTAGCATCAGTAGTGTAATAATGCCAACCTGCTGTTATGACTGATGTTAGGTAATATTTGCTGGAAATCCATGGACAATGCAAGAACTTGTTTGAAGTGAACTAGACATAACATTTAATTGATGAAAAGGTTGTTTGGAAGTTAAAACCTACATGTCACAAAATGTGTCCCAATTTCATGGAGTTAGCCTAACAGAAAAATAAGAAAACCTTTTACTGAGATATATATGAAAGATCAGTTCCAGCTGTACATTACCAATGGAACAGGGAAAACAAGCCTGTGAGGCATGACTGGAAAAAGGCTGTGACCAGCTTGACTTGAACCAAAAGGTTGGAAACTAGACTGGACTGGACTGTAAAACTCTATCTAACTAACTAACTACTGTAAAGGCTGTACATTCCTACATTTGCAGACCACTGTTGGCCCATGCAGGGATTCAGGACCAGTGCTAGGCCACACTAAAGTATACACAGAACCATGGTCTGCATAAAACATGCCATCCATCTAGTACTAGATGTGCATGGAGGTGGGACTTAACACACAGTATGTTAATGTTAGTGCTAGAACAGAAAGGAAATCTTGACTTTGTATTGCAATAGCCACATGTTTGCTGGTTTGAAATGCAATTTACAAATTGCAGAATAGCGCAACATCATACAAATACCATAACTTGCACACTCTGCAATGATACGATTGGGAAAACATACATTTTGCTGAACAGTGAATGACTTGTCAGACCACATAAAGGCACATGTACAGTACATTAATACTTACATTCTGATCTGACTTTTGTAAAAGTACATTTCGATCTTTAATTTCCCTTAACTGCTTGATACCTTTCCTTTATCACCCTTCAAACCACCACTACGTAGCTCTACTGCACTGATGCAGTTACAGTAAGTGACTGAAAGCTGCGTGCACTGGCAAAGCACTGGTTCGGGTAAGAATGAATTATTTCAAACAAAAGCTGGATGTGAAAAAGTGGGGAGTACGTACTAAAGCGCAAAAGCATTCACACAATACTAGTTTTAAAAACCACAGCTCCCTGTACATCCAAATGATGATTTAATTCCACTTTGATTTTTGTCAGTTTTTATTAAAATCTCCATTTCTGGCAGAAAGAACCCAAAATTTGCCAGCTTGTATAACTATACATATAAATTGTAGAACCAGCCTGTGTACCACAGGACTAGTCTATGAAAATTAAATTTATGCTAAGAATTTTAGGACATCACATCAACAGATCTATACATTTCATTGGACTAAGCTGTGCGATAAAAAAAATGTCTTTGTGATGCCAAAAATTCAGCTGGCATGTTATTTTTGTAGACATCAGATGCAAGTCATGCAGTAGTGTGCATTGCTTGACAAATCTGTGGCTCTCTCAGGGATGGTGGTGATTTTTACACAAACTTACAAACGTGATCAGATTTCACTGTAGTGTGACCGCGGCTTAAAATACCATGTATTCAACAGGGTTGCAGATACAACGGAAGGCAGGGGACTAAATGACCCACACTGGTTTTTGCTGACCCATTCTCGTGCCAAAATGAAGCACTTCCTACACTTGCAAATGTCCACTATTACTGTACCATGAATCAACTATGAATAACCAAACCTCTTCCCGCAATACTCAGCTTGCACAAGATACATGCACACAAAGTAAATCTACTGCTTTAAAAATAACCTCATGCCAAAATGAAGCCCTCATGATGCTAAATTCCCCACTGTTAATTTTTAACTTGCCCCATAACTTTACCTCCAAATAAAAAATTGCCAAACTTCTTTCATAAACTTAACTCTAACTTGAGAAAAGAAAACCAAGAAGTGACATTTCCTGCCATCCTGGAACCACGTTTTTGCCAAAATTTGTACAACAACCCATCAACTGATTGTGGTGCTACAGTATGCTCAGAGCATTAGATGGTCAGGAGATGCCATTTACATCCCACACTCAGATCACTCTGGTAATCAATGTAAATCAAGCTGTTTTGATTCCACAATTAATGAGTAAAAATATTGTAACATGATTTTCAAGAGCCATCCATGAAGTTAGTCAGTTGGATAGAGTTTTACTGCCCAGTTTCCAACCTATTGATTAAACTCAAGCCAGCCACGGCCTTTTTTCCAGTTGTGGCTCATTGGCTTGATTTCCCTACTCCATTGCTTATGCTGAGCACCACGCACAACGGCAGTAGGTTCCATTTTTAGAGTCTTTGGTAAGACTCGACTCTTGAATTGAACCCGGGCCTTCCAAGTGAGAGGTGGGCGCTCTATACCGTTATACCAAACACACAGTCTGAGCCATTCATGAAATAAGATATTCTACTGTACTACCTTAAGTAGGAGTGACTGTATTTTTCTTTTACTTGCAGTCTCTGCATAAACATCAAAGGAGAAATGATACTATTCTTAACAATTATCATATTAAGGTCTTCAAAATTTACCTCTTTGTGTAGAGTTCAAATAAGTCATGTCCATCATGGCAAGCATAGCTGCAGGCAAGACATATTCCAGCCATTTTGTCTTCATCGATGTTGCAAGTACCACAAGCATACAAAGCTTGACGAGGCTGATAACCCTACAAAACAAAAGAACATAGTTTGCAAAACTGATACACACCACAATTGCAGTGTCTTTCAGAATTAAATGAGTACATTCAGTTTTACACAATACTAAGTGGATAGACTCGGTGTCTACCGGATGTTCCCAGGGTTCAATGTTCCCAAGGTTTGATGTTCCCCATTTTTGTATTATCTCCATGATTTGACCATAATTATAAGGTTCATTATTCCCAAGGTTCGATGTTCCCGGAAGTGTAAATGTTCCCAAGATTCAGGAACATTGAACCTTGGGAACAGCGAGCGTTGGGAACAATGACATAGCCCTGATAGACCCTTCCGTAGATGCAATAGACATTCCACTCCAGGAGGTTGACCATTCCAGTGGTGATGAAAAAAGGGTGAATTAGGATAGCTTTCTGTTGATGGCAGCACAACGCTACCAGTTTCATCCCCAGTGATCATTTTGCAATAGAGAGTCTGTCCAATGAATGTTATGCGAGGTAAGTAGGTACATAAACAGATTCTACTCCAGGAGATTGAGTCAACAGCTACATATAGTACTCTGTAACAGATGTTTTATTTTCATTATTTCGAGGCATATTATTTCACCGTTAAACAACTATGGACCACTCTGTTCATTAGGATGAGTATAATGCAAGATCAAGGGTTAATGCAAGCTACGCAAGAGGGCTGTGGTAGCATGTTTCACAAAAGCCAGGCTCTGAAGTATTCAATCTGTCATGTCTATTTCGGAGTGATGGCTTGATACGACCACAGTAAGGTAGGCTAGAAATTCTGGACACCTACAGTACTGTATGACTCCAGTTCTTCTTCAGAGTCTGCTAGTCTTTGACTTCACAAAGGTTGGCTCTTCTGTAGGTACAGTGGCTGTACCTGTATTAGAAAGTGACCAAATGCAAGCACAAAGGCTTGCATAAAAGATGGACATAAAGTGTTGCTACTGTAGGCTAAGATTGCCAACAGCGGAGAGTAGGTTGGGCAGAATCTTGGTGATTCTGGAAATTTTAAACATCCTGGTCTATTTTGATATATCTATTTTCAAAGGTAATAAATTTCAAAGGTAATCAATTAATAAATGAAATAAATGAAACGAAGGTCCTTTTTTTCAGAATCTGTGCAGTGACATTGCATAGACCAGCCAAACTTTCAATTTTTAAAACTGTTACGCAGTGATGTATTTGCATACAAAGCCCACATTGTTTGATCTCTTTAAACTGCTGTTAGACTGTGCATGTCTGCAGGTAACCAGCTTGCATGCACTGACAAAAGGCCACATTAATTGGTGTATACTGTACATGTGTACTTATGAAATGCCAGTCGGCCTGAAAACTGACTGCTTCTCAGAGTAGCAGCTGGCAAACATTACTCCTGGCGTAACAGCAAGCTGAATTGGTAAACTGCAGCTGCCAAGATATTAACATAGCACTGTGCTGTAACTGTGTGTGTTGCCAATGAATGGCAATGGTGTGTTCACCTACTCACACCCTTAAAGTACTACTGACAACAATATGTAATTCACCTGCGTACATACAGTATTATACAGGACTAGGCTACCTGTAATGCTCAATGTGTGGTAACCATGTGCATTCACATACTGCACATCAGATATATGTATACTGCACATACTTAAGCAAGTGTAAAGATTGCTAAATTATGTGCATAGAAAATCCTGGCACATTAGCCTACAGTATAATGCACATCTCAGCAAACCTCTGGCATGAGTTTTAGATGGAATGCACCCTGTCCTGGGCTGTACAGTAGGTAACCAAGAGCAGTTGGGTGAGAACTAGTCCTTGGACAAAACCACATGTACTAACAGGGAGCAATTTGTTCGGGTTCGCACCGAAATTTGCGGTGTATAAATGAGGAAAATTTCAATAATTGCGATACATCATACTATCATGAATAGCAGACTTGCGATGTAAAATTTCAGCAGGTCTTGTGTTATTTTGAATGTTCACAGAACCAAATAATATTAGGGGAAAATAAAAACAGAAATTGGAAGTAATGAAAACTGATCATGCAAAACAAAAAAATCGGCCTTGTACTTGCTCCCCAAACTATATTTGTTTCTAAATAAAACCATGGTGATTTTCCGCTTTCAAGAGTTCTAACACATGAACTCGCTCCACAGGAGATGCATTGTTTACTACTTCTAAATACGGGGGAAATACTAACCCCTGGAATCGATGGCAAACCAGTGGAAAGCACCCGGTTTTTGTTTTGCCCTTGATTATACTGGGAGCGACAGGAGATTTTTTCCATACGTAGATCAATCTTTACATTATTCTCAGTCAAACGTGCTCTATATTCTCAAATGACTGTCTTTTTAACTCCTAAAAAGGGTGAATATTTAAGGCCCTAAACATGGTTTGAAATTATAGATCACTGCATAAATATTTCATGCTTTTGTTCATGTTGCATAAGTCTGTGCTGTGTGGTTCTGCTGCATGCAAAGAAACTTAGCCCCAAGCCACACCCCATTCCAAATCGGCAACTGCCAATCAATGAAAGTTTGTCCTTGAGGCTAGGCTAGGCTCAGATATCTTAATGTAAAACCTTCTTAAGATCTAGCACAGGGGCCAAAGCAAGCAACTCTAAAGGAAATGTTTGGTACAAGGAAATTGCTGAAGAAAAGTTTTTAAAAATATTTGGTGGGGCTTAGTTTGAGTATTTTACACATGCGGTGAAAATATTTATTAAAGTGAATGTCATTCACTTTAATAAATGTGCTTGGTTCTGCACATCCCCAGTTGCTCTTCTACAATCGAACTGTACCTGTACTGCAGGAAATGGAGTTTTGATTCATAAAATATACTGGATGTTGGTAAACTAATTGGAAGTTAGTATGTCATTACAAGTAAGAGGTGGCCAAACTTTAGGTGAGGGAAATTATCGAAAACGGGGAAACACGAGGTGACAATCTGGACAATGATGATGAGGATGAAGGATGGTTGCATCTGATGAATGTCAATACAATATGGCACTGTTCTCAAATTGGTTGCTTTCATATGTCATACTACTGCTCCTGTTCTAAAATGGCACTTGGAAGGACTATGACTTCAATGTCTAAGATTGGGTACAAACCAATCCAATGATTGAATTACACTGCTATTAATGAAGTGTCATGAAGTGTCAAGTGTCATGTCACAAACAAACATTTTCAAATGAAAGGTAGCAAAGCAAAACATTGAGAAAATGCTAAGGAGATCCCATAAAATGTCATCGAGACTTGAGAGCTGCTGTCTCCACAGCATTTTTTTCAACAGAAATTGCCATTGAGACATCTAGGGGAATTTTTTGGCCTGAGTGTAGTTATATTGCATACGTGATAGGGGTCGTATGGACACATATTACCGATGATGTTTCATTGCCTGGAATATCAGACCTACCCTTCTGTCTTTGATTCTGTAGTTTTTTACAAGCTGCTGTAAAATACATACAACTAGGAAATGTCAATCTAATGTCTCTCTACCCTACCGGTAAACAGGCTTCGACAAATTTTTTCTTTCGTACTTGTGCGATGGGCTAGCTGTTTTCTCAATCTACTTGCACGCATAAATATCTACTTGTCCAATTCAAATCTGTTGAGAACATATAATTTTTGAAGTCTAAAAGTACAAATGCCGTTTTGCGCCACTCAAAAATTTAAGGCTGGGGGGTACTTACTTGCCCAATGGGCTGCAGCATTGAGCATGGTAGTTGCCCAAGTGATTTTTTACTTGTCCCGGGCTGTCGAGCGGGGAATTTGCAAAGCCCGCCGGTAAAGCATCAAAACCAGCTGGCTTGCCAATTGCGCTACAAGCACCCTTGCGGTCAAATGGTTTTAATATTTTAAGTGCTCTCTAACAGTACTACCTGTTATATAAAGATTGTATAATTGTATGTACCTATTCCTACAGCCACGTAAATACAAATTTTACGTACAATTATTTTACATACATATGGGTATATGCATACTGTACATATTCATGCACTCACACATAACGTCCCTAACCCTCCTTCTAGTGTGTGTACAAATCCATGTATGACCTAGGTAGGGGTCTCTCATTCTAAGTTGGAGCCAAACTGCAAAAGGTGGAAATGTTTCAATGATCATGGCCAGGATCTTTTGTGCACTAGGGTCGAAGTCCGGAGTAACACAAAATAGACGTATTGTAAAGCCCTGTTAAAGGTTAAGCCTTAAGGACTAGGTGAGAACTGGAAGGCCTGGCCTGTGGAAGGTCTTTGGAGTCTGGATGAGAACTGGTCAAATCTTGTGGCAGAATGGTGTTTTGGGGAGTGAACTGGCCATATAGTGCAAACTTTCATGGGTTTAGAGGGAATTAAAATAAACTGCAGCCAAAGTGCTGCCGAAGCAGGGCATGGAAGAAATATTATAATTGAGAGGTTGTGGGCTAGCTTAAGTTTAGAGTACCTCTCCTTTAACCATGTTTGGACTGACCTTTAACACATTGGGTTATGTTAAAACAACAATATTTACTAAAATCTTTGTGAAGTTATGGACCTTATGCCAATTAGAAAGAGGTTGCTTCAGAAGTGCATCCTGGAAAGGATTGTTCCTTGCAAGGGCCACAAGTGAAATGTCGATCACCATAGCCTAGTAAGGCCAACCAGTGCCAATGGTCAAAATGCTGAGTCCAGAGCTGTACAAAGAAAAGCCTTATCTTTCCCAGAATGCAGTATTGCAGTTGATTGGCATAACCTCAACCAGTATTGGATATGACATAGTGTAATCACAGGCGTTCGAAGCGTTCTATTCATATACTATACTAATCTATATATATCAAGGTCGGACACTCCATACATTGCCTTCCTGCAATCCTCAAAAGACTTCGTTCGTCCGCATCAGAAGTTCAAGGTGAACCTCAAACAGCATCTACCCGTTCCTCGGAGACAATTTTTCCCTTAATGTCACTTCGTAACGATAAAAATTACTACAGAAACTTTTTTGCAGGATTCTGGGTCAACATTTCTCAATCCACTCTGGCTAGTACTCTCCAGCACTTCCACAATGAGGTCGTAGTTTACGGATTACGCTTAACAATTTCCTGGCATCCAATGATAGTTTTCCAAATTAACTGGTTCAATGATTTTTATGAGTAATAAATTTGATATAAGTGTCTATTTTTTATTTAAATCTAGATTTTCTAACTTGTTTACCGAAACTATCGAACATCATTCAGCAAAGTTCCTCCAATAGACACTTCAGAATAAGTGGAAAAAATGGCTGTTAGGAACCACGGGTCTGTTATACGCCTGCATCGATCCTCCACGTTCGTAACTCTTTGGTATATTTTACGTATCACCACATACATAGAGCGAAAAAGAATGCATCAACAACTGCGCAGGCTATTTTTGCTTGGTTCGTAACAGTTATGCTTTCCAATTATAGTAATGCGGAATGTCCAGCTATTTGAGAAACTTTGCTAACGTTCCACAGTTTCGGTAAACATGTAAGAAAATTGGGATTTAGATGAAAAATAACCCTTATTTGCAAATTTATTACCCCTAAAAAAACATTCAATCTGTCAATTGGAAAACTATACATTGGATTCAAGGAAATAGTTTAACATTGTGGAAGTGCTGGAGAGTACTACAGGAGGGGACTGAGAAGCGTTGACCCAGAACCCTGCAAAAAAGTTTACGTAGCAATTTTTACCGTTTCAAAGTGATATTAAGGGAAAAAGTGTAAACGAGGGACAGGTAGATGCTGTTTGAGGTTCAACTTGAACTTCTGACATGGACTCATCAAGTTTTTGAAGGTTGGCAATGTTGAAGTAGCCTAGGCCAAGGTGTGCCTTCTGTGTGTAGCCTGGGTTTCCTGTGTGGAGTGTCCGACCTTGTTAGTATATATTACTTTTGTATAGTATATGAATAGAAGTTAGAACGCTTCGAACGCCTGTGAGTGTAATTTGGGTAGGCTTTAGACCTAGCCTTGAACTAGGAGTAGGCCTACGCCTAGGCCTAGGCCCTACACAACATACATTCGTGATGAACTGTTAATGTTACAATTAGCCTAACCGTCGGGTATGTGCAACATTTATCGTCACTGTCTCCTAAAACAGCTGTTGCTTCCTCTTCCAGCTCTTCATTTTCGGCGAGCACGTCCATCATCGATAACGTAACATCAGCATCACTGCTGCCTGAGGCTGCCGTAGTCATGTTGATTTCAAACCGACCAAACTGCTTTTTTACGCCCAATGTAACTTAGTCCAAATCTCCTGGACGATTCCTCCGTGCGTGAGACAGACTCTGAGATTCAGAGCTATACAGTAGGTCTGGCTAGGGAGCATATGACGTGACCATTCCTACTTTGCACTGTTGTTCATATGGAGCGTAATGCGAGCTGTATGTACACAAAATGCAACGTAGCGTACTTGCTATGTACAAGAACGTTTGCCAAGAAGTTGGCGCGGTTCGTACTGTTTTTAAAGATTGGAGGTAGAATAAAGTTGTTATTTGTCCCATCTTGTTTGAATAATGTACGTTGGCACAAGATAATTTTTATAATTAGTTAGCCATTAAACCTGGTTGGGGTTTTCCAACAATTTTGTCTTAAAATTATTACATGAACCAGGTAGGTATAAGGATTGAAATTCAAAGAGGATTCTCTGAAGAGATATTTTGTCTTCATTTTACGATAATCTCAAAATCCTTACTCACAATGACTCTTTCAACTCTCAACAATTACTGAGTGCTTTTAATTTGCAGCGGGCTATATAGCGAGAGGAAATTTTTGCCCTTTTCAAACAAATAGGCCTATTTGAAAATATGAAGCTTGTATCACAGAAAATTTTTGACTCTAGGTTTTCTGTAATGAAATAAGAAAATCTGGAAAGTATTGAAGAATCAGGCTGACACAATAAACTCCGTCAAGAGCTTATATTGGAGAAAATTTGGAATTGCAAACGCGGCGGATAAAGGGAGTGGTCTCAGCCCTTTCCGCTAAATCAACAATAAATCATACGGGAAATGAGCAATGCAACTCCCTCGCCCCATTGCTTTCTCTTAAGTCGGACCCCTTTTTGGAATGCCTAAATCCACACCTGAATTTTACTACAGAAATTAATAAAAAATAGCGCTGTTCACTTGATGATCTGCTGTCGCATGTAGCAAATTTTCAACTTTGTTATTTTACAGAGCTCGGAAACTCACAACTGAGAACGACTGTTAGGAACTGCAATTTGCGGCGCGCTAAAAATGTTGCCTTTTGAAACAAATAATTCAAATTGTGGAGATTTGAGATAACTCGGAAAAGAGGAGTTGAAAAGAGGAGTTGGGAAACCCTGCTCCCCAGTAGCTACATCACCGTCTCGTTAAACACTTGCGGCGTCGGAATGTCAAAATTGGTCTGCCGGAGAAAAACAATGGGTGAAACTAGGGGAAGATTTTTCCTGCGCAGAGCAAAAGCGTAACTAGGCGATTTCCTGCTGGCGGGATCGTTAAGAAGCCCAAGAGTACAGTATACTCTGAAGGTTTAGTTTCGGGTGAAAATAAAGTCCAAAGGGAGGTGGAATGTGTTTTTCTTTTCTTTTTTTTTTCTTTTTTTTTTTTTTTTTTTTTTTGTGGTTGACATAACTTAATCTAAACTGACCTAATCCGCCGCCGGAGGGGGAATTGTGGGGGTAAGGAAAATCTGGGTCGTGCCGGTAAAAGCCCACCGTCACTGTCTTTATTGAGGCACCCTTTACAATTTGAGCTCCCTGAGTGGACCTATGGTAGCAATTTGTGTAAGCCCCTACGCTAAACCAAGCAGTTACTAACTATAACCCATGTGTCAACTTCACGACTGGGTCGATATTTGAACAATAGGCTACAATAGAACCGTAAGTAACAATCTGGGCTTGCAATTGCCTTCCGGCCAAGTCGTCCCCAAACCAACTCTTCCCCAAGCCAAGTCGTCCCCAAGCCAAGTCGTCCCCAAGCCAACTCGTCCCCAAGCCAAGTCGTCCCCAAGCCAATCCGTCCCCAAACAAAGTCGGCCCAGTATGAGAAATTAGTGAAAAAAATAGTGAGAGATAGTGAATTTCATGGATACTTCTTATAAATTATGGAAAATAATGTCTTTCTTGAGATTTTCTTTAATTATATTTCAGGACTTAAAGGAGGCATGTCGAAGGTAAAGCAATGACTTCCACTGGCACCTCTTAATTTGACACTGTTCAGCGTGAAAAATATTGTCGCATGTTTCTCATGCACCATTCATGAAAATGAAATAAGATAGACTAAAAAGGGGGGAAATTTGATTGGGGGAAGGGGGTAATTATAAGAACACTGCAGTCGAACTCCTTTGGTTACCCACAGCCGGACCATGGCCTATACCTACAACACTACCACGATTTTGTACCAACGTATATTAATTTCTAGGCCTAACGTTACACCTGCTGAAGAGCCTGTGTGAGATATAAAATCACGCAAGACACTTCTTGAGATACCAACGTAAATTAAGCCTACACCTGTTTTAAAACCTGCACGTGTGAGAGATCATATCACGCAAGTCACTTTTGTATATATCACACCATTTTTCATATTGGGGACGAGTTGGTTTGGGGACGAGTTGGTTTGGGGACGACTTGGCCTGGTTCGTTGCAATTGGCCCTATTAGGTACTCACAGCAACTTTTGGAGGGAAGCTGAGAACATATCAAGAAATAATGTTCATTTTTATGATAAGCATGATTTACCTAATTTCCGAATATAAAGAAGGCATACCTAAAGTATTTGTATAGCACGTTCTTTTTTTTTCTTTTCAAAATTCATGATCGCAGATTGGGGTGAAATTGGCAAGCATTTTAAATTTTATATCCGTGCAGTAGTTTAACTTAATTTGAGGAGATTTTCATGGTTCAAAAATTTCATTTTCTGAGCTAAGTTTAGCGAGCTAGGATCCGAAACTAGTTCAAGTTCATTTCATTTATACTTATTCCTCCAGAGAAGTATCAGAGATTGGACAGTCTTTTAGAGTCAATGGAGGTGACAGTCGAGTCAGTCACCTCAAAGCACTCAAAAAATTTAGTCTAATTTGAATAGAACCGGACACAAACCGGCATCTTGTAGAATCGTTGACTAGATTCGACTCATACATTTGACTACATTTTTTACACTGTGTGTGTTAAATACACCAATACACCTTTCCACCTAAAGAGTTGTGGGTAAGAGCAGGATGTTGCTGGTGACAGTTTTAAATTGTCGAGTATGATGTTTTGTGAAGTGAATTCCATCAAAAAAAGATTACCGCTTTTTCCGGGCATCTGGTTCAGTATAAATATATGCAGCAATAAGAACTTAGCAAATAGTCCTGATCATGTTAACTGTCAAAATTGACATATTGAAGTAAGTAATAATAAAAACAGGTTCACAAATTATAGTATTATCAAGGTGAATGCATTACTTACTGAATTTGAAGTGCTAGGATCGAGTCGATCTTTTTCGTTTCAAACGTGTTGACATCAGTCCGAAAATCTCAACTGCCGCAGCAGTTGTAGCCTAAGTAAATTTGATTCTTTTAATTAATTCTATGATTTTTCCTGATGAGTTTCACTTGTCCACAAAATGCTCTTATTGCTCGCCACGGAGAGAACTGTATGTCCAGGCCAGTTTGTAAATATCGCTCATGTACTCATTTCTTTGAACTTGCTAAATTTGAATTTTTTATAATGAAAAAAATTGGATGAAAGGCTGGTATGTACCTGGCCACTACACAATCTAGGATCAATGCATTTTTTATTCCTTTTGTTATCTAAGTTTCTAAGCTCTTAAAGCACTTTAAATCTTCTTGTAATCTTCCAAGATTTGAGTGGTAGAAAGGTATATTCCAGCTGCTGTGCACCAAGGTGCTAATTCACATGTGCATCGTTTCAGTTCCCGCTCGATGGACGTGGGTTTTTCTTCGGGTACTACTGAGTGCCGCTAGGAATATGTTGCCTAGCCGACGAAGTCGGTTGGGCGCAAGAATGAAGCACCTTTGGTGAGCCAGTTAACAGGATAACTAGCCTCGGCCTTGTCTTGTCTCTAGCCGCGGCTTTGTCTTGACTTTGCCAATTTTCTACTCCATTGTCAGTATATAAGCGCGTTTTTATTTAAATCATCTTATGATACTCCGGAGGTCTCCTCTCGTCCAGAAAAAGAAATAAAATTCTAAACTTCTAAATGAGGATAGTCACATTTTACGTGGAAATGCAAATCGATCATTAAAACTCGTTTGAAAGCAGATGACATGCCTATTCAAGGAATGAACATGCCTAGGATAAGAAGGTTTCAAAAATACGTCACGGTACCGCTAGATTCGGTAATAATGTTCAAGTAAGAAATTTCCAGAGCCGACGAATCCATAGCCAGACAAAACTGAAGGCAAAAAGACGTTTACTGCAGAACAGAACCAAAAAACTAAAAAGGAAAAAAAAACTATGTGAAATGAAACAGCAAAGCAAAATTTTCTTGTTTAATTTTTGACTTTTAATTGTATTTCTTACATTATTTTTCCCTATATTTATGTAGGTTGAACCTTGGCAAAATTAAGAGGTCGGTTAGGGCTCCCAGTGGCGTCATGGTCTGCGGAACCGTCCTCCCCTGACGGACCAAAGTTGCGTGTCGGTGCCTTTTCAGGTTTCTAACATCTTGCTTTAACGCGCCCTTGTCTGAGGTTGGAAGTTTTCGTATTACTCAATGACCATACAGCCATCTACAGGACCACTTTATTGACGCTAAGGGTATGAGAAAATTTGGCTGAGAATATTTTCCCCGTAGGAGACTGGAAATGTCGGACACTTCCCATGCCTTGTAAGTTAAATTTGAACAGGAGCGTATCCAAAAGGTTCGTTTCGAGAGTTGACTCCTCCCCATGACCCAAACTGGGAAAAAGAGAAGCCACAAAATGGCTAACCTGCGTAGCAGACTGTACGGCATATTCCTTTTTCAGTTTCAGTTTTGGAAGCTGAGAAGCTGAGAAAATCACCGTCCGCTCCGCGAGGTACAAAATGGCCAAAAAGTCATCGTTATACCTTTACTAAGTTTTAAGCACAAATAATTCACCATCCCGCATCTGGAGACCTTAAAACTACATTTTTTCCATAGGGGTCGGTGACCACTCCCCTTAGACCCTCCCCCATTTCACATTTCGACACCCTTCCCATAAAGCAATCCTGGCTGCATGCATGCATGAAGCGTATAAAAAGAAAAAATACGACATCGTAAAAAAGAATCCTTGTAAAACACCACAAATATTCTCAAGGGGAAGGTTGTACCCCGCGGCTACGAGCCATGGTTCTCCTGTTATAACCTTTAAACTAACTTGAATTCAATAAACACATGGAATCACGTAGAATCTTTTTCCTCAAAGACGCTCATATTTATTTTGAAACAAAAGCTATTTCCCATTAATTCTGTTTCTTCTTCATTTCCCAGTACCTTTAATTACATTTTAGGAGTTATATATCCCAGGTGAAATCCCCACATAGGACCCTTGTGGGTTTCTTAGCTTTCATGAGGGGTCTATGGTTCTTTTGCATCCATACTGGGATTTAAAGATCCAACTAAGGTAAAGATATGATCCACTTCTCACAAAGTTAACAATACACTGAGAAAAATATTGTCACATGATTCTCAATAGTCGTTCATGAAATAACCCAATTCGTAGGATAGGCTGGTTATAGTTAGATGGAGTTTTACGGCCCAGTTTCCAACCTATTGGTTCAAGTCGAGCCTGCCACGGGCTTTTTCCAGTTATGGCTTACTGGCTTGTTTTCCCTACTCCATTGCTTATGCGGAGCATCACGCACAACGGCAGTAGGTTCCATTTTTACAGTCTTCGGTTTTACTCGACCTGGGAATAGAACCGGGACCTTCCGCATGAAAGGGCAGATGCTCGTTACTTCGTAGGATAGGAAATGCATACTGTGAATGAAATAGTGTAAAGTTATTCAAATGTAGATGACTGTATTTTCTCTTTAAGGTTTCGTAACATTATTTTGATGCCGTTGAGCTAGAATGTTGAACCCAAGGGCTTATTAACATGTTCCCCTTTTGGAGAAGGGGATTTTTGGAGATTTACTTCTTCTTAAATCCTCCCGACCCTACGGAGAATCTGCATTTTCCTCTGATGCACATTACATTTAATCCATTGGATTCCAGCTTTAAAGAGAAAACACAGTAACCCAACATGAGTTAGTATAACAATCTATCCTGTTTTGTGAATGACTATATTGAGAACAGTGGCGTACGCAGGATTTCTCTGAAGGGGGGTCATGCAGTTTGTCGGAGTGATCGTCGGCCTAGGGAGGGTTTAGGGGGAGGGGTGCCCCTCCCAATAGACAATTTTTGGCGTTTTAAAGGAACCTTGGATTCAAAATTGTACAAGATTTTCGACTTTGACAGCAACATTGTGTCATGTAGTATGGTGCACTCTTCATGATCTTAAGCACACGCCATTTGTTGTTTACGAGCAACTCTCCCTTCCTTTGTTCTAGGTTCACAGAGCCGTTCCTGTTCCCCGTCACGTGTTACCTGTGGACGTGACATATTACTTCGCCCTAGTTCAACGTTCACACTGTGGCCTGTGTTTTCAAGGTGTGGCCAATTTCCCCCTTTGCAGCCTCCTCATTGGTCACCTATATCATTACACTTATTTAAATTGGTGCGTCATAACTTTTGACCAATCAAGGGACTGCAGGTGTTAGGAGCTCGCACGAGGTTCCCGAGACCGAGCCTGCAAGCTGGAGACTCGTGCGATAGACCTCGAAGGAGAAACCTGTATAGTAGTCTTTTGTATATATATCTTAGTAATCATATTAGGCCGGCCGAATTAATCAAACTTGATTTTTTTTTTTTTTTGGAACTCAAATTATCGAATAAAATCATTTCAAATCAAATGACTCTCTGTTCTTTTTTACTGGAGCTACACCTCAAGATCCCGTACAATTAACTTAGTATCTAACAATTGTTAAAAGTTTAATTGTGGTGGTTCATTAGGATGAAACTCAAAATTTTGCACTTTTCCATGCAATCTATAATGCCATTAACGCTACCTTTCGAAGTAAAATTTGCTTTTAATAAATTTGCATACTTTTAGTGAGCCAACATAAAAGGACATCCATCGGCATTAGCGAACGGGAGCATATAGGGAGCATTTTTGTTTGCTGTTTTTTCTTTGCCACAAGTGTCATTTTGCTATAGAGACTATCTGAGCGGAGCGCCACTATTGGTTGGCGCGGACCGAAGAGAAATTTCGAAAAATCGTACCTCTCAAATGGCCTTAGATATCATTTTCCAGACTTATGCGAAGAATCAAACGAGTTGTTATGTTCGTTTGTCGTTTGATAAAATCACTTCAAAACAAGTTCGCAAACTGCAAAGTGACCAGAAACTTATTAAAACATACTTTGGCCGGAAAAATGTAACTTTGTCTAAGACTAACCGGAGCCCCACCGTTAGTTGGCGCGAAGGATAAAGAAAATTTGGAAAAATATGGGACTCCTCAGATGGCCGAAAATTGCGTTTTCGTGCTTGGAAAGAGAATCTAAACAATCTTCATATTTAACTTTTGTTTGCAATAACGAAAAAATGAGCAACATGCTCCGTGATCAGAATATTTCCAACATAACATGTTATACTAGTATCATATAAATGGTCTTGATTCTTTTCGGGGAAACTATACAATGGAATTAAAAAATACGAATGCTTCTCTATTGTGACTCTTGTCTAAATTCAAGACTGTTAATGATTTCACCCCTTATATCTCTTGCATGATAAGTCCATGCCCCCGTCACTTACGTCTCTGCCGGTCGGGAAGGAGTCTAAGGGATGGGCCCCTCCCTTTTAAGAATTCTTATAAAGGTAGGTGTCACGCGAGGCAATCAGTGCCATCAGGGTGTTACAGAGTCTACTTTTTCTGATAAAATTTGGAATTTGAAAAAAGCTGCCTATTTTTTTAAGTAATTAAAAAAAAATGACATCACTGAGGGGCCTTGCAGAGACAATTCTTCCCCCTTTAAGATTTTTTGAGGAATTGGGTTTCCTTACATGCAATCTGGTGCCACATATGCTACTTTAGAAGTAAAATCTGTGTCAATAAAGTGGGCCTACGAAATTTCAGTATAGAGGTTCGCCACTGATTGAGCATCATGTGACGAAATTTTGTCCTTAAACTAAAAAAAAACTAGGAGTAACTGATCACTGTTTGGTTAACTTGAATATCCGATATGTTTACAGACCTACTGTAGATACTTTTTGAAAATTTTGTGATTTGTTTTTAATTGTTTAGAATAAGTTTGGGACGATTGTCCTTGACCTTTGAACATTCTGAACAATTAACTCGCACAATTGTTTTAACATTGGTCCAATCTACTAAACTTTATAGAAATTAACTTCAAATTTTGACAAGCAAACTTGAAAATCACTAAAGTGACCTTTCAAAGTAAATCGGTAATTGGTCAATGTCTTGGCTGCGTCAACTTCTGTTGCACCTTTCCATTCAACTTTTTATGTTCAACTTCCAAAGCAAACCTTTAGGACACTATAGGCTAGGGGCTAGGACAATCGGTTAAAAGATTGACCCAATCTGCTAAAATTTGAAGTGATCAACTTGAATTTCTGACAAGCAAATTAGATAATGATTTGAAAGTGGAGCCATGTTGCTTTTTTATTTCTCCTCATGAAGGGCTTTCAGCTACAGAGTAAATTGACAGTGGCGATGTACAAGCGACGGAGGCAATTGAATTTTTATAAATACGTTGACCAATTTTTAATGCAAATAGTAAATAAAGGGCGAACGGGTTTTAAATTCTGTTTTCACATCATTTTTTCGCTGTTTAAAAGCGATAGTCTTGTAACGTTATGTTTTGAAAATGAAATAACAATCATTTCGGACAAATCATAAGAAATATTTTCAAACCAAGGTTGTAAAATAAAGCATTCGGATGCAGAAATATTGTTTCTGTTGTGAAATTCAGTTCTTGTGAGACATGATAGAATAATTGAATACCTAACTTCTATATGGCCTCGTATAACGAATAATAACGAGGGGGGGGGGGGGTACACAAGTCTCGCATTCCCACCGCCTGATGGAAAAACAATAAACCAGCTTTCCTCATACTGTGAATTCATAGGGGTACATAGGTCAATATATTTTAAGTAGGTGGGCGAGGGGTCAATTTTGCCCTTTATAAGTTTGGACCATGTTGCTTGAATATTTATACTGCAGTATCGGTTCTTTGATATTATAACGAATAATAAAGAGACCTCCATTATTAACTCTTTTCATAGGTGATAAACAACTTACTGGGGTTGGGTTAAAGGGGAGGTGTGACCCCCTCCATTTTGTAAAACTTTTGCTCCCGAAGGTGGCTGTGATGCAAAATGCTGCTTTGATCTTTGATGTTTTAGTAATTACCGTATGTTTACATTCGTTTATTTCCCTGTTTTGAGGAAAAACATTCATGAAAGCGAAGATTGTTGTGTTATTTTGCCCAAATATATCAGCCATTCCCATCAGTGCACCCACTACACTTGTTCTTGATCTCCCCCTATTCAAATTTTGGTTTTATGTGGATATTTGTGAAGCAGTAGAAAGTACTTACTTCCAAACTAAATCCCTCGGGCATAAAATTCTAAAACTTGCCCTATAGAAATGGTTTAACAAATAAAACATAGCACATATACCTCATGTGTCCCTCGCTCCACATGACAAATTTGCATATTTAGGTCATATTTATTCATAACGTTGAGGCAAAAAAAGGTAACCATTTTGTAGAATCTTCCACATTGGTGGATCCTGTCGAAAATACGGCTATCTGTATTTCACTTTTTTCCATGTCTTTTACTCCTATAATGAGCAAATTGCTGTGTATTCAAGAATTGATCCAGTAATAACTGCGCAGGGTCAATTTAAGGCAAAATTATTTGAGCTCTTTTGCAAATTTTTTGTGCCACGGACTATCTTAAAATATTAATGAAAAAAGGAATTACCATATCTTCTATTTGGGACTTTTCTTAGTTAATCTTTTATGAAGCCTCAAAACAGTTAGAGGTCAGACTGCACTCAAAGAGAAGCCTACTGCGACCATAAAACGGCTTATGAGCGTCGATCATGGGTATATTGCGCGTCCCCTTCATTTCTTCACGAGGGAGGGTATCTCCAAAAAGGTCACCCACGCTTTTTTCAACATTGATGGAAACTAAATTTGATAAAGTAGGGACGTAAGTTTCGTGTGACACGAAAATGACCAAAGTGGGTATTTGATGTAAAATGCATCAAAAACCAAGAAAAAAGCCGCAATTCCCATCAAAATCCGTGAAAAATTGACCATTTTACAGGCCAATTTTTGATTTGCTCTCCATCATTAATACATATGAGCTCAATATGCAAATAAGTGATGTCATGAGAGGGACATGCCATGTATAACTTTTTTTTGTATAACTTATGTTATCCTTTGTTTTTACAATCTCTGTTTCAAGGACAGTTCACGGTAACATCAGTTTGTCATGGAGGTTTTATTTTGGAAGTTTAAATTGTGTCCTTGAAAATTGTCAATACCAATTACATTCTAAAATCAAAAGAGTGAACTTAGTCACTCTTTGATCGAGTGAAAAGTATAAATTCGCTCCATAAGAGTGATAATTCACTCCAAGAGGAGTGACGTTCCCTCCAAAAAGAGTGAAGTTCACTCCAAAAAGAGTGAAGTTCACTCCAAAAAGAGTGAAATTCTCTTAAAACGAGTGAAGTTCCCCTCTTGATGGCGTCCCCACAGTGATCGCTCTTAAAAAAAGAGCGATCAATTGCAGGCACTCGTGGAAGAGTGAATTTTCCCTCTTCCTCTAGTGAATTTCACTCTTTTTGGAGCGAACTTCACTCTTTTTGGAGGGAACTTCACTCCTGTTGGAGTGAATTATCACTCTAATGGAGTGAATTTACACTTTTCACTCGTTCAAAGTGTGACTAAGTTCACTCTTTTGATTTTAGAGTGTACCAAACAATAAACTCTCTGCTGAGTTATTAAGAGATAATTAATACAGCGTTAACAAAGGAAATGCCAACACTCTGCAACCCTCCACATCATTATATTTGCATAAGCAACAACCTGCTTTAGAAACATTCAAACTTTGTAGAGGTATACTGAGAACCGTAAAAGATGTTGAAAAAATTCCAACGGATTTTCCCATAGAAAAGTTCACTCTGTAACTACCAAGTGAAATTAGATCATTTTGCTGACATGTCACACTACCTTTAAATGTGGAACATTGAATACACTTTACACCTAACGTCCACATCGTCAACTTGGAGATTAATTTACAACGATTCAAAAGGTACAGCACTGTTAGGAAAGTTACAATAAAATGTAAGTACAAAAATGGAGATTTGTTCACAAAGGAAAGAAAATCCGGCTTGGACCTAAATAATCTGCACAAGTAGTATATTCAAACACATTTCGATAGTATTTACAACTGCTACCGTATTTGATCGGTGAAGTATCGCAGCACGTATAAAAAATAACTTGGTATTTATTTTGTTGAGCACCACCTCCTCCCTCCCTCGCTCCCCCCTTCCCCCCCCCCCCCAAAAAAAAAAAGAAAGAAAAAACTGGTATCAAGTTACGGGATTTTTCATAATCATTTGTTTTGAAGAGATGTCGTTTGAACTTTAGTCAATAAGATCCGCCTGATTTTAGATTAAGACATGGCGATGACAGCTAACACCAATTTGTCATTTAAAAGGCTAAAATTTATTACACCCAAATAAAGGTTTAACAGCAGTGAACCGTACATTATCACAGCCTTATGCACAATCGGAGAATAAATGTACTCTGTGATAGTATTAAATATCCAAAAGTGCGTAATCTTGTTCTTCTGTACAAGTTCAGATGTCCTTAACAGTCATGAGAAAAAAGACATTTCTGCGATTTGAACGGTTTTAGGTATGTACCATAGGCTAGACAGCTAGATATGTGCTAAATGGGGAGAGTGCGCTTTAAGGAGAAGGGCGTTGAAATGTTTTTCATGCAGACAAGATATATAAGCATGCCCTAAGCAATATAAGTTCTTATTTTTGTAGGAGACGAAGCTATATTTCAGACTTAAAAGAACAGTCCAGCGCCATCTTTATTTTTGATACATTAATGAGGAACATATTCTAAATAACCTGGTGAAACTTTTATTCATTTCCCTCATTCGGTTCTCGAGATATTAACAGCTGAATGGAACAAATTTTGACATAGAATGAACATGAAGCAAACACACATGATGTCATGGATTCACATTATTGGCCAATGTTTTGTTTTTCTTTATTACTTTTTGCCACCAATTTTATGCAACTATAAGCTTGACATCTTGATTCCATAATACATCCCGAGCAATGAAATTTTAAAATCTTTACATTCCTTATGCGCCAAGTTTAGCATTCACAATCAATAGTATTCAAGGTCAAACTATCAGGATGAAAAATAAAGAAAAACAAAACATTGGCCAACAATGTGAACCCATGACATCAAACCTGCTTGCTTCGTGTTCAGTTTTTATAGAACACGTGACAACTTCAATTGCCAATATCTTGAGAACCAGACATGTTTAATGAACTTTCACAAGAATGCTTTCAATATATTCCTCTTTAACATAATTATCAAACATGAGTTTGGCCCTGGACTATTCTTGAAATAATGCCCCTTCCTGTTGGTAAAACACAACTAAAAGTAATCTTAATGACGTGTAGTCGCTTGTGATTCAGACATGGCCCTTTATGTCTAAACATATTTGGGGAGGACCAGGGACCCTTTAAAGAGGGCAGCTCCCTCTGAAGAATAAATTCCTCCAAGAAGATCCGCCGGAATTATTTTCATACTTGTCGCCGAGTTCTTAAGGTATGATACCTCTTCGAAGTTTGCTGGGTTTTGTTTATCTATTGCTAACACATTGCGTAGTCAATTTTCAAAAGAAGCATTCCTTTTTTATTGACCTTAAATAAGTTTTTATCTCTTAGATACTCATCAGGTAATCACAGTTGAGGAAGCATACTTTAATTTTTTCAAGAGACGTTATAAATTTTAGTTCGAAGCAAATTCCTCTGGGAAACATACTCTGTCCTTAACATGAAGGTTGAAGAAACATAAGCTAACTATTTCTGAGGAGTCTAATGTTTTTCTATATCAGAAGTTTGCATATTTTGACATTTAATTACAAAGGGGATCTGGCATAATGTGCACACATTATATAGCTTTACATGTGTTGCTTTTGGAGGTATTGTTTAGCAAAAAAGCCAATGTTTAAAGGGCCAAACCGCTCACCCCAAACTACAATTTTGGTACCCGGGTACCGAAATTCTCCATTGGCTTAGCTCTTTGATTGACAGCTAATCCAAACAATGCAGAGTGCCAAAGCTTATATTACACAGCATTGATTATATAAATTGATATTTTCTATACTCACCCTGAAGCAATAAACTGAGATTGTATCTGGATGAGGATGAATTTCAGACGATTGTGGGAGGGGCTTCAGCAAGAAGGTTAGGAGAAGTGATACTGTTTGTGGTGAGAGAACTGGGTCTTTAAAGGGAGATATGAGTTAGAAAAGGGTAGACAGGGTTTGGAGAACATGGTCTGAGGTATTTTTCTTTTTCTTGCAGGACTTTAATGAAAAGCCACTGGAATATGTCTTTAATCTCAACAGGAAGCATTAATTAAACTCTATTCGGGGTTACTGATACCGTGATGTAGGTCGGGGCGTTTGATAGCCCCTTCTTCAATTTAAAGGCACTTATTTATACCCTATAAACATGTAGGGAGTGAGACGATGTGCAATCATTTCCCATGCGATTTTCTGAGATATTGTACAAATTGTATTTAACGGCAACCGTTCGTCAACCCAACCCGCAATTTTACCAAGTAGAGCTCTTTGATTGACATCAAATTGAAGAAATGCAGCGGAGCTCACGTTACACGGAACGCGCGCACCCTTGGAGTGTTCTAATTACACATTATGGGCGAATCCGAACAGCAAGCGATGGTCTGATTTCAACCGACCATAGCTGAGGTCTATCACCTTTTAATTTTTCAATCTCCTTGCTTATCTATCATGGATGGTTGTTTACTAAATCGTATCTTAATTCCTTCAATTTCTCTGAATATGGTGGTTTGAATTTCATTTAAAAGGCGGTATAAGATTGATGGACCCCGCTAATGGCTGCCTAGTACATTCACAAGCTCTAGTCGGATTCGTCTATAAGGACCTTGTATGCCTACTAAGGTATTTCGTGGAGCAAAAGAGTATGGCTGTGTCTAGATAAGGATGAGTTTTTGAATGCAGCTGAGGATGGGATTAAAAACAAGTAGAATGAGAGAATTGAATCCCTCTGGTTTGAGGCCTCTCAAATCAGTGAGTTGCTAGAGGCTCCCTGTTTCAAATAAGAAACACAACCCCCTCACACCCACCCATGGCGGCGGTTCGAAATAACATGAAACAGTCTTCCACAGCTGTGCATTCGAAAATGTCTTCATATGGCTGTGATTGAAATTAAAAGTTCCAAAGGAATACATATTCAAAATGAAATCACTATATATTTCGGGGAAAAAGATTTTATGCATAAACATTATTAACATTTTGAAGTACGCCCACGGAGACCTTGAATTTTAGAAAATTCACGAAGGATAATGGTTCTAGTTGTATCCGACATTACCATTTGGAAAATTGAAGCTTACGTGCTAATGGCCTACAGGATGGCGATGAAAGAGAATTATAAGCTCGGATTTAAATATTTTTAAAATCACGAATCAATCTTTTTGGTGCAATAAGCCGGGGATTAGGATGATTCCCAAGGCTTGACTCTGGCAAAGCCGCTGTATTTAGCGAAAGAGAGTAATGTGGCCGGAAACAATGTAATTCCATAATCGTATCACATGTAAAAGGGGGAGGAATATCACGTCATTTAAGATACACCGAAGAACCAACTTTATTAATATTCTTCTTTTCGTTTTATTCTGCTAACTATCCATACATTTTAAACAGTATTATCGGCTTACAGTATAATAAACTGCGTCAACATTAGCAGATTACTGCATGTACATCGCATGATTTAAAATTAAGCTTTGCAAAATACATCACCGTCTGATTCGCCACTCTAGAGGACAATAATGTCGCATAGTGTATACTGTGATATTTTATGTCCTTTCTTAAACATTTTTATCTTACAAACATATATCGAGTGTGGTCTACTCCGAAGTTGCAGGTATCGCAACATGGCGCCAACATGTTACAATTGTCCTTGAAAGGAAGATTGCATAAACAAAGTGTAACATCAGCTATATATGGCATATCTCTAATTAGACATTACAAGATCTGCATATTGAGCTCATGTTTATCCATGATTAAGTGCAAATCAGAAATAACCTTGGTCAATTTTTGGTGGATTTTAATGAGAATTGCGGCAATTTTCTTGGTTTGTAATGTTTTTCACGTCAAATACCTAACTTTTTCCTAACATTTTCTTGTCACACGTTCTTTAAATCTTTCCCACCAGCTTTAATCAACAAAACTATGATTGATAATTGAGGTCATAAATGCATCCTGAGCCATGGAATTCTGGACCAGCTTCACATCCCTAATGGCTGAATGGGCAAGCTAGAGAGCATCCCTCACCAATCGAAAGTCAAAATAACAGTTGGAGCATCACGGAACATGGGGGCATCCCCCTCTAATCACGGCCTTTCCCCCTATGTTCGCCATTCCTGAATCAAATACCTATATCCTGAAACACATCGTTTTGCCCAAGAATATTCTAAAACCTCCAAGCTTCCGGTGGCTTCCCTCTCTGGACCCCAACAAGGTTTTTCCGGCATGGAATTCAAAAGCAAGATCCCTTAGCACACCTGGAACCAATCTGCTAAAGCAAGATATACCTATCCTGAGACCAGAAATATGCTAAAACCTGGATCTTCAGAAGTAACCCTAAAGTGTGTCTACGCCAATTCGCGCTTCGCACTCGATTTCGTGATACTAGCGAAAGTTTTTCCCCAATTTTATGTTTTGTCCTCCACTCCCACACAGATAAAATCCTGGTGAAACATGAAAGGAAATGTGCTTGTGAAAAATTCACCAAAAAGCAAAGAATGTATTTCATACTATTTTAAGAGAGTATTGCTACAATCTGCGAAACGCGAACCGTTTCCTCCGTCTGCCATTGACACTAGTCATGCACGCTATACTGCCTAACCTGTTAGTTTTTAGATTTCGTCAATACTGTTAGACGTACCATGTCCAACAGTTAAACTGCTGTTGTCGAGTTGTTGAGTTCAATAATGGCCGGTACCGTCAAAGTATGTCAGCATCGATTATCCATGTTTTACATTTGCTTTTCAATTCCTCTGTAATTTACATCTTCAATAATCACGTGTCATTGGTGATTTGACTTTTAATAATTTCCCCAATTTTCTCCATGTATTAAAGATCCGACAGCTTGATTTATTTTTATCATAAAGTCGAGCATTAAACATTCCAGTTCCCATTTTTGCCAAAAATAGACACTGAAATGTTTAATGCTCAACTTCATGAAAAAAATGAGACAAGCGATGGATAGGAAATGGATGGTTACATTACTATCTAAAAGACCTTGAAAATTTCTTTCGTAAATGCTGAGTTCTCGCGATTATCGGACTCACACTTTCCTTTCAACAGCTTGCCTTCTCAAACTGTTTCAAAGCAGAAATAGGCATATTGCTTACACGGAATGGAATGACGGTACAGTATGCCACATAGAGCAAGGAACTGGGACATTTGGATTGATAACATGTGTGGATTAATTACGTGTAAACTATGTTAATTAATACACGAAAAGCTTGTCACGGAGTTTCGTTTTAAAACAGACGTACTAGCCACGCCAAAGTACATAATTTATTAGGTGGGATCAGAATCCTCAATAACTACTCTTCTTTTATTGACATCAAATTTAAAGGGCTAAAGTAGTTCATATAATACCACATGCGCAGGATGCTCTGATGTTGCATCAAGGCCTTAGTTTTCCACGAATTGTGCCTGCGCAACGAGTTTTACATCGACCGTGGGGAGGCGCTAGAATTAAAATAATTAGGTTGGGAGAACAACTGGAACTGACTGGCAGGACATTCAAAGGGCAAGAGAAGAAGACGTCCAAAACTTATTTTAAAACAACTGCTCATTCTCATGAATTCTTTTTTCCTTCAAAGGAGCAATAAAAAGACAAAGGGCTTTAGAGAGTGCTCTCCCTAAGGAAAACAAAAACAACATGAAAACGCAAAAAATTAGATAAATAAATAAATGCTCAAATTAAGTACCGGTAAACCCCAATCTCCACGCCTGAAGAAAAATGTAACAGATTTAAACATCCACGGAAACAGAGCGACTCTCCCTTTAAACTACACTCCCCCCCCCCCCCGTTCCCACAGAAACGAGTACCACAGTATGCCCGAAAGAATGACGAAGGAAAATACAACCTTAAAGGGGCATGCAGTCACCAGACCTTGGATTAGTCTAAGTTGGGACTACCCTGTTTCATGAATGGTTCGTGCAGGAATCATGTTACAACGATTTTCCTCCCAATAGTGAAATTAACTGTATTCAACTGTATTCAACTACAGTGCGGCTTTTCCCAACTTTTCTTTTATGGAATTAGGAATGCAAGTTCCATATTTGTCATACTCTCTTTGAATTCTTTGAAAAAGCAAATAAAACATCACTTTACCAATTTTTTTGTCCTTTTCAAGGTTATCAATATCTGAAAATATGGATTTGTATTGCAGAAACTTCTGGATTCTCCATGGGTGTGATGTAAGGAGATTTGAAGAGACTATTGATGGCTGTGTCCTTTCTTTTAGCAAACTTGAAATTACG
The DNA here is from genome assembly GCA_037179385.1 of Holothuria scabra. Classification (NCBI taxonomy): domain Eukaryota; kingdom Metazoa; phylum Echinodermata; class Holothuroidea; order Aspidochirotida; family Holothuriidae; genus Holothuria; species Holothuria scabra. Next base: position 66,883,191 of record CM074180.1, on the reverse strand, counting down.
CGGCGGATAAAGGGGGCCTGGGGATTGAGGATCTCCACCAACATTTAAATGAAACTTTTCGAAGCATTGTTTCTTTTTTAGACAAATCAAAATCAAAAGCTTATTTTGGAGAAAATTTGGAATTTTATGTAAGAAAATTTGGGGAAAGCAGCACTATAGCCGCAGGTGGCATTTAATGATCTGATATCACACATGGTAAATTTAGATTTTTTATTTTTTAGAGCTGGGAAAGGTAACTGCATTAGTGATTACAATTTTCCCCGCGCAGAACATGGTAACCCAGTTTACCCGATCGTAATCAACCAACAGAATTTGAGAATTATTACCGAACTTAATATAAATGATCAAAGTATTAAACTGTCAAAGACATACATTTATGCTTAAAAGCATAGCCGTACGAGGCGGGGGTGCAGGGGCACCCCTCCCAATTCGTCGGGCGAAAGCAGTTGGTCTGTTCGGACAAAACATGAAAAACGGTTACATTATTCGGAAAAATGGTCTTGCCCCCTCAAAGATAATTGCCCCGGTACGCCTATGCTTAAAAGGGAAAATGATAAGATAGTCATTTTGCCTAGAGTGCTTTATCTGACTTCACAAGTTCCGCCCCTTTTGACTAGCAGAAACTATAGTTGTGTGCGAGCTAGAAAACACCTGAGGGCTTCATTAAGACTCTGTTGATTGTATCCAGCAGTGGGTGTGACTTACCATTTGTGCATGATGCAACGTGAAAGCCCTCTACAGACTCATTTTCACGTTTACGTCACTGTTTCGCACTTGTTCGCAGAGAACATGCGCAAGAGCAAATGCGTGCATTTTCGGTTTTGTGCGTGCAGTGATCTCTCGGTTGCACGCAGAATGAAGAAGAATAAATATTAGTATATACGAATCCGATTAGCGCTTGTTTTAGTGACTGTAGGCAGCCATTAATGGGGTCCATCAGCCTTTAATCGTTTTCATTTTTTGTCTACCCACATCCTCATATTCAGTGAAATTGAGAAAATCAAGATACACTTCAGTGTACAACCATCCATGGGATAGGTAAGGAAGGAAATTTAAAGATAAAACAGGATGGACCCCAGTAATGGCTTCCTAAAATCAGACCATCAAAATCTGTCCGGATTCATCGTGTCGAGATGCACGCGTAATGCATCAAAAAAAAAAATGAAAAATGCTTCCCCCCCCCCCCCCCATGTCGGTATCGGTTTGATTTAACGACACACTAACAAGAATGCGTTATATCGGCTAAGTCCCAGCTAGATAAGAAAGTAACGTGCATGTATGATTCAAGTTTAAGTTCGGTTCCAAATACGGTTCACATAAAGTGGCGTAGTCACGAAGGCTGAGGGGGGGGGGGTTGGGGTCAGAACCTCCCATGACCCAACCTTGCAATGCAAAAACACTTAAAAAGCGGTTTTTCGTCTCTATCCTTAAACTTTTCCCCATGTCGTTCCCAACCCCCATGGTACAATCCTGGCTACGCTCCTGTCCACATATGGTTAAAACCCTCCCCCTCAGAAGCTTTTAACGAATGGCGGGAAAATACCGCAACCCCAAAGTCTGACCCAGTGTGCAGATAGTATGACTCGCAGTCAAAAACATTACATTTGTACAAGCAAGCGAAAAAAAATACCTAGTACATATCTCAAATTTCGTTTTTTTTTTTTTTTTTTTTTTTTTTTTTTTTTTTTTTGAGGAACTATCCACTTACCCCAGTCTTCCGTAAATATTTCTTGCTTCATGAGATGTGGTAAAATATATACGGTAAAACAACATTTTTATGATACTCTGTTTATTACTCAAAACTGTAGTTTGGCTCTTTTCTATGTTCAAGCGAAACTTTTAGAAACCAGCACTGACGTTTTTCAAGTGCCTTAGAGATTTTATATCTCTAATTCTTTTATACCATGACCAGTAAAACATACAGTTTTTTATCACCAAAACGAAAAGCAAAAAAATTATTGCTCATGTTACGTTTATCTTTACGTCAAGCTGGTAGTTCAACTTAGTGGAAACGTCCCACCGGTTAGCCTGCGGGGCGGACGAATTTCTTCTTCTAGCTCATCACTACGAAAAAATCAATCTGAGGGGCGGCAGCCTAAAAGGGGCCACAGCCACAGGCGCTACGAAGGCTACCCACCGGTGGGACATTTGGCATTTTCTGTTGCTACATGAGATGGTCCCAAGTCCAACAGAGAAATGAGGGCTTTTGATTACTTACAAATAAGATAACTGTTCCCAAAATTAACATTGACTATAACTGATATCACTAACTTCCACCATTTCTAGTGTTTTATCAATTTTTCACATATCAGAAGGGGGAAACTACTTGTTCCTGTATCAATCCAATTCGGCACTCACGATTCCCTCTACCGCGCCCCGTTTAAAGGGAAAACTGTGCTTAAAATGCACCAACGAAGAGTACAAAGAAAATGATTTTTGATAATGTATCAAACCGTGACAATAAATATTAGTTTTAAAAGGATGATTTTTTCTTGCAAAGCAAACCCTTTAACTCAATAATGATCGGAAAATATACATTCTTAAATGCTTATTTGGAAAAACAGCCGAAAAAGATTGAAAACCTCTGACGAAAAGAACAAAATGTAAAGGGCATAAGACGGGTACCGTATACAACCGGATTTGGAAAAGGTAAGGTCAGGGAGTTGTCTGTTGCAACTCCCTGGTAAGATTAAAGGCCCAGTTCTCTCACCCCAAACAGTACCAATTCTCCTAACCTTTTATCTGAGCCCCTCCCACAATTGTCTGACATTCATCCTTATCCAGTCACAATCTCAGTTTGTTGCTTCAGGATTAGTATAGAAAAGCCTTATGTTTATGTAGAACCAAAACACTATCAGTACAGTTCATGCTGTGTAATATAAGCTTTGGTAATCTGCATTGTTTGAATTAACAGTCAATCAAAACGCTGGGCCAATGGAGAGTTTCTCTACCCCCTATAAGAAGTGTAGTTTGGGGTGAGAGGTTTGGCCCTTTAAGCATCTGTAAACGAAGTAAATTGTATCCTGCTTGACAGATAACCAGTCGTTTTAATCATAAGAATTTGATCTAATACAATTGAAATTAAATTTGTGTAACACACTCTATAAACGCGTTTAGCAATTGAACACTTATTTTGCCTCCACTTTATAAACACGTTTAAATTCTAATCATGTTTAGCAATTAAACATGTGTAAAAATTGAGGGCAAAAACTGAGGGTTGAGAAGAGCGTTTTATTTCTTAACACCCTTTTTAGAGTTTGATATTCAGGAAGTAAGAGTACCAAACGTTAAGATCGCACTATGAACACACGAAACGAGATTTGTTCATTGTTAAAAATGAGTGCCTTTCCTATAATATGTTTGGTTACAAGGCGTGAACGGAAGCATATTAACCTTTGCCAGTGTTGCGACTGTAATGAATACGTTCAAATGTTGTTTTTTTATTCCAAAACATGAAATTAAAACTGCTCGGTATTTTTCGTCGTCAGTTGAATCATGAAAGTACGTCCATGGTTGAATCACCTCCTTGTGTGAAGTGGTTATGGCTGGCTGTGTTTAACCCATTAGGAAAACTTAAGTTCCTGAACCGATCGAGCTAATTTCTAGGATTATCAACACTGGGTTATTTTTGGTTTAGAAAAAAGCAAACGGCCATGACCTGACCTGATGACAGGACGGGGTAATCCACAGTTGTTGGTTACGGGAAAAGATTGAAGTCGGCTTGTTAACCGGTCCAAATGAAGGTAAGTGTTGGTGACATATTCAATGTGTGAGAATTTTACATAGATTACTAACGTACTGATTACATACCACTGGGATCCTAAAAACGTTCGTCCTGTGAAACTGAACGCAATTGAACGAAAGATGATCAAACAAGCACCAAACAGAAAATATTTGAATATTTGATTACTTCCATTCAACCATTTGTGGTTCACAATGAATCAAATCGAGTCAAATGTTTGATCCTTCGTTATTTAGTACCCATTTAATCCTTTTTCAGTTCAAAGAATTGAAATTAAAATTAAGTTGTAGTCTGTGTGTTTGGGGTGACGATTGGCTGACTGCCTTTAACTATTTTATCTTCTACCGTTGAATTGCGGTACCGGCGTTAAGAAGGTCACAATTAAACACCCTCTGCTAGGGTTAAACTCAGTTTGACAAGTCTACGTGGCTAGCCAATTAGTGAGAAACAATGTAATGAATAAAGCAACGAAGCATGACTGCAGCTGTAACAGTCCGAAAGTCGGGAGGTCGGGAGTTCGAATCCTAGCTGGCCGAGTCATACTGAAGACTTTAAAAATGGAACCTACTGCGATGCTCCGTGCTCAGCACAAGCAATGGAGGAGGGAAAACAAGCCAGTGAGCCACAGCTAGAAAGAAGACCGTACGTGGCCTGCTCGACAAGAACCAATTAGTTGGAAACTGGGCAGGCAGCAAAACTACATCTTACTTAACCTAACCTGTACGTTACAGCCTGAAGGAACGAGGATAACACAGCTTGGGTATCTAGAAATAGCGCTTCATTCTGCAAAGCGTTTTCATAAAATAAGTCTAATTGAACCTTAATTATGCTTTAGACGCCCAACGATGAGAAATCTCCCGTTTACATTTGCAATGTAATTTGTACTGTAGACTTTTGCGAAAGTAAACAATTTTGGCGGGTTACTCAACTCTCACTTTTATCCACTTCAGAGTCGCTATTCTTGCTCGAGGGTCGCGACTCTTAGCCGGGAGTCGAATTCACTTCCCTTGGAGACCCCTTTGGAATTTTTAAAACTGTTAAAGAAACCGTTCATGCAGATCGCTTTTGTGCCCTTACCACTACTGTAGGCTACAGTTGTAACTTTGAATCTTACTCATATGACAGTATTATATTTCATTTCACAAATAAGGTCTAACCACGGACTTCCTATATACCTACACATAGCATGTAACGCGTACGTCGTATCCGTAAATTGTCGCCACCGACTGGGACAAAAAAGGTGCACCAGGATGGCCGCCGTGAAGGTATACATTGAATGATTTAACGACGAATCTGTAATATTTTTAACCCCAAGTTAAACCTGAATGGGTTCCAATAGGCCTATCATATTCCTGTAACACGTGTAGTAATTTTGACCTTACCTTGCATTATTACGAAAATATTTCAACTTTTTTGCAAAATCTGTTGATCTACTTGAGCAAGCCTAAAATTTCACACAAAACCATAGCAGACAGCCATCTAGGTGCGCTTTTTCTCACATGTACGTTAGCGATAATCGACCGTGCAATGTGCGCTGTCCATGTTCAGAAAGTCCGTGGGCCTAACCTATGTCTGAAATTTATATTATTACTATTAAACTGGAGGACTCGAGGAGCCCAACTCTAGCCCACCAATACTGTTTTGAGCCTTTCTCTGTCTATACATAATTCTTGCTCCGATTATAACCCTATATGGTGGCAGTTATGACGTTACTGAAACAAATGCCAAGAGTGTCGGTTACAGCTTCAGAGCCTTTAGTATTTAGGCCATGTGAGTTTTCGATTCCAATGATATCGGAGTAGTGCATTGCTTAGTTTCATATATTTCACCCAAAATAATCAGAGTCTAAAAATAAATTTGGTTAGTGATAAAAAGCTCTAGAAAAGGAGTCACTCGTCACCTCAAATTACAAACCTCAACGGAAATCCTCATGTGGCTCAGATCTTTGATTGATATCAAATTCAAACAATGCAGACAAGCTCATGTAACACAGTATGCACTGATAGTTTTAAAGGCAGTCATTTGTCACCTTAAACTACAGTTTCAGTATACATATATCAAAACTCTCAATTGGTACAGCTCTTTGATTGGCATCACATTCAAACAATGCATCATAGCTAAATTACACGGCATGGGCACTGAGAGTGTCTTGATTACCCATTATGGACTTGTATGGCCACTGGGATAAGCCATGAAGCAATAAACAAGGATTGTGTCAAGATAAAGATGAGTTTTAGATAAATGTGGGAGGGGCTAGAAATAAGTAGGTTAGGAGCATTGGAACTGTTTGGGATGATGAAAATATGCTTTAATGAGTACACGTAAGGGTCTTACCTACTAGGATAAGCGTCGATACAATAAGCTGGAATGGTATCAGGATAATGATGAGTTTTGTACAACCGTGTGTGGGGTGGGGGTGGCAGTAGGGATGGGGTGGGGGGTTATAAGTAAATAGGTTGGGATAATGGAAATGTCTGGGGCATGTTGTACGCATGTTTTCTCTGAAGGGGAAACACAAACAGAGAAACGTGCCCCTCCCTTCGAAAATTTTTGGCCTTTTCAAAGAGAATGGATGAAAAATTGTGCAGGATTTTGGACACTGATAGGTATAGTCTTGACCGGTGCTATGACCGAGTGGATAAAGGCGGTGGCATTTGAAGCGATGAAGCTTAGCAACCGGGAGGTCTAAAGTTCGATTCCTGGCCGGGTCAAAGTGAGGTGGGTTTGTCTTCCAAGAGCAATCTACGGTTTTCCCATCTGAACTGGCCTTTCAAAAAAAAAATACCAAATTTGATCCAAATTGTTGAGTTGGTTGCCACCTGACGTGAAGTTGTAATTCATAGGCCAACGGCTTCTCCTACATTCGTGGTCGCTTAGCGTCGTAAAACAACTGCCCTTCAAGGCCTGATCATTACTTGAATTGTTGTTGTTAATGGGGACGAAACTGAAAATTTTGTGTCTTTACTTGCAATCAAATGCCATGTGCCTTCTTTTTAAAGTATAATTTTTTAGTGATCTTCAAACTAACGCGCGGGAGCATTTCAGTTTAGGGTTTTTCTTGCCCGATAAAACGTAATTCTGCCATAAACACCATAAGCGCAGCACCACCATTGCTTCGCGCGGAGCGTACACATAATTTTTAAAAATCGGCGCCTCAGTTGGCTGGAAACTGCATTTCACAGACCTATAGGTAGGTGAAGAATCTAAGCAGTCGCTATCTTTTTTTGTCGTTTGCCATAAAATGCTCATTTCAAAATAAGTTTTGGCACTGAAAAATGATCAGAAAGTTATTAAAACACTTTGACCCGAAAAATTAATCTTGTCGCAAAGACTATCGAAGCGGAGCGCCACCATTAGTTGATTAGTTGGCGCGTAGAGAAAATCTTAAAAAATCGCTTTCCTTTGCAATAATAAAAATGATAAGCAACTAGCCAAGCGATCAGAAAATGACTACATAAAATGTACCACTTCTAGTAGATGAAATGGTCTTGAATCTTTTATAGGTTAATGCTTCTCTTTCAGTCTACTGTGACTCCATTCAAGATCCGCTGCAATGACAAAATTTTCTATGTGACTGATTGCCCGAACTCCCGACTACAAATGATTTTTCTCCCAACATCTTTTGCATTGTGAATAGCAAACTATTGTTCACCGCACCTAAACACTCTCTGCGCCCTATTCCCCCTCTCTTACGTCTATGCCGACCGGGGAGGTAGTCTTAAAAGATGGGCATCTCCACCCCTTTGAAACCTTTTGAAAAGGCGTTTCCTTACATGCAATCTGGGACCAAAGATGCTACATTTTGAAGTAAAATTTTGAATTTATTAAAATTTGAGTACTATTTTTAGGAGTTAAAAAATGCATCCATGAGGGGGCCTTGGGGAGAGCAATTCCTCCCATTTGAAAATTTGCAAGAAATTCGGTGCCCCTAAAATTGTAAAAATGGAATTCGTGTGGGGGAAGCATGGTCCAATGCGCCCTTCCGTACGCTACTCGTCTGGCGTAATGAATTTCTGCCTTTAAACTTATCAAAAAGGCTTACAAATTTGCTCCTTTACAAGGCATAAATACTGTTTCATTAATATTCACTAAACGGCAAATCGATGTTTGTTTTTTACAACCGGAACATGTTGCAACTTCAGTGGCTCGCAGTTTTCAGTAGTATAAGTGATTAAATGGAATTTCAAGGCTCAGTTTCTACGAAAAGTGGTTAAGCAGTCTTCGCTATACCAGCAAATGTTTGCTTTTTTCAGTGTTGTAGAATTAGATTCCTTGTTCTTTCCAGTTTATTTAGCATATTTCGATAGCAGTGGCGTGGTCAGAATAGAATTTTTAGGGGGCCTAGGTAACAAGTGGGGGAGGGGGGGCTGGTACCTCCGAGGGTCAGGCATGGCAAGACTATCTAAGAGTAGCGCCACCATCAGCTGCCGTAGCGTACAAGAAAATTTTGTGCTTTGCAAACCATCCAGATGGCCGGAAACGGCACTTCCCACGCGTTTTAAGCTGTATGTATCCAGCCTTGAAATACGAATCACATGTCTACCACTTCTCAAAAAAAGAGAATAAAAAATCAATCTATTCAAAATGGTAATACGTGCATTTTTAGGGACCCCAAAACTGGTCATTTCTGATCTGTGGCATGGGGGATGAGACTAAAGGGAACCGGCATCTCCCTTTCCTTTGGGAAAAATTGTAAATATCAGGAGGACGTAGATCACAAAGGCCGCAATATTTGAATGGATTTCAGCTTTAATAGGAAAATCAAAAGTAGTTGTGCCTCCCTCTGAGAAATTTTCTTCGCTTAAGATTTCCTAGATGCAAAATGGTGTCATGTTTGGCAAAACTTTGAACTGATTATAGGCCTGCGTTTTAGGATTTTCCTTTTTGGGGAGCATGAAAAAATTCAAAATACTAATTTTTAGTCTTTGTAGAGCTTTTACAAGTGACATACATACTACCAAAAAACAATGTTTTCTGGTTTTCAGCCGTGTCTGGATGCAAAATGGTGCAGAATATGTTCAATCATCGGTACATTACATAGTCAAAATTAAAATACTACGAGTAAATCTCTCAAAATGTTAAACCGAAAAGCAGAAGTGGGAATCATGTGGGAAAGATATGAAATCCGGACCTTGTGGACATTTTACAAATCCGCCCTGACGCCAGTGTCAACTAGTAAAAAGAGGACTTGTCGAAAAAATCGTTCTACGGTGGCACTTGTCATAGGCAGGAGTGAGACAAGACATAGGTCTGCTTGTTAAGGATGGAAGAGAATAATTATTAGAAGCCAGTACCTTACCCTTATGGTATATTTTGTGTATGATAAAGTATAGGAATGGTCGTGTAAGAGAAGTCTACAGTGTATGATTGCCTTGTTTTCAGTAAATCAACCAGCCATTCGAAAGGCAGGTAGGGTCTTAACCTAACAAAATCACATTCGAGTTTGACGTCAAGACGTTCATTTCATCTTCGAAGTGAAATGCAATAAACTGGTAAACGACAGCGCAGATGATATACGTTATCTAATTTAGCGAAAGTATGCTTTTTGAAGTTATTACGGTACTTGTTTTCATACGTGCGCACAAAATGTGTTTACAAACATTCATGCATGTTTTCTTAATTGTTACACAGTATTTATTAACTGATTTTGAAAGAAATATTTCAAAGTTTATTTGCGTTCAAACATTTTATTTTTTCTCAATTACTTTACCAGGACGCAACAAATCTGGGGGCCTGAAGAAAATCTGGGGGTCTAGCCCCCCACCCCCCCCCCCCCCCGTGGCTACGCCACTGGCCTATAGCAGTGCTGATTTACCCGTTTTCATTATTAGTTTTTATTTATTTATATTAGAAGGGACTGATGGCGACAGAAGTAAATTCAACAGAGACACATAACTGTTCGAGCCCCGATACGATAATGAAATTTAGGTCTATAAGTAAAAGGGCCAAGATATGGCCGATTACCATTCGGTCTCTCAACCGTGTAATCGGTTTCCAACAGACTTATTATCAACTTCCCTCTGTCCCAGTGAGAAAACTGAAATAGGGCACCTGTCCCTCTGCTCTCTAGCTTCGAGGCCCCTGAGACCCAATAGGTATGGGCAGCACTAATTAAGTTACAAGTGTGCTTTCCGAATGCAGTCTCTTGGAATATTGGTGAGGAACACATTCGTTTTTATAACAATTTAATTTAAATTTGATAGCTGTTTTAATGACATTAAAGGGGAAATTAGTCTGTATACGCACCTTATTTCATGAATGGCTTTGCAGAATCATGAAGTGCTTGTTTGAATTCTTTTATGAGGAGCAAAACTAATTGCTTTACCTTGAACAAGCAATATTTAAGTCGCTAAACATAAGAAAGGTATCTAAAAGTGAAATATAGAAAAAAACTTAAGAAATTCGTGAGAATTAGCTGATGTCCAAAATAAATTCGGGGCACTGTTTTAACCCTCTAAGAGCCGAAGAGTATTGAAAGCATCGAGTGAGTTTTAAAATACGAAAAAGACAAATGTCCTGATAACTAAGATTCTAGTTTAGCAATATTGTTTAAGGCAGAATGAAAGACTACATGCAAACGGATCGATTTTTAGTATTGTTCTGCAATTACATTGGATTTTTCAGGAGCCAGTATTCGCAACATGCAAATGTTGCGACGTAGCGCATAATGAATAAATGAACGCACAAGGTAGGGCCCATCACAATATGTAGAAATCAAAGCGCGCCCTCACTTAATACAATTGGGATACAAGTTTTTCTGATACATGATTTTGTCGTGTAAAAATTGTAGAATGATGGAGGTTGCTGTGTTTGTTAGGTTCATTAATCTTTCCAGTCTGCTGGTCTGTCTGTCTGTCTCTCTGTCACACCTAAAACCTCTGAGTATATATTTTCTTCAGGGGCGGCGAAAATCTTATGCTACTAGACTGTTTAAATATCTGCCTAAATCAATGGCTGTACTCTCACAGCTAATGCTCCAGTATTTGAATTAATTTGAACTTGGAATATCAAGACGAAGGTGTTTCAGTTTCATGTTCTGCTGCAACTCCCTGGTTGGCTGGTTGGAGTGCTTGGGAAGTGATAGTTTCCTGCGACCAGGAAGAAGTATTTGGTTATTACTTCCCCGCTCCAGCTGATGCAGGAGATCCCCGCTAGGTTCCCTCCTCCCTCATCCGTAGGTTCTAAGTATTTATTTGAGTCCTTCTCGGTAATTCATACGATATGCTTACAAGTCCTGAGATGTGCCATTCCTGACTGTCTGAGGAGTTAGACATACGAAGTGGGTAGGCAGGGAAAGACTTCCCCTTCCGAAAAAGCTCCCTAAAAATAGCAAAATCTAAAATTCGGGCACGATTTTGGAAAAATTTTGGACAGCCACTTGAGCTTCAAAACTCGTTTTATAGAAAATGGCTACGAGTTTTTGTAATCTTAAAAAGATATGCCTGAAAACAAGAAAGAACGTCATCACTGAGGTAAAATGTTCATATGAATTCAACAAAGATTCCTAAAGTCACTGTTCACATTCGGGCATTGAAAAGAGTTATTATTTGTTAGTTTCACTTCACAGTAGGCCTGTTTTACAACCCAATGACCGAAATGGTCGAATATCGAGTTTCTTTCAAGAATTTCCCCGAAAACATTAAAGGTAAAGAGCAGTCCCCTAGCTTATTTTGAAGAAAAAGCTAAATAACTCAATTTTCATCTTATTTCTCTTCAAAGTATCTAAATAACATTTTATGACTTTACAATTGCATATTCAAGGTAAACCAAGCAGTTATTTCTGGTAAATTTCACATTTGAAGAGAAAAAACATTGTCACATGACTCACAACAGCCAATCATGAAACTGGACAGTCTACTACACTACTTCAGTTTGGGATGACTGCTCCTGACCTTTAGAGTGTTATAGCCAGGGTAACATATTTATGAAAAATCAGAGATATAAAATCGAGACACACTTGGATGCTTGGGAAGCCTTTCGAGTAAAAGAAACAATTAATCATTGAGTTGGTTCATGAAATTCAACATTTTTTTTTCTAATTCCGTTTTGTTTTCTTCACTTTCCAATGACAGATATACAAACTTAGGCAATCCCCATCTGTTACATGAAAAAAAACTGTTTCAATAGCGAGTGCTTAACGGCTTAATTCGGTTTTCAAAAATTCATGACCAGACACTTTTTAAATTGGCCTAGCCTTTGTATAAAACCGTTACAAGTCAGAATAGCAAAAACTTCCAACGAAATTGTAAACTTTTCCATGACTATTGGATATAAAACTTGGCCGATTACACTAACTAAGCATTGTCTTGTGGTATGGACCCTAAAACTCTCATTAAATTATCAATATGAACTCAATGAACCCAACCATCAACTCACATTTTTGAATAAGTGCGAAGAATAAAATGCAAAATAGTGCGTGTCATCATTTTGAATTGGTTCAAAGTTAAGAAATTGTCACTTTTAACGTTTTGCAGAGCAAAGCTTGAGAGAGAAAAGCTTGGTTGTCGAAATGCAACGTCGGTTTAATTAACTTATAGATTGAAATTTTAACTTACTTTTCATTCTGAGAAGAGGATTATTTTTATCAATACCTACCTCCGAGTCTCTACTTCCCAATCCTTGAAAAGGCAATCAGTGCATAGTCAATCATTCAGGGGTATACTTTTCTGTCTTATTAAAGAAAAGTTGGAACAGCTTTCTTTTCGACGATCATTCAATCTGTCGCCTCCTCTCAGAAAAGTTTGGCAGCCCTGTTCAGCTATTTGACAGTATACTCCCGTACAGCTTGTATTTCAAGTGTTCATTTCCTTTCTTAGTGGATCCCTGTATGAAAACGGTCACGACGAGCCATTTCGGAGGCTTGCACCGTATCGTAACAGGCTACATCTGCCGCTGTGATATGGTATATCGGCTCAGCGATTCGGTCCTGGGACCACCTGCTCCATCCATGAAAATATTGGAAGCAAACATATGGCTTTGCTCCCAAAAATTCAAGTAATTTAAAGACAAAAGGCAGAAGAAACAAAATACAATAATGTGGTATACAGATTACCTTAAATCACTTAAGAGCTCCGAGAAACGTCTGATTTGAGGCCTATTACAGTAATAATGCTAAATTTATAATGCGCTATCTATGTCTTGTGTTCCTGCGTGTCAATGTGAACGTGTGTGTTCCGATATTGAATGTGCGCAAACGTGTGCGTTTGCGTTCGTTTGTGTTGGTGGATTGCTTACAAAGAGACCGGTCCGGGACCCGATCCTGGGTTCCGGCTGTTGGAATCCCCCCATTCACAAATCAGATCAACGCCTCTGTATTGGCTCATTAAAGCAGCAAATTATGTTGGTCTGTGAAAGTCAGAAAGCATCCTCAAACATTTTATGTTTTCTTTGCATAATAGAACAGGCGAATAAACTTAGACAAAATTCGTATTCTACATACAATGAATTGTTTCCTATGCGAGAAATTGACAATTCCATTCGGTTTTTCTAACTTCAGAAACAGACAATTACAAGGCAGAGCACTGCCGAAAGACAAATTCAAAATATTAATTTAAGGCAATTTTTACACTTGAAAGTTGAAAATCTATAAGCTGCACGTGATATTACATACGGCCGACTCATGTTTCGTTCACGAATCTTAACACTGATGAACAACTTAATTCATCTCCAAAACCGCCGTACATTATAACGGTTTACGGAGCACCAATTACTTACTTTGAACAAGGATAAAATGGCCTTTATTAGCTACTGTAGACACCTTGGTGCGCTATGAAAGTGAATAGCAAATGAAAGCGATGCACGAAAGTGACAACACATTGCGATACAGAGCAACTAACGATGCTGGGATTCATTAAGTTGAACCGTTTTTTGTGACCACTTACTTTCACTAAGCAAACAGGGAAAGTAAATACTCACTCGCTTTTACTTACCTGAACGGAACACTCACGTTTCTCTTAAAGTTAGCGTTAACGATTTTCGAGGCTTATACTTTTTGTTCATTTACAGATTTTAGTCTGGAAGGGTATTTAGAGTTGGGAGAAGACCTGTCTATCAATACGTTATCATCATAAATCAGAAAAATCGAAGGAGTTTTGAAGTTTGCCTTTCGTCTTCTCTTCGACTGACTAAAGTTCTTCAAACGGTGTCAAAAAATTAAACTGAAAGAAAACCTGACTGTCTCCCCTCGGTGTCACTTCGCGACAAGCTAAGAAGTATCTTATGGAATTTTAGAAGTTTGCACATTGGCCTCCCTTGCAGAAACACCAAAGGACTCGTCAGTACTACTTAATTATATCACCTAATCCTTATGGACCACTTAAAGATTCTCTTGCATGGATGCAGCTTGTCATTCTGTGACTAAACATTTTGTTCTATGTTCAAAAGGTTAATGAAGGCCGGTTACGAGGTATCACAAGTTACAAAAACGTTGCAATGCACCAACAGTGTTTGAGTGTTCTTTTGTTGAGAACGTTACACAGGAGCGGGGAAAGTTAGGAAACATAGTCGGTGCACTCTTGTGGACAACATCAACCCAGAGAGAGAGAGAAAGCGAGCAGTTTCTGAAAGATTATTGAAGCGCGCAATTAGTCTCATCTTTCTTCCGCCCCTGGATGATCATGTTTTCTCATCGAAGCTTTGTGATATTGGTCCTTATTGTTCATACTTCCAGCGCAGATTGGGTTTTCCCTACTATACTTCCTGATATAAAGAAAACTACACCGGTCACCATGACGACAACTGGGGAAGCTACCGTCGGGACAAATCAAGGCAGAATATCGGGGTGTGAAAATAATGGCTGCGAGTGCAGGGAAACGGACAAGATGGTCGAATGCCGCCATTCTCCATTTCATTCGTTAGGTGACATCTACCTACCACCCTACACAGAAATCTTGTAAGTAGACGAAATTTTTCATTTTATGTGCTTACCTACTATTGTTTTTGTCTGTATTGTTACTCCTTGAATAGAACATTCCTTCTAATTGCCGGTTTTGCTGTTTTCTCTTTGCGTTTCTAAAGGACAAAGCATATTCTGGTGAAGTTTTACAAGTGTTTATAATAATAATAAAAAAAAAAAAACAATTCCTAGCCGTATCCTCCAAACGTTGTAGCTATACCCATGTCCTTACTAAAGATATCTCAAAATAACGATTGGTTACTTTGTATAAAAAAGGAAAAAAAAAGAAAAAAAAAACAAGAGGGTTCCCGACAATCTAACAATTTACGTTAAGTCTGAAAATGGATAGATTGCCTCAGACTCTAATTTTTATTTATTTCTTATTTCTTTTTTTGTAATGGAATGCTCTTTTTTGTCCTTAAAATTTGATACTGTCAGAATGTTTCGATGTCTTTTTTCTGTACGTATAGCGTTAACATGCACCTTATAAGTGGGGTATGGCAAGCAGTGTTGCTAAATATTCCCTGCAGCGGCGTCAAAATCATAAATAAATCGAACGAAATCTCACATTACAAATTAATGTGGAGCCATGACATTACACATTTCCCTTAATGTACTTTTTATCTCAAGGAAAAATTGTATAACTGTGAAAATAAGGATCTTCCGAAAGCTATGTGCTATTGAGATGCAGCTTTACCACCTGAATTAGATTTTTTTTCGTATTTTGAAATTAATGAATTGTACCTCCAACAGATTTCTTTAAAGGGCCAAACCTCTCACTCCAAACTACAGTTTCGGTACGGAGGTACCGAAATTCTCAATTGGCTCAGCTCTTAGTTAACTGAGAGTGATTTGATTGTATAAAGTGAGTTTTTCTATACTCACCTGGAAGCAAGAAACTGATATTGTATTTGGATTAGGATGGATTTCGGACAATTGTGAGAAGATTTGGAGAATTGGTACTGTTTGGGGTGAGAGAACTGGGCCTTTAAAGGATATCTAACACTGAGAATGAGTACCAGGATTTTGAGCAGAGATTGTATCACAATAGAAATAAAGGGGAACAGTTAAAAAGTAAAGAGTTATTAGGCACCAGAAGGGATGTTAGTAAATCATTAATCCAACAATAATTTATCTTTGTTTCTCCGTGCTATTTATCCAAAACAACATATGGTGGAAAAAATTGCCAATGAACCGATGGATCGACTGATGCTTAAACAAAATCTGATGCAAGAGGAAAACATTTCAAAAATTAGATTTTTGTCAAATGAGTTTTTTTTTTTTTTTTGTTGTTGTTGTTGCTAATCCAGTTTTCGAACGACAGTTGTTTCGTTTAAATACAGATAGAACATATGGCTATATAAAGTAGATAAAGTAGAATGTACCGTCGGAAGACTAACCAACTTAGTAATTTAGACCTTACTTGGTTCATTTTTGAACGGACAGGGTTACATCTGAGTAACACTGTTGAACGACAAAGTCACCCTACTGTAACCCGCTAGCTACTTCCTTTTGAGAAGGGAGAAGGAAATACTGAATTTTCAAAACTTTTAAAATTTGTTGAAAAATCATGATTACGTTTAGGAATAGGGCTAGGGTTGCGTGGATGAAGAATATCTCATCTATTCTTTCGCAACTCGGTGTCAGAATCACAAAACGGGTCGGAAAGATATTATTTTGGAATAAGGTGTGGCCTATTTCCAAAGAGCTAATTGCTCTATTGGCGTGAACATGATGCCTTGCAAGAAAAAATCCGCGACCGGTCCGGAGACTTTTTTCTTATACATGCTACAAATTCATGCTCTCAAAAATTTAAAAATTACTGTACTAGTTTAGCGTACAATATTGGAAATTTGACCAGCTATAGCCGACATAGTGTCCTCCTTTGCAATTGGCGATTTCCTCACATCATCTGGAACGAGATCCTACACTTTTCGACAATCCAACGAATATGAGACTAAATTTAAATCGAAATTCATCAGATTAAATCATATTGTAACGTACGTGCTCCTGTAATACTTATTTTTTTTTTTCTTCGTTCTTCTCGGGTGTTCATATACGCTGTATTAACTCACTTACGCGAGGATTACGTACTATGATACGCCTTCGCGATGTGTTCATGTCATGTTTCTATGAACGTCACCATATCTGAAAAAAAAAAATAATCCTCTTACTTTTTGCTCGTAGTGGTTATTCCCTTTTAGTACAATTCGTCCAATAGCTTAAAGGATTTTACAAAATTTGAAGATACGTGTTGTCTATTTTACATTCCGAATTTTACACCTGTCGAGAAAAGCAAACAAACAACATTGAGTATTATTACATTGAAGTTGAGTAACCCACAAATGAGAATGTAGCCTTACTTCGAAATGGTTGCGTTTACGGCCAAAGGGTGATTTTTTTTAATTTAGTCGACAAGTGTAATTTATAGGTCGGTAAAGAAGAAGTGCTTAGAAGTTTGCGGAAGACTCCATTTTGGGGGGGGGGGGGGGGTAGAGCCCTTTTTAGGTAGGCAAAAACGAAACGAAACAAAGAAAAATGGGCAAAAGAAACAGACAACGATTAAAATTGGACCCTGTTAAATCTAAGACAGAAAGGAAGGAGAGCTCTGCATTTGACCAGGGAGTTGTTAGAGATTGACAAATTGAGTACCAAAGGTTCACTCCTAACGGAGAAAGGGTGACAAGCTCGTTGCACTTAAACGATCACGACTTAGACAAAATTCGATTTTTATCTATCTCAAATATATAATAGACTCCCCATAGTATAAGGTTTTCATGTAGTTTCGAGCATGGAAACTTAAAATTATTCAATACAATGCATCGTGTTTATGTATGCTGTCACCGTTGACGACGAAAAACATCGTGTCTAATTTATTCAATGTAATGTTAGTGTAAATGGGCTTGGTTCCATTAAAACGCAAGAAAGCAGAAGGAAAAGAGGAGCCCACAGTAGACGAATCCGAGAGACTGATTCCATTTTCAATGGAATCATACTCATCGGTTTAAAACACAATTAAAGAAAAACAGAGAGTATCTTTATAGTAGACAAGTAATGTTTAAAATAAGTTACACTAGGGAGATAGAGTGAGTGCGTGTATTGTACAACTGGTGTCTCCGTTCTAAGTGAGAAAGTACATTTAAAATTAGTTATAATTCGTTAAAAAGAAGGGTTTTCTGTAGTAAGTTCATATCAAGTTTTGATATGTATAGAGGGGTACTTATTTTTAGCATTTTGGTGAAATTTGTATTGAAATCCGATGTGTTATTCTCAAGATATGAACAAGTCACATTTTTAAAATACAGTGAACTTAAAACAAGCACATATGACATCATAAGTATCCCCACATTAATGGACAGTCTTTTGTTTTTCTTTTAACTTTACGGCTTTTTTTTTTTTGCCTCAACAGTCCCAGTTTATCAAAATGTGATTGCATAAGTGGCAACAGAACTTTTCAAACTTTGCAATCCCCATGGGGAGGTCCTATTCCTTTAAACGTCAAGGTCAACTCAACAGTCTGAGGAAACGAAGGGAAACAAAGCATTCCTTGTCAATATAAGGAAGTGATATAATCTCTGTTGTCCTCAGTCACACTTTGGAACACAAATCTAGTAACTTCATTTGCTGATATCTCGAGAAACACATGTCCGATTTGAACGAAAATTTCACCACACTGAGTAGATTTTGTTCTTCTTTTACATGTTAAGATTAATTTTTAACTTAAACTCCCCCTTTCATTCTGACAAAATCTGCAATTTCGCATTTTATTTGTAACTGGTAAAACAAAATCCCTGACTTCGCGTTTTGCGGATTAATTACTTGGGGTTAATGACATACAAGTATTGCTTATCCATTAATATAACGCTTATCCAACTTACTGGTTGAAATGTATTTGTCCTAATTTAAAGTAATTTGCAACTCGAAAGTTTGTCCTTTAATTAAAAGTTTTAAAAAGTGCATACCCGTAATTGAAATTTTCATGTTATAACCTTATATTAATGATTTTCAACCACCGACTTCCTATACATGGACAGAGCATACTAAACGGTTGATTGTCGCCAGCGTATGTATGAGAAAAAGCGCACCAAGATGGTCGTCTTCTATGGTTTTGTGTAAAGTTTGGACTTCCTCAAGTCATGTCCCAGATTTTGCAAGAAATTTGAAATAGTTTGTAATATTACAAGGTAAGGTCAAAATCACTTCACTCATTGCAAGAGTATGATATTGTTTCCCATTCAAGTTAAGCTTTTGTTTAAAGTATTACAGGGTCGTCGTCAAATCAAACGATTTATAGCTTCACGGCGGCCATCTTGGTGCGCCTTTTTTGTCCCAGTCGGTGGCGACCATCTACGGATAGGACGTACACGTTACATGCTCTGTCCGTGTATATAATAGACCAAAATCTGTCCTGCTTTTTCGTTTTACTTCGTGACGCACTTCGGAGGGTCTGATTGAAAAAAATACGAATCGATGGAAAAAGATGAAATAATAACCCATGCAATTACCGCAAGCGATCCGTTTGGCCTATGGATCAAGAAAAAATAAGTAAAAATATCCCTTTAAATTCAAAATCTGGCGAAGGTGAATTAGACACACAACTTCCACGTTTTAAGTAAACTTTTCCTCGAACAGCACTAAAACTACAGCTGTAGCCTCTAATAATGTTCCAAAGGCACTTTAATTATCTGAAATGCGCTGTAATGTTAAATTTATGAAAAATTAAACAAATTTAAATGTTATTTTGGGTACGTGGGATTAAAATTGGTAAAAAGATGTGGAAAGAAAAGGGACACTTTTTCGCGAACGAGGAACTGTTTATGTCCCTGCTACGTCGGTTTCGCGCGTAACGTTAACTGCGAATGAGTAACTCGAGCTGGATACCGATCCAAATTGTATAATCTGGGTCACTCCGATCTCTGAAAAAAGAATAATACCCTTCAACCCATCTAGTATCATTTTTGTATCGAGGAACGTCGTAATCTGGAAGATTAACAATACGAATACGGGCGAGAATGTCACCAAGCTTTATTTCGTGTAATAGGCTCTAATAGGCACTGGCATCTGCGGGTGTGTTGGTTCTCAAGTTATATGGAATAGTTGTAGCTTTAATTCGGCTTAGCAGTAACTTACATGCTATCAAAAAATCCTAAACCGCTACAAGCTTACTTAAAATTTGGTGGTCGAGCTGTTATTAGCGACTGGGAACGGTTTCCCTTCCGAAAAAATATCGGAATTCGTGTACTAAATTTTCTGGTCCCAATATGAGCCTCTGAGCTCAGTACTAGTGCCAAACTGAAAACGGTACACTGACCACATTTTGTAAAAGCCATCAGCCCTTTTCCCGATGAAATGCTTGTTGTGATACTCGACAAAGTAGCCATGCATTAAAATTTTGATCTTTCTGGCACAAAATCTCATCAGAAATTCCTGCCCCTGGAGACTGGGTGTCATGACATGGCCGATAGCTTTAGACAGGGGCAGGTTTTTCAATAGAAAATCGCAATTCAGACCTGGCATCTTTGCTACTAGGCGTAGACCTTTCAGATGGGGGTAGGGGGCTGCACTTCTCCCAGAGCAGGGGAAGTGCTTATTTCAGGGCACTGACATTTACATATATTTATGGGCAAGGGGTAGCATGCAGCTATAGTCAGTTCGGCCTGCAGCGGACCGTGTTGACATACGGCCGGGCAAAATAGGACTTGAACTTATATTCAGTTCACGGCAAACAGGATCCGCCTCATCACGTAGCCAACGCCTTTGTGGATTTTTTGAAATGACGGTACCCGATATGTTTTTTTTTTTTAAATATGTCAACTTGAAAATTTTTTACCTTCTATTTCCGCATTTTTAATCTTAGTTTCAGTCGGTTGAGCATAACTTTACTAAAGCTGGACCGACTTCCTTGCGGTTCAAGATCATTTGGTGTCTAATTATGACTGAATTCGATTCCGTCAAAAGTCAGATACAAATTCAATCCTTGAAACTCGTTTGAACTTGGTACAGGTGCGGCAAAGATATACGTAAGGTCACTGCAAGCGCTACTTTGGATTCGATGTCCCGCATGCGGTGTGTATGAGAACATTTGACTACGGTAGGCCAAAGCTTCCCTGCCTGGAACGGTCTTTCTCGAGAGACTATCTTCAATTGGCGAGGAGCGCATACAAAATTTTGAAAAATCGCGACCCCTCAGACCCGCAGACCCCGATGACATTTCAAAAGTTTCCCAAATTTTGTTGTCCTTTTAGACAAAATATTTCAAAATCAAGAACTTTAATTGTAGAAAAATTGGAATGTTATGAAAGACAGGTCACAAAAATAGCAACATAGCTGCCGGTGTCTCTTCGTGATGTGGTGTCACAATGGTAATTTAAATATCCGATTTTGTTCAAGTTATGTCCAGAGCTCAGAAAAGTTTAGTGAGAACTAGCGCACTTTATGGTGCATAATGCGGCGAGCAAAGCGTGCCGGAATTTCGCTGTTTTTTGAGATTTGGAAAATTAAAAAAGGGGTTTCTGACTCACGGGAAGTGGGGGAGCGGAACTCATGCTTCCGCCCCTCATTTTTCACTGGGGGGGGGGGGAGCTTTCTCCCCCAGCCCCCGCTTCCTACTCCTATGCTTAAAAAAGTTTTTTTTTTCTTTTTACTTTTCGAAAGGTATGCCTACCATTTCAAACCAATTGTGCTCAAAGGGTTCCAAATGAAATGTTTACCTATAAAATACATGCAAAATCAAGCGTTATGAATAAGTGCATGGCAGGTTCGAACCACTGGTTGTTGTGATTATATCTCTAGGAGTCTTGGGCCCCTCTCCATCTGAAAGAAGATAATGTATTGATACAGTACAGCTCTCACCCCGGTCTTTTCACATTTTGTAAACTTTACCCCAAGATCGGTTCCTTTTTTTCCTGGCAGACAGAGATGCTGGCGATCAGTTCTACTACATGATGCTAAGTTTCTCGCAAGAAATTTGAAATTGGTTCTTTGATGATAGATCATATAGTTTGAACTTATACTTGGAGTGAACGGCCAAGGCTTCATGGAGTTTCGACGCTGGTTCAAAATCATGCAGGCATGCTCACTAGAAGAGATTATACTTTACAGCTTAAAGTATAGTCAAAGTTTTTTGGCAGCCCAGCTGAAAATTGGAACCCTTTTGG
Source organism: Holothuria scabra (assembly GCA_037179385.1). Classification (NCBI taxonomy): domain Eukaryota; kingdom Metazoa; phylum Echinodermata; class Holothuroidea; order Aspidochirotida; family Holothuriidae; genus Holothuria; species Holothuria scabra. The sequence continues at coordinate 66,861,398 of CM074180.1, read as the reverse complement.
GTTTAACCCTTTGAACCCAAAGGGTTTCAAGTGATACCTTTTGTAAATACCCTTTTCATTTAAAGGGCAGTCCCTTTGGTAGATGATGGAAATTGGTCAAAACTCAAAGGGAATTATAAAATTACCCTTTTTATAAACCAAACCCTTTTGAAAACCCGTTACCATTTGGAAACTGTTGAAACCTTTTGGTTAATTTGGACAAAAGATCTCAATGGGAATTAAGTTCTGCTTGGCCGTAAGGAGTGTCCATTGAGGCCTTTCCTCTAAAGTCGGTTAGATGGACGGAGTTTTACATAACGGCCCATATGGCCAGCTTCTAACCAATTGGTTTATGTCGAGCCGCCACATATCGAAAAGTTTTGATCATAAACCTCCCAAATGCGTTACAGTGTGCGGGCGCATTTTGCATTTTTAGGTTTTTCGCTTCATGTAGTATTCGTGGTTGTGTCTTAAGGTCTGGCTAAACTGGATTTGTGATGTTCATACTATTGCAAACTCTAGTGAATGCTTTTTTGACTGGACACCCCTCTTACTTTTGCCGTAAATCATTAATTTATGGGATCTGATGTCTATGGGCTAAAAAACGTTTTTATCCCAATTTTACATAATTTAGAGGATTAACACTTCTTTCCACAAATATATTAACACAGCTAAACGCGTTTCTGGGAGCTGCATGTCACAGGTAACAGGAGGGGAAGAATTGCTTTTATTTCGATCTATATTTTTGTCGTAAAACGCTTGTAGTAAAGGCATAAAATGGCCAATTAATTTGGGGAAATTCCCCAAATTATGACGTCACAAAATTTTGAAATCGTCAAAAATCAAGTATTTTGAATGAAAATCGACATTTCATGAGTTCCTCTCACCTTGACATATCATTCCAAAGCATAACCGATTTAGCTTACCTTAATTAGAACATTTAAAAAATTTTGATATAGAATGAGCAAATTAACGTTTTTGTATAAAACTTTTCGATATGCGGACTAGCTTTTCCAGTTGTGAATAACTGGCTTGTTTTTCCTACTCAATTGCTTTACGCTGTGTTTTTTACAGTCTTCAGTATGACCAGGACAATACTCGAACTCCTGACCTCCCAACTGCAAGTCCAGGCGCGGATTCGCACCTTCAAAAAAAAAGGGGGGGGGACTGACCTAAGAGAAAACAGGGGTGAGAGGGAACTGCACTGCTAATTTTCCATATGTTTTATTGTTGATGTGGCGAAAAAGAGAGGGCCTGGGCGTAAGCCCCCACCCCATGTACTCGCGCCTGAAGTCGGATGCTTTAACCACTTGACCATATGCCGTACGTTATTTACTCTCTCATAACTCTGCTGCAAATCAGACTTGATTGAACAATATCATGTGAATCATCTATTGGTATCCTTACTGAACGCATCTCTTCTCTCTGTTTCTTGTTTTTCATGTCAAGTGTGTTTATTTCCTTCCTCTTTTCTATTCCAAATTCTTATTCTTGTTTTGTCCTATAGGCCTATTTCATTTTCCTTCTTCGCTATCCTCTCGCTATCCTTTCTCGTTCCAGTTCCTGATTTATTCAACCCTTTCCCTAGATGAGGGGAAAGTTGTCATACTCCCAACCCCCCCCCCACCCCCCCACCCCCCCCCCGGTCAATTAATTGACATAAAAGTTTATCCCTATTGCCCGGCGCATATTGTACAAATTTTGTACGTGTCAGAAAATTCGTGGAACTAGTATCTACAATGAACGTTGGCCACAAAAAGCCAACAATTCACCCTCAAATTTCTCTTCGTAGGCCAACTCGTTCGCTTGTGGTAATTGATATGATGTTCAAAAGGTTAAAATTGACCTTCGTGGGTAATTTTTATGCCGACCCTCAGATGTGCGTCACGAAAGTTAAAAACGAAAGCACTTTTTCGTGTACGGCCCGCTGCCTATAAGTCCGTGGTTTCAACTTATACCGCATCGCACTAAGCTATGTTTGCAAGCGACAAGTTCTTCTAAATTCATTTAGAGTGAAACTGGGGAAACAACCTAAATTTCGAGTGAAAATTTTCAATCGGAAAAGATTTTTGACACTTTTGGGGTGAATATTTAGCCTTACTTTCAGTGCCGTCCCTATGGTTTTGCCACTTTGGATTGAAAAAGTGAGTTACAATTATAAATATCACATGTTCATTTTTAGGGAAGGGGTAGTGGAAAAGGTCAAGCTAATATTCTACATAGTATAATAAGCCTATTAAAATATTGTTTCCATTTAAAAGGCAAGTGTCAAAACAACAAATAAACGATATATACCTGATGCGATTAGCATGGGTTCTAGCAAAGTCCTTCGAATGCGAGACCAGGTGCGAACTCCGATCGGAATCTATCCTTCTGACTGAAAGCTGTGTCAGAAATTCTGATAATAGCTAATAATACAGCGGTGAATTAAGTGGTGTTAACCGCAAGAATACAGTTATAATTAGATCTTAATAGACTACGGGTGAGGCCATTCGAGGGTTTAGAAATTAAATGTGATACGACTCTCAATTAATTACCATAGGAACCGCGGGGACGAAGGGACACTCGAACACACGCTCGAAAGATTTTGTAGGCAAAATATCCGGTAACAACACTGCAAATGATATTAAACGTCCACAATGCACAAAATCACGTAAGAAATGAACACTATTCATTCCATGTTGACAAGAAAAACAACGAATGTTCCGATCAAATCTGAATTTTGGAGGTATCAGGTGATTTGTTCAGCGGAGAAGTGATGGAAGTAGGGGAATTTTGTGATTAGACCTCATTAACGCAACAGAAAAGGGAAAAGACTACGCTAATTATAATTTGGGATGCGAGAAAGTAAGTAACGAACATATGAAATAAAGTCTTTTAACGCGTTAAGAACTGCCAGAAATGAAGGCGGGGCTCTTCAACAACTAACACGAAGTCGATAAAAACATAGTGTAAAAACGTCAAGCATAGATGTACAAGACGGAGGCAGGGAAAATTTAATGTGCCCCATCCTCTCCGTATGGGATTAGAATTACTTCATCCTGATTCCCTCTCTAACCAGGTTCAAAATCTAGTCTCCAGAATCGGATCTAATCTGCATTTTACATTACAATCTTGATCGCGCAGGTGAGTTTACTCATTTTACTAATCAATTTGGGGGCAGTTTTCTACTACCATGTAGCTGTGCTTTCGTTTGAGACAGGAGATTAGAGCTATAGGATTTTTGTAGGGGGTTGAGAGTATGGCATGGTAAGGGGTAAAGGGGTAAATCGTTTTTTGTTTTTTGTTTTTTTTTTTAACAAAGATGCAGGATGTAGGCTAAGTTTATAATAAATAACCCGCAGTTAAGAAATGGCGCTTTATTTATCCCTCCAACGTACCATAATAAAGTTTACAGTGATCTTCATTTGCCCTTTTTGCCTTGGGAGAGAGGGCGTTCAGCTCCTTCTAGCGACGCGTCTCAGGCTAATTTTAGGCACATGTCAAAGCGCTCTTTACCTGTTTCCCTCCTGTCTTTCGGTGTCCTAATCTGCCTGGGTTGGATACTCAAATCATCTTCACTGCCACCAGTAATAAAGTCATTCATATTCGTCACCCAAAACTAAAATTTTACCCGCAGCTAACAGAAATTCTTGTTTGGTTCCGCTGTTTGATTGACGTCAAACTTAAAAGATGCAGAGTAGCTCTTATCACCAAGCCATGTACTGCCAGAGTGATTTGATTACATATTAGGTCATTATATGCTCACCGGGGTACGCCATGAAGAAATAAACTAGGATTGCAATGCGTCTGAATTAGGATGAGGTAAGACAGTCGTGGAGGGGCTAGAAGTAAGTCGGTTGGGAAATTTGGAAGTGACTTGGGAAAAATCGGCAAATTTGTTTTCAATATTAGGGGGAATTACCTCACTGTTTTTTTTTTTTTTTTCAAAAAATTAGTGTGTGAATAATTTAAAGTCAACGGACTATTTCTCGAACATCGGAAGGAACGTCCCTCGACTCCTTGGGTTGCCGCCCATTGTCTAGATTTTTGGGGGAAAAAATTCTCCGTTCGAAAATTAAAGTGTATTTCAAGTCAAAAAAATTCAAAAATATATTTTAAAGCGCACGAAAAATTTATTAAAACAGTCCAACTCTCATATTCATAGGACATTCCTGAGCTGCGATATAAAATATTGAAGTTTATTCATTCAAAATGAAATGGTACTTTGTGCAATAACTTGTGATGCCATTGTTGTACTACTCAAACTACAATCTTTCTTTATTTTACTGAAAGTTACTGCACCTTGTATAAAGGTGTGATGGCGCTCTTCTCCCTATGTGGTGATGAAATGAATTAACCCCTCTCTGTGTAACATGCTATGCAAGCAAAAAGGAAGTGCTCAAAGTCATAAAAACATTTCTTGATTTTTTAAAAGGGAAAAAAGGAAGGTTATGTGAGTTGTACAACAAGGAAGTCACAAATTTTTGCAAAATGGACCAATTTGTTTTATATGAATTAACTTCAACATTTTATATCTTAGCTCAGGAATGTCCTATGAAGATGGGAGTTGGACTGTTAGAATTCGTTTTATATGTTCTCTAAAGGGCCTAACCTCTCACCCCAAACTACAATTTTGGTACCCGGGTACCAAAATTCTCAATTGGCTCAGCTCTCTGACTGACAGCTAATTCAAACAATGCAGAGTGCCAAAGCTTTTGTTTCACCGCATAAACGGTACTGAGAGTGTTTTGTTAATATAAATTGAGTTTTTCTATACTCACCCTGAAGCAATAAACTGACATTGTGTCTGGATGAGGATGAATTTCAGACAATTGTGGGAGGGGCTACAGTAAGAAGGTTAGGAGAATTGCTACTGTTTGAGGTGAGAGAACTGGGCCTTTAATACATATTTTACATTTCTTGACTTGAGGTACACTTTGAAGCGGTTCATTGAGTTGGTTCATGAGATTCAAAATTTTTCCAAAGTTGTCAAGCTTTCTTCATATAGTTATCAATGACAAATGGTAAAACTTAGACAATCCTTATATCCTACATAAAACTTCATGACCAGACACTTTTTCAAAGTATGCACAAAACCGTTACCAGTCATGACACCTCAAAATTCAAAAATCATTTTTTTTTTTTAAACTGTTGGGTATGAAACTTAATAAATTATGCTAACTATAGTCATTTTCATGTGGTAGTACCCTTAAACTCTTTGAATAAGTTATCGATATCAACTCAACACCTCAATGAGCGCCTTTAAACAACGACTGCACCAGCTGTTCGTTTCGTCTAAAACTACCCACATAGCATGCATGTGTTTGAATAAACAAGATCGTGATACAAAATTTTTAAAAGTGCACAGGGCAACAGACAACGAACTCAGACTCGTGTTTAAACCAAAATACTGTAGAGTAGCCTCTGGTTACATTTATCACAAATAATATCCAGACTGATATCAAAATTAAAACTGCGGCAGTTTTAGATACAATTTTCCAGGGTCTTTTGGCTCAGAGGGAAAACGATTAAAACAGAACTTTTATTTTAAGAAGTGACTGTTTCGAGAGGTTAGTGCTTTTATCTGTTCATACCTTGTCGCCAGCGAGGAGAGCGAGGAAGGAAACTACTTAACGTTTGGGACCAATACAACCTACCGTCTGCGCAGCTTGTGAAGTATAAATAGAGTGCAGGGACCCTGGGAGTGTCGTTCAAGTCGCTATATAGTATAATGAGGTACATTTCTGACTTTGCTTATAATACATAGATAATAGATTGTTTCCATTCATGTGGAGGTTAATGTATTAAAGGGCCAAACCTCTCACCCCAAGCTACAACTTTGCTACGGGAGGTACCAAAATTCTCAATTGGCTTAGCTCTTGATTGACAGCTAATTCAAACAATGCAGAGTATCAAAGCTTATATTACACAGCATGAACGGTACTGAGAGTGTTTTGATGATATAAATTGAGTTTTTCTATACTCACCTTGAAGCAATAAACTAAGATTGCATCTGGATGAGGATGAATTTCAGACAATTGTGGGAGGGTCTTCAGTAAGAAGGTTAGGAGAATTGGTACTGTTTGGGGTGAGAAGACTGGGCCTTTCAGGATTTGCTGTTATGAAGAAATTAAGACAAGAAGATGTTGTACAAAAGTAACCTAACGGATCATTTTTTTCCAGTTCTACGTGTTTTTTTTTTTTTTTTCGTTGCTTGAGCAATACTATTCACCCGAAAGAATAAAAAAAAGAAAAAACATTGCCATATAACAACGGTACCGGTATAATGTTTCATTCAAATCATCTTGAAATCTTCGGTAAATTGAATGTAGTTTTCCGTTGTAGGGAAGAATGGATAACAGCTGCTCACGAAGTACCACACATTTTTAAGACATGTAGTACGCAACATTCCAACTGCCACACTCGGGTAGCCTCTTTTTTCAAGATGGTGATAAAAAGAATAATTTTTGCGCTTCCCAGAAACCGGAAAAAACACTTCTTTCTCATTTAACATTACGTACCGTATACAATCTTAGTTCATAATTTTGGTGTACTACGGTACAAACGACAATACGACGAGGTTTTGCCTGTCTGTTGCAACTTAGCCTGAAGGTTCATGTAAACATGTAAAGTGTAAGGAGAAATCCACGCTTGAATGCAAGGCCTTGTCGAGGTATACACAACGACATCGAAGTTGAAGTATTAAAGCTTGAAATTTGATTCATATTTCAGTGTTGCGATGACAAGTGTAAATTACTCACCCTACGGAACTATATATGCTTTATCTGGACCGGGTGGCCCCTCTGTGGTTCCCGCCTACCAAGGCTGCCACTCTCGGAGAGATCAGCTAAGATCAGAAGGAGGAGCGTCCTTATATCTGCATACGGTTCTTATAGCTTTGCATCGTGTAACAGTTTGGGAGTTAGAAGGCCTATACGGGACTTAACACTTGGAAAGTTAAAGACATCGTCATTTTTAGTCCCACGGTTTATCTCTTTCTGTCTATAAGGCCTGGTTTCGGGGCTTACACAAGTATCGGCAGATCGTGCACAACATCAAATTGTGGTCCAGGCATATATTCATTAGTTTGTGACTTTCGTTTTGTGCTTCCTTTACATATTACCGTATAAGCTTTTGGAATTTCGATTTGCTTCCCATTTGCTTAACGTTTGGTAAACTACGGTAGAGTTGGAGTGGAATAGATTTACGAAATCAAATGTCGTGTCACTTGATGATCTAGTGTCACATATAGCAAATTTCAAATTATGTCACTTCCGGAGCTCGGAAAAGTTTACCAAACTGAAGGTATGAGCGAGCGCTTCTGCTTAGTAATTGTAATTTGCGGCGCGCGAAACGATTTTTTCATTTTTCAGAGCCGCCTGCCCCCTGAAGGGGGCAAAATGCAAAATGGTGCTAAATGTTTCAATATTTTGAGTTACTAGGAAACTCCAAAGTTTTCAAAACATGGTCTTGAAAGTGTGGGTAATTAATTTTCAACGGACTACGGTCAATGTGAATTAAATACCGGGTGTACTCTATAAGTTGCCCTATAATTAGAAATACAACAAAAATTGTGATAGTTTGCGGAGGATTTGTGCAAAAGTTCTAATATTTCGGAACTATTTGTAATGAAAAAAGGTGAAACAAATCCATGAATTGATCAAAAGCACACTTCAATCTGCTGAGGGAAAATCACATGTCGCGGTAGGGGAGTGGTACCCACTGGTGCTGCTGAGACATAGACGTTGCATAGGCCTACCGGTGTAAGATTGCTGTTACCAAAAACATTAAAATATGTCCTTTCGAGCGGCACCTCATCATACACTATCTGCACACAGAGGAATGGAGGATAAATCCAAACTGAAGTCTCTTATCTAACAAACGTCAGTGTGATTTTACTCTCTGATGGTCTAAATACGAAATGGTCGAATCGTTATACGAATGTATGGTGTGCGCATGTCGAAATTTTGCATTAGAAATCATTTATTTTTCTGAAAAGGTTGCATGCATACTGTGCACCGAGACATTTTCAGTTTCCTTAAAATGTGTTTGCCAATTTCAGCCTCCCAGACTGGTCATTCACTAAATATTACAGATCTAATAGTAGGAAACGATTCCTCTTCTTCAAAGTCCTAAATGTTGTAATCCTTTATAAACACACCTGCTGGCCTATGCACCCGAACAATCGACATAATCATAGACACCGACGCATAATGTGTCTAGACCTATGACTGATATGCAAGTGAAAAAAAAGAACATCAACGAGGCTGCAAGCGCGCGGAGTGCGCGAAAATTTTGGGAATTTGCAAAGTAAATATGTTGAATTATTGAGTCACAAAATCGATTGTAATCGGTAAAGGATACCTTTTATAACCTACATGTATATTCTTTTTGGTAGTGCCTAACTTTTAACTTTCAGGTCACAAAAAGTGGGGCGGGGGGGGGGGGGGCTTTTACGTTAGTGTCCCCTTCACTCAAAAAAATGTGTGGCATGTCCCCCTGTCCTCCAATCGACGCCCGTACGTCGACAAAAATGAACTTTGGCGCCAGCAATAATGTACTTTGACCCCGTTGAAAATGTACTTTAGCGACGATAAAAATGTACTTCAGTGACAAAGTGTACTTTGGCGCCGTTTTGTCGGAACAGAGATGACGAAACATAGAGATGGTGGAACATAAAGATGTAACCGAGCAGCGCACAACATGTTTAGAAATTAAAAGAGTTAAAAATGTGAGGACAAGTAAGTGTTTAATTGATACCCCTTTGACCCCTTACCCCATGTCACACTCCAACAACACCCCACGATTCAAACTTAACTGCCGTTCACTCGTAAGATGTACGTTTAAATGGAGTAAACATAAATAAATTCAACACAAGGTAAACTGAACGCTCTCCAAATCTCCTGTTTTGACATCACGTCTGTATGGGCCTAACTAGCCAAACGGTTCATCGGTTTGAAATCTGCTTGCTTTACGTGAAAGGCACTCATCTCACTTTAGACTAAAGGGGAAGTTTAAGCAAAAATTTAATTTTTACATGTGAAAGAAGAACGAAATCTACTCAGTGTGGTGAAATTTCCATTCAAATGGACTTGTATTTCTCGAGATATCAGCAAATGGAGTTACTGAATTTGTGTTCCAAAGTGAGATGGAGGGCAGCAGAGATTATATCACTTCCCCACATTGATAAGGAATGTTTGTTTTCCTTTGTTTTTCAGACTTTTGTGTGAACCTTGATGTTAAAAGGAATAGGACCTCGAATGGGGACTGCAAAGTTGGAAAAGTTTTCATGCACCTCATGCAATCACATTTTGATAATATGGGACTGTTGAGGAGAAAATAAGCTGTAAAGTTTAGAGAAAAACAAAAAACTGACCATTAATGTGGTGTTGTCATATGTGCTTGCTTCAAGTTCACTGTTTGTTGAAAATGTGACAACTTTACTTGCTCGTATCTTAAGAACCACACATCGGATTTCAATGCAGATTCCACCAAAATGCTGAAAATAAGTACCCTTCTAACATATTAAAACTTGATATGACCTTAAACCCTTCTTTTGAAAGTCTTCCTAATGTCATGAATAGCATAGCGGAGGGAATTTAGAAGTGGGGGAGAGGGGTAATGACCAAAGTGGCCCAGTATGGTCAACAATATAATAGTAAAGTAAGGCGGCCCAAAATTGCCTACGACAGAAAAGTCATGTGACAACATTTTCCTCACTGAATTGTTAAAAATACACAAAGATTAATTTCTATTCAATATTGAAAATGAAATATTACTTTCCATAACATCTGGAATGGTACTTAAAAAAGAAGCAGTGGCAAAGTTGTGACATTTAGCTGTTTTTCTTTTCAAAATAAGGCTGCTTATGACATTTACCGAAACACAAAACATGCAATGCAGATCAAGTATTTCTTGTCACAGTTGCCTGGAACTGTAATTCAAGAAGGGCTTGACTGACTAACAAGATCATTCTGGAACTAAGTTCGTCAAACCGTAGTATTGATACCATGGGTAACTAGGTCTATTAATTCTGTGGTCAAAAAAGAACTTAACAACTACCCTGGTCAAACGTCATATCCCACTTCACGTGAGATGATCACGCTATAAGGAAACATTATCTAAAATACCCACTTCAAAACGCTAAATATATACTTCAAATACGATAAAAACATACAAGGGTGACCGCCATACAAAGTACATTTTTTCCTCGGAGGAAAGAAAATGCTTAAACTGTGGCTGTTCTTTGACTGACATCAAATTAAAAAACGCAAATTAGCTCATATCACACAGCATGCACAAAAGAGTATTTGTGATAAACATTTGACCTTTAAACGAACCATCAATGTGTAAGGTTATATTTTAGTATTCCCCAAGTGTAAAGACTAAGTTCAAAGTAGTATAATTTAAATTATTATTTGCTTCAATTCTTTGGTTTAAAAATCTTTGTCCAACTTTCCCTTCGACCCCCCCCCCCTCTCAAAATATGTCCCAATTGACTGCCTAAACGAAAATGTTACTGTTGTTTATATGTTCTTCACTCGAAAATGTCAGATGTATTCGTTTTCAGATTAACTTAAAGGGCAAGTGAAATCGTCACAAACATTTTTTTGATACAACAGCTACATCTCAAAAATTTCTTTTTTCCCTTTCAATATTTCATGATATTCCATTGCATAGTCAAGGTCAGTCAGGAAGTTACTGACTGCTGGTATAGGCTATTTCAAAATTGAGGAGATCACATTTTGTAAGACGATTCTTTTAAAGAGACTCAGGATATTGTCTACTTCACTGATTCAAATTGGGGTGAATGTATTTCCCTTTAAGCACAACTTATCGCAGTTATAGGCAAACTTGCTAACATGACTGATGAATGACCCATTAGGACATTTTTGTAACATTTAAATATTGTAAGGAATACGCTTCAGATGTGCGACACCCACTTAAGTTGTTTTAACAACCCTCGAACGCGCGGACTTTTTTATTCAACTGTTCAAGCAATACGGTGTTGAATTTGCATTGTGGAGTTTAAATGCCAGCGACATTTGGAATATATTTACTGATTCCATTTTTGCTTCTATCTCTTTTAACTTCAAACCACATGTAATGAAGTTCCTGAAGTAAAGACGCCATTGGATAGCCTACGTTGTAAGGAACCTTTCAGGGAGCTTATGGTAAAGTGTAGGCTTGATACGTAGGGCATGGAAGAAACGTTAGGCTGTACTATTTTTTTCAGTCGGAATAATAGCATCTCTCACAGTATAGATTATTTCTCCCATGTAAGAAGTCTATTAGGTCTTCACCCTTCCAAAACAAGTTATTGACTAGGAAATTTCTAGTGCGCATTCACTTGTTTGACGAAATCATGATCGTAAAAAGTCGATTAAAATCGAAGGTGATTCAATTAGCTTGTCTAATACTTTGCCTGTAAACAATCTTTCGTTCTTCTGAACCTTTTAATCACGGCGAGTGAATACTACAACGCTATAAATAAATATTCTGTTCAATTGAAAGGAAGCTCAACCGTGTTCGCAAAGGCTAAAGGGAACAGATCTGTAGATGGAGGCTTTATCGGACTGCATGCGTCAGTACTATTTACGTCTGTTACTATTTGTAAGCGTGTAAAAACCGTGTACACTTTTTAAAAAATCCCCTTTCGAGGTGCTAAAACTTAAAAAGAAAAAAGTCGAATCTCATTTGATCGACAATTACTTTATCTGAACTCCATGCCAATTTGGCCTCTCCCGTTTTGGTAGATATTTTTGTGTTTTTGTCCCCTTTTCTTCAGTTAACAAGTTTCTTCTAGCTGTGAAAAACATTGACTGATTTTGAAGCGTCCTGTTAGGCGGCGTAGCCTAGAATTTACGATAGGGGAGAAACGGGGGGGGGGGGGCGTTGTCTGTCACATGATATGAATTATGATACATCAATCAGTGGACGTAGGTCTTAAGACCTCCAAGTCCATTTTCTTTATGTGTGCCGTCTTCAACTGCAGCGGTAATCAAAAGCTATGGGTGTCTGTCACTACTGACCAGCTATAAATCACATGATCAACCTCATATAGCCCTCCTCCCAATCTCCTGGACAGCTAACTCTTAACCCATCCAAAGCCTTCGCACGGTGGAAACAGTAGAAATTGAAACTGCACTTTCAGGCGGAGGCCATTTCAAACATCAACAACTGTACATGGCAGTGAAGGCTTCATAATTACATAATCGTTATGGGGAAGGGAAACAAATCATTGGATTACAACTGGAAAAAACCGACCGATCCGACTTACTTGAACCGCAAAATGCGTTTAGCTAACTGATAATATACATACATATTGCACGTTGAACGAGAAATTGTTATAAGCTGCAGGAAAAAGTGGCCGGCTAGCTACAGGGACATGGGCGATTCCCCCCCCCCCCGGCTCAAAAATGGAAAAAATGGGAAATTAGCAATTTATTACAGCGGTTAACTACTGTGCGGTTTTCCTTTCATAAAATTCCGAATTGTTTCCAATCAATGCTCATATCTGTATATTATTATTAAAATTGCAAATTTTCCGCATACTTAACGCGCCCCAAATTACAATCTCTAATGCAGTAAGTGGTCGCTCATTATCAGTCTAGTGGCAAATTTTCCTACAGGCAACGGTGCTGTTCCCCAAATTTTCTTCAGTATAAGCTCTTAGGTTTAAAATATGTTGTCTAAAAAGGGAAACAAAGTTTCGGAAGCTTTTTGATTGTCACCTGGAAGCCTCAAACCGCACTCCTCCAATAACATTATTTAACAACAACGATCTTCAGTCGACATGCTATCTCAGATATATGCTAATAGGAAACGCAGATTCATCGATAGTTCCCTAAATTTTCAAATTTCCTTACAGGAAATTCAGAATCTAAACTATTCCAATACAAGCTTCTTGCATATTCACAAATATTTGCTTAACAGAACCCAGATATTCGGCGCGCTCACAAATGAAGTTCCTTATACATATTTTTCACACTTTAGAAAAATGGGAAAATTTCTTCCCCCGCGGGAGAAAAGGCTGGCTACGCCACTGGCAGGAAGTACATGATGATATGAAGATATACAGGCAATGATTATGCATGACGCAGACTACAGACTGTTCCATTTTTCATACTGCAAGGAAAAAAGGACACTCAACTGCTCAAAATCCCAGTGAGGCGAATGCGAGGCTAAGAGCTTTCATGGGGATGTTATCCTCACGTCCCAAGTAGCTGGTTTTGTTAATTAACTTACATTTCACGTATTGCATCTTGTTATAATTGGCATGTATGTAAATGTATTATAAACGAAAGAAACCGACCCGAACTGAACTGAAGAGATTAAGGAAATGTTACTTATTGTCAATGGTGTAATTGTGTGATTTTCAAGAAACTTATATTGTTATTTGGAAGGAGATTGAAAGCCAAGTTGAATTCATGCTAATCCTTTAAGATCTACAGTAATCACGATGAGCTTATCCATAATAAGCCATTTATCAGACAGAGGGAATTCTTTTCTTTTATTAGTTGTCTGTCATTTGATAGCAAAATCGTAACTCATATAATCCTATGGTTGGATGACTATAGATTGATACCGCGACCAGTTCAGACAGTCAGAGGCAAGTGCTACACAAGTAGAAACGACTGGTTGACTGAAATCAGCCAATGATGGTAGATGCTACTCCTTAAAAATACGAGCACATACAAATGAGAAACAGAGACAAGTGTCTATTTTACGTCTTTGCAATTATGGAAGCTCTTGAATTTTCTAAAGAGACCGGGTTGCCGGGTATAACATCTTGATCACAATTTCAACGTTATAACTGGTATAGACACGTGTTCACAAAATGTCCGAAGATGCAAGGCGCTCAGTTTATTTCCCAGTGACTGACAATGATATATTATTAGCGAAAACCCCCAGACTTTTCATAGAATTAAGATGAGCTAAACACAAGTATCAAGGGTTAGATTAGGTTAGGCATAGGCGTACGACGCGGGGTGCAGGGGGCACTCGCCCTCCTAATTCGGGCAAAAACAGCCGCTGGTCCGTTCGGGCAAAATATGAGCAAAACATGATAAATGGTGTCGTCATTTGGGAAAAAATTGCTCTTGCCTCCTCAAAAAACTACCCCCCCCCCCCCCGGTACGACTATGAGGTTAGGTTAGGTTAGGTAAGGTTAGGTTGAGTTTTGTATCGCAGTTTCCAAACCTACTGGTTCAAGTCGAGCAGGCCATGGCCTTTTATCCAGCCTGTGGCACTCAGGTTGGCTTGTCTTCGCTACTCTATTGCTTATTGCACAATATGAAAGTCCCATGGTCTACTTCCATGGAAAATCCAAGAGAGATATAATACATACATAATTGTGTCAACGTTACCAAGTACTGGTCGGATTTGACCTTACACAAGTCACTTTTGACCTGAGTTAGGCCACCAATTTGACCACTTGTTAAGTTCGTACGTGTAAAGGCCTTGTTGACCAAATCAATGATCAAATGGGACATGAAGTTTTTATCGTGTACCTTTATACAAGCAACATACCTGAAGGGCGCGAAATTCGCATTTTCCCATTTTTCGCGAACTACCCAAAAAGATCTTAAACTGTTACACGTTCAAATAGGAGCGACCGCCCTCTGCTCTCTAAACTCTACGCTAGTGATCACAATATACTTCTTTTAAGTGAAGAAACAGATAGGCCTAAATGGCAATTAGGCCTACTGATGATATAACGTCGAATCAAGAGAAATCCATGTTACCACGCGTTGCAGCATTCCGGTTCTATATATATGGGCTTTCTATGCATGATTATATAGTCTTATGAAGTGAACTGGGGTAATTATTTGGCAATGCGATCGTGAAGATTTGTGGTCTTTTAATCTTCTGTTCCTTGGGTTAAAGTGGCCAACATTGACAAGATAAGTATCTTATTGAATTTTCCGACGAGCCATCGCCAAAATACAAAGGAACTGAAATCTATCTTGCTCCATGCTTGAATGTAGCCAGGTCTGAAAGATTTCCTCAACTTTTGAAAGAAAGTGAACCGTATTATTACCTATGGAACGAAAAGAAAAACGGGAATGCCACATTTGACGCAGTGTTTATATTTCCATTCCTCTTGCCTTCTTACACCATGGATGACTGCACCTAATTGCCTTATTTTCCCTTCTCTAGCGTGAGCAGAATTCGATTCTATAATATTTGTTGAATCAAACTAAATCTAAGGATGTTCAAATATTTAAAACCTTTTTCAACTATCCCTCACCCAGGTCGGGGATCCGACATACCCCTACCCAGAAGACAGCTTTTTATACACCTGTATACTTAGTTGTATTCGGAAAGCATACTGCATACAGCTTTAACCGGACACTCTTATAACATTCCGTGCATTCGCGGTGTCCATTCAAAGAGTTCTGTGCCTATAATAATGTTTTAACGAATTCAGCCTGAATCTAAAAGATTCGCGATCCTAGCAATTTTGAGCAAAATTAGCCTTTGCAAATAGCAGCACTTAAAATGATCCTCCTCTATTGTGAGAAGGTGCTAAAGGAAGCCGTATGATTGCAACAAGGGTTCTGTAGGGACCATTAGTTCCGTCAACATTATCAGGCAACTTCTAGACAACACATAGCAGGGGAAGAGAGAGCCTGCGTAGTGCATCTGTGGCTGCCGTCCTTACCTTGCGCCCCACATTATTTTCATATAGAGAACCTGGAAGAAAAAAGTTCGTCTTCTGCTCAGACTCGTGGAGAGAAGTTGGTGTCATTATATAATGTACGAAAAGATGACCGATTGAATGAAACAATCTAAAGAAAGGCTCAGTTGAGTACATTCAGTGAAAGGATCGTAATTTGTTCTTTAAAGCTCGAAGGTTGATGGTCCTCTTTCTTTCAACAAATAAGTCAAGAAAGACAATGCTTTCTGGTCATGCTTTCAAAAAAGCATAAAAGATCTTTCCGCTTTGTTACGTGGAGGATTCCTTGAGTACGGTATATAGGACTTTCGAAAAGTCAGCCTTGTTTTTCATACAGTTATTCAACACAATCAGTCACTAATCAGACAGTCCCACTTCTCCCCACTAGCCCCTCCCACAGCTATCTTTCATCCTTATCCAGGCACAATCCTAATTTATTGCTTCAAGGCATACCTCGGTGCGCCTACAAGACCCTAATGAATGTGTAATCAAAACACTCTCAGTACATGATGTGTAATATCAGCTACTCTGCATGTTTTTAATTTAATGTCAATCAAAGAGCTGTGCCACTTGAGAATTCATGTAGACTACCGGTAAAAT
Source organism: Holothuria scabra (assembly GCA_037179385.1). Lineage (NCBI taxonomy): Eukaryota > Metazoa > Echinodermata > Holothuroidea > Aspidochirotida > Holothuriidae > Holothuria > Holothuria scabra. Next base: position 66,845,155 of record CM074180.1, on the reverse strand, counting down.
TGTAGTTTGGGGTGATGAATGGTTGCCTTTAAAAAGAGAGAAACGATAAAGTTCTCTCACAAATGATTTGTAGCACCTTACTTTTAATCGGTAAACAAAATCATTAGATGCATCTCCTAGAAAAGTGCCGCAAGGAGTGGCAGTGATAAAACGTGCCTTCTCACCAAGAAAGAGGAAAATTCGACGACTTATGAATGAAGTTGTCGCTGTTGGGATTAAGAGTATCGAATTAGAATAACGTTGATGGGTTAATTTGAATATCTGCCATTCACCACAAGAAACTAAAATGCGACGGGAAACATTTCAAGTTAGAAAGAAGTAATCGCTTGTTAGAATAAATCACTTTCTTACGACATGGAGTGTATATGTCTCCTCAGGAAAATAGTTTAGGCTGCTGATTTGGCAAGGCGTCGAATGACAAGTTATGTTGGAGACTAAGTAAACCAGAGTTTTGGGTGACTGAAAATGTGGAAGAACGAAGAAAAGGGATCCGATTGAACAACCCGATGGTGACAAGAAACACGGGATCAATCTTTAGCACAGATGTAGCATGAGATTCCTTGCGGCACGTGCACAAGGAAACGAGGGACTCGCGTGACAAGTGTTATTATTCATATGTCACCCCCAAACCTAGTTTGAAAATCGTGACAACAGTGACATAAGTCTCCTTATTTCAATGGTTTGCTTTACATCAACTGAAATCGTTCGAAGTAACATCAATTTTAGCCTAAAACTGATGACGTCAAGTGCATCAACCAATAACATCTATTACATGGTTTCGTAAAGCCGGCAAAATCAATAGTTTTTTACATTTTTCAATGATTTTACTATTTTAACGAGTCTAGACATGCAACTGTCCCACCTGTCCTTTTAATGGAAGGAAACATTCATAAAATCTAAAATAACTCAAAGCCACATAAAAGTCTATCAAAAATCCCCTAAATTCACTGGATTAAGAAGAAGCACGGGGACCCCAAAGGGAGGAAATCTGAAAGGAACCAAAGCAAAAGCCTAGAGAAATTTTTCAGCGTACCAGTACTGTTTGCGTCGGAGACGCTGCCATAAGAATATCCCAAAAGGGAAAATCCTACACTCCCGTGACGAAAGTCCGGAAAAACCAAGTCAAAACTACTTTTTGCAAGTCTTGTGGTAAGAGAGAAGAGTTCTAGGAAAGTCATGACCTCTGAACGAGGGCGCCCTCCTGTACAGTGCTAGTACTTTACCCAGATTAATTTATGTGGTTAAGTAAGAATTACAAGTGTACAAAAGGAGTGGGGGTGGGGAGTAGATTGTCCATTTTACAAGACAATAACTGTTTTGGTTATTAAATCATGAAAAAGCACGAGTCAAATTTGCATATTTAAGACATGTAAAGAGGTACACATAAGGTATGCTTTAAGTTATCCTTTGTTTATCTGTATTCATTTCAATCCAAGCATGGTGATAATGGTGGGATGTTCCGAAGTTTTTTGCTTTCTTTTTTTAAGCAGCTAGCTATTTTTTACTTAAAAGGTAAATTAAAATGCAAATTAGAGAAAAAAGCTTGCCAGTGATAAGTAGATCATTGGCAAAGGGTCAAAACAAAACTAATTCAGACCCTGTATTTACACTCTCTTACTGCCAAGTAAAGTCAGGGCGTTTTGCTGTCATGTCACGCTATTTTCGATTTTGCTTCTTTTTTAACTGATTATTCAACAGGAGAAATAGACAATTGAAGCAGTCTTTCAAGTGAGGAAAAACGTAAATCTTGTGTTAATTACTTTTGTATGGGAATTTTGTAATATTTTTCGGGTAATACAAATCCATACACATGCAAGAATAGACATTCTCAGCCATACGGTGACCAGTCACGACATCAGACCACAATGACAGATCATTTGTAGCTCACACATGTACATATGTGTGAGGTTATCAAATGAGGCAATAGCGTCAATTTTTTAACAAAAGTCTTCTTCTTCCTCATTTTTGGAGATTTGGAGCTGAAATTTAGGTGTATGATTGTTTTGGAGGAGAGCATTCATACCTACCTACTTGCATTCTAATATAGGAAATGAAAGTTTTAATTTATTAAATTAGTTTTAAAGCTGTTTTTAGGGCTGAGCTCATTTTGCCTGCTGAGCGGTTAGTTGTTTATTTATTGCACTAATAGCAGTATGCTTGGGTGTGTGTTCAGTTCTTATCTTGTACATATATGCAGGCTATTTAACCTGGTTCATTATGTTACAGCTGGTTGAACATATAGCGTTCACAGTACTGTCACTGTATGCTTGTGTAGGTGGTCTCATAATCAGCTGTGGTCAGATAGTGTGGAGTGAATCAAGTTTTAAACAAGGGAGTTATAACAGACCCTATTGTGACTTATCTTTTGTGGAGAAACCTTTCATTCTGTTCTGTTCAATTTATCATGGATTGGCCAAGCCAAGAAATATCAACATATGTGTGAGTTCAATAAGCACAGTGCAGAAGGAACTTCTCGAGTATCTGTATTTTATTTTGATTAGTACAGAGTCATGCAGTGTTTACTTGTGGATTTGTAAGTGAAAATTTTGGTACCGTGCAATACGTGAGAAGTTCACAGGTATACCATACATAAGTTATTAATTTTATCTTACTGCCTAATGCCTTTAAAAATACACGGTCCAGACATTCATGATTTGAGAAAATAAACAGTGATATTTAGATCTACCATAAAACTATATCAGATGTATATTTACCTGTAAAATTACAAATGTTTTGCCTTCACTAATCTTTACTTCCTTGCATTTAATTTTGTAATGTAAGGAGGATAAGGAAACAGAAAAAATTTGGTTGAACTTTGAGTTCGTATTTGTAACAGAAAAAAAAAGGTTGTGTGAGCTTCACAACAACATTGCTGTTCTAGTTTTTAAGTTTAACTCAATGAATGATTGTTATGCAGAAGTAATGATGTGGAAAACGTGTGAAAACAGTAAAAACAAACTCGAATGACCCCTTTAAAACACTATTGCCGGGAAATATTTTTCAATGATAATCGTCTTAATTGATACGCATTGAAGTTTTCCTACAGTAGGGAGCGACAACGCCCTTAGAAGCAAAAATAAAAAAGTCTTTATGATAATTCTTATTTATGGCGACTGCATTTTAGCTCATATTAGCATAGCTGGTGAGAGCTTTTGAGATCACAGGACACCTGTCTATCTGTCAGTCTGTTATCAATTGTTCAAAATACCTCTCCTTTTATGAAATTTGGTAAGATGTTTCTTCATAAACATTCATAGTGCTCTGTTGATGCTTTTTTCGGGATGTTCGGGAATTTGTGATCCAAGACCCAAGATGAGCCTAGTGGTAAACTTTGTAAAATGCTGCATAATGCTTAGCTTTTCCCTTCAATTAGTGTTAAGATTTGTGTCGTACTTAGACCCAAAGAACATTGGGTAGTGAACTATCTGAGGTATTCATGAATCTTTGGTCCAAGGTGGCTCGTGGGTCATGTTGACCATTTTGTTAAATTCTTCAAAATGATAACTCCAACAGGTTCTCTTTTATGCCTTAGTTGGTTTAATTGTAATACCTTCGGGGTGTTCAGGGTTTTTGGATCTAAGGACCTTGTTGGTCCCTATGGTACATTTTGTGAAATATTGCAAAATATGTCACACTTTCCCTCAATCAATGTTAGCATAGTTGATAGTGTAATGTAATGATACTTGGTTATGGTGTTCTGGAAGTTTTCTCCAAATGTGCCATGTGGACCGTATGGCCCTTTGTATGGAATTCTGCATGCTTATCCTTTTACCAGTTGTCTTGTACTATGGTGATGGTTTGCCGTAATGATAGTCTGTGAGTGTCACCTATGAAGTTGTTAGGAATATTTGAACCAAGATCCAAGATGGGCCCTTTAGAGTCCATTTTGAAATTTTTTAAAATACTAAACACGTTCCTTCAGCTAATGATGAAAGAGTCCACAGTCTGATGTAGCGATGCTTGTAAATGAAAATCGATCTGTTCATAGTATTCTGTATCATAAGTTTTGTGTAAAGGTCATATCCGGACCCTCATTTTATGATATCTGCAAAATGCCTTAAACTCCTACAAATTTACTTGTGCAAGTTGATGGTTTGTTATTGTCATTAGTATGGTGCACCCCCCATGACCCTCTGTTTTTTCCTGTATTTCCGGCTACACAAGATCCCCGTGCTAACGTAACTTTACATGCTGGAGTCGCGGGGATTCAACTTACTTTACATTATAAATGATAATTAGTTGTGCCTTTGGGGTGTGAGCAAATTTTACTCAAAGGCAGCACAGAACATTTTTGTGACATTCTGAATGCTGCCTTCAGGATGTTTGAGATTTGAGGACATTTTACTAATATGGTATTTGTACTAGTAAAACCAACCTAGGAACTCTTAGTTGAAAGTATGAGCTTCTGCACCATTGGTGCTCTTATGTTTCCGTACTCAAGTTTCAAGCCAAATCAAAAAATGTCATGGAAAACTGATTATCACAGAATTATTCTCTAATTCCTTTTTTTTTCAAACATGAAATCGAAATTTAAGTCTTGTCTACTAGTTTCACACCATACAGAATTTATTGTGAGGATTTGATACCAGGATCTACATTTGAGTGTTTTGCATTTTACGAGGACCCGTGTAACCAATTTTAATTCTTTCCTTCATCTATTAGCCTAGTCAAGCTCCCATTAAAAATGTGTTCGGTTCTAGCGAGAGCACTAACCACGGCATTGGAAGTTAAAACCTGCATGCTGTCACGTGTTTGCATATTACGATCAGAATTGCAGAGAGCATACAAGTGGAAATGCATTCTAAAAAAGGAAATTTTGAAGTGATTAAACCGAAAAATATGTATATATTCTATTGTGGGAGTATCAAGTTTTCAAAGCTCTGATACCTTTTTAAAGATCAGTATCATGTTAATGTTTTAAATCACCCTTAGACGCCTAAAATTGTATTTATTTCCCACTACTTTGTGATTCTGAAATTAACATTCCCAATTTTCTGACAGATCTTTATTTAGTCTCTGGGGAATCCTTTCAATAACACGCCGAGAGAAGCAAAATCTACATGGAAGTGAACTTCAAACAGCAGTTCGGTCATGCGTAGATTTCAATGTTTGTAATGCGTCGTTTCTTCGTGTATAACCTTGAAGATTTATGTCCTTCTGTGCCTACGCGGTTCTCTGTAAATGACACATCACACATAACAAGATAGTGTATATGCATATTTAATGACAAAAGAAACATTGAAAATGCGGTAAAAAGAAATAATTTGTCTCAATCTTACTAAAAATGGACAATACAAGTTTTACTTAAAACTCAAAGAAAGGGGTCGTTACCTTTTACTTTTAAACAGATATTTTCTAGACCGAAGAAGAGAAGTACCGTTCCCTAGGATAATCAGGTTTTTATCCTCTTTTTGATTCCAAGTAGAAATTTTTCTACGATGAGGAGGAATTTGAGCTTTTTACATGAAGTATTGCACTTGACACTCACTGCACACGTACGAACCCCGAAACTTTAATGGAACAATGTCATACCAGCTGACCAGGGAGTCTCTAGCAACTCCAAGGTCATACATCGCACAGGTTTTTGTCAAGATGAATGTTAAAGAAACTATAATGTGTAGAAGGTATAAGATTTAGTTTAAGGCCCAGTTTCCAACCAAGTGGTTCAAGTCGAGCCGGCCACGGCCTTTTTTCCAGTTGTGGCTCACTTGTTTGTTTCCCCTACTTTATTGCTTATGCTGAGCAACAAGCACAATGGCAATATAGGCTAGGTTTTTAGTCTTCGGTGTAACCGGGCGGGGACTCGAACTCCCGACCTCCCCCCGACTGCACGTATGGTGCTCTAACCACTTGACCATGTGTTAGGCCAGTCATGTGAACATGCCCTACACACATGCACGTGTAGATGAGGCGTGATTGCGTGACCTTTCCGTGGGTATACCGCGAAACCTTATAAAAACTAATTTTCTTTGTTGCTTTTCTTACTCAACATTCAGTAATGATATTGAACTTCTTTGAACTTATGATATTTGTACGGATTCTCTTGTAAGCACGGCAATTTCGTTAGCGTAAAAGTTCAAGAGTGAAGCGCAGGACGTCGATCATGGGAGCAGGGGGATATTGCCCCACCAATGAAAATATTGGGGCCAACATATCTTTTTGCCCCCCCCCCCCCCCAAATACTTCAGACAGATTGAAAAAAATAGGAGGCACGAATTTAACATTGTGGTGCTTCATGTGACTTTAGGGCTTCGATAAAATGTCAAGTTGAGCCTATTTAAGTCACAACAATGACAATTCCTTACTTATGAAGAGACATCTGTCTAGGACATGTGTTTTGTGAATATGCCCGTCAATTTGCGTGTGTATGCATTTTTTTATTTGATTATAGACGAACCCGATTGGCATTTGAAAACTTTTGCCCATGCCTCCCGGAATCCACAAACCAGATCGACATCCCTGGCATAGTGTAGGATATTTTAAATAAAATTGACTAGGATGTTTAAGCAGTTTAGGGTGAAACTAACAGATTAACTAAAAAAGAGACTCAAACAGACTTTCACTCTTAGAACTTTGGTGATTTGCTACAATCTTCAGTGAGAATACATTGATTGTTTCGCACATTGCCACTGTCAACGTTCACTCACAACTTTTCACTGAAGAGCCCTATCACACACCCAAGGCCCATATCCAGACAAGACACTGGTGGAAGTTGGGTGAAAAAGGTCACGAGGAAATATTCTTATGCAAGGGAACACAGACATAAAAATACATTAAGGCAATGGTAATACAGGCGGGGAACATCTTTCCTTCCTCTGGTCTTCTTCGTCGTGGAGGGGGGGGGGGGGGGTTGTGCTCCCTTTAACTGCGTATACCAGGCTGTATGGCATACTTCTTGTTCAGTGGATCCTTTCCTAGGGGTAGATCCCCCACCCTTCTCTTCGCAACAGGTAGACAACTTCACCACAGAATGTACGCAATGCATGGGTAACAGCTTGGAGCTTGTTATAATTTGTTTGCCCAGCTCCATTCGACACCGGTAACATCTTGTCTGGTATAAGCCTCCTTACGCTATACGCTAGCTAAGCAAAGTCAATATACACCTCACAAAAGCCCTTTGAGATATTAATGGAAGACAAGTCTCGCGAAAAAGGGCTTGTAAAAAGGTTGTATACAGGCCAAATTTCTGACGTGCACGTGTTGGGAATGATAAAGATACAGGCCTCACCACATTACTTCAAAATGTGTGTGATCTATTGTAATCATATACACTAATACATTTGCTAATAAGTGTCATATTTTGTAATAATATTGTGACAATACACTATTATATCGGCTATAAGTGTCAAATTTTGTAAAAGTATTTTATTGATACATTATTACATCGGCTATAAGTGTCATATTTTGTACTTATGTTGTAATAATACACTTACATCGGCTTTTAAATGTTCTTTATTCGCTATCAAAAAGTAGCAGACATTTATGTTTGTTATTTAGTTTCGATAGAAAAGACAGACCAGAGTGCACTTGAAAAGTTCACGAAGAACAATTGCAGATTTTAAAAAATTCTTTTCAAGGTGGTATTTCAGTTTCAGTTTAAGTTCAATCATTTTCCACATAATTACCACAAAATCACACAATAGGATTGGACATGGGGGGGGGGGGGGACTGCTAAATCAAAAACTATAATCAACAATCTAATCAACAAATAAAGGCTTCACAAACAACCAGGATCGAGGGCAATAATTTTCCATACATTTCCTGGTTAAAATAATGCAGAAATCCTGGTCAAAATTGACATTTTCCTTGTTAAATTAACGACTAGTTAGAAATCCTGCTACGAATTTAACAATTTCCTTGTTAAATTTCTTTTTTCCCTTTTTAACCAGGAAATGTATGCTTAATTATCGAACCCGTCCTGGTTAAATTAACCACGGTTTAACCATGATGTGTTTGGAGTGTAGGAGCATAGTAAAACAAACAAACACGAGCGACATCTATACTATTATGCAGATAATCCTGAAAGTGTACCTCAAAAATTCAAAAATATAATTTGAGCAGAATGAAAAATGAATTCTAACAGTCAAACTCCCATCTTTAGAGGAAATTCTTGGGCTGTGGTATAGTTTGATGATGAAGTTATTCAATCAAATTAAAATGGTACGTTGAGCAATAATTTGAGATGTCATTGTTGTACCACTCAAATTACAATCTATGTATTTTTTGTTTCCTGAAAGCTACTCCGTGCACCTTGTGCCAAGATGAAATAGCACTCTTACTCTTATGAGGTGATGTAATTAATTAAGGCCTCTGTGCGCAACATGCTATTCAATCAAACAGGAAGTGTTCAAGGTCATAAAAACACAATTTCGACAATTTATATCTCGACTCAAGAATGTCCTATGAAGATGGAATTGGACCGTTAGAATTTATTTTTCATGCTGTTTAACATATATTTTTTATTTTGACTTGATGTACACTTTCAAAGTATTCTTTGCGGATTTAATGTTATTCTTTGGAACATTCCAGTGTTTAACACCACTTTTAAGAATATTCCTATGTAATATTATTGCAAGGGAAATTTTGATGAAAATTACCTAATGACCAAGTGCAATAAGAGTGAAATTGCTATTGTTAAAGCTAGTTAGCGATTGGTAAGAGACCCTTAACGCACCTGCACAAAAAGACGGTAACGTGAATTTTGTGTACATATGAACGTTACGAACTCTATGAATGAAATATATGGGGCTAATGTTGCTTTACCCTCAATTATGATTTAAACGTAGGCATTCCTTTAGAATCAGGATTTTCAACCCTCTTTAGTTGTCGTCCCAAATTAATGTTTGTAGGAGTCAATCAAGAGTGCCGAATAAGAGAGGTTCAAAAAGGAGACTTCCCCTCCCGATATGGAAATGCTTTTTGTCAGCAGAATCACTTGTATAGGTACAGTTTGTTGACATTTATTACTTTAAACGTTGGTATGTATATCGTTGCATTCCACTTGTAATCTTACACGTAATATTTGCCATATAGAGGAATTGTTTTATGTAAGTTGGTGAGCGTCTTTAATAGTATGGTAAGCGTTAAACAGGGATCCCTCATTTTAGGACTTGTGACAAGTTCATGCCTCATAGAGATTGCGAAATACTCCACCGGTGGGACGTTTTCTCCAGGTTTAACACTTCTGCCTTAGATCAACTTAAGCCAGTGCACCGTTTTTATGAAGGTCAAGGGTTATAAGCGCGCGGGTCTTTCAATGAATATTCGCTGCTCTATCAGCATTCACAGTGTAGAAACTTAAGCAAACTGTATGACATATAATAGTAGTCTGTACCTATGACCTATAACTGGAAGATACTGTGCATGCGCAGTAGCAACTCTTAACTGGATTATTAAATGTAACACCTATATAGCCATATATTTAGCTTTACGAATTCTTGTCCTTGACGAAGGACAGCCAACGAATCCTCAATACGTAGTAGCCTGTTGCACGGCTTTGTTACAGTCTGCTTGAATAATTGCAACACTTTTTACTATTTAAGGTTTCTTCATCAAAATTCGGTTAAGGAGATATCAGATTGCTCAAGAGTATCTATGAATAATGCATTTCGGGCATAAGATCTTTGGTCTATAGGCCCACCATTTTATCGGAAAACATTTTTCACCTGAAGGCAAAAACTTGTATACGCTCTCGACCGAAAGATGCAAGAATCGGCGATATTGTGTTGTACATATTTTAGCAGGTAGAAGGAACTACTGAGCATCCCTTACAAGGAATACGAAAGGATTTTAGTGATGCAATGCATGCAATGTACACCGTTATTAATGGGTATTTTGAGTATATGACAGTTGGCTTTAACAATCTCTAGTTTTAAAAGTGTTTCACTGAAGGTCACCAGATATATATAGCCATTAAGATGACAAGCAGTCTCTTCTTTCAGGTCACGTGTACGTAACGTGTACAACTCAAATTAGTAAAAAATAGTAGTAATAGCTTCATTAGTAAGGAAGTCCTTTTCTGATCAGGAGTTGGCATTCCATCACCTTGTGTTTTGCATACAAATTAGACTCATATACTTAAAAAATTCTCAATCGATGGAATAACTTTATTCCCAAATATCACTTTGGCCTCGTCATCAAGGATTTTTGCCTCACGCAGGATTTTTTATCCAGCCTTAAGAATGAGTAGATGTCACGTTATCAAGATATATTAAAATAGGAATACTATAAGAAAGGTGGCACGGTATGTGACCTGTGCGTACTTAAAGTGCCACGGGGCAGCCCAGGGCAGGTCCCCAAAATTTGAGAAGATTCTTTTCCTTAACACCGGTTTTAGAATTTGTTTGTCCCAGAAAGTGCGATTTTTGACACCCCGGCTGAACATTCCCTTCATAAAAAAGAAAATGGGAGTCCCTATGCTAAAACTTAGTCATTTTATATGAAGTGATTCGCCAGGGAGACGAACTGATTCAGTTTTAGGATAGTGACTCACTTTTTCCGTGACGGAACTCTTTGGGGTTAAACGCTTTTAACCCAAAAGGTTTCAGAAGGAACCGTACCCTCTGCAAACTCTCTTCGCAAATGGTTCCCTTTGGTTGTTGAAAAACTATATTGGATAAATCTCAAAAGAGGGAAATTTCAAATGACCCTTTGACTAAGCCAAACTGCTTTGAAAATCCTTTGGAACCATTTAGAACTTACTGAAACCATGGGCTTCCGCAAAAAAAGTCAGGGGGCAAAACCTCCAAGTGACCATGAAGTGACACAAAGCACGCGAAAATTTCAGCCCAAAATGCCTCCCAGATCGCCGGAAATGGCATTTCCTAAGCCTATTTTTCGCATAGAAACTTGGAAAACACGTTTTGTTCGGGGTTTTGCTTTGATTTTTTATACGTTTTTTTTAGTCAAATTTTTGATTTTCCGGGGGGGGGGGGCACCCTTGCCCATACCTGCGGACGCCCATGACTGAAACCTTTTGGATAATGGAGTTTGGACGAAAGGTCTCAAAGGGAATTTTCAATTGGGACTTCGGGAATTTTGCTTGGTACACTCAATGACAACGTGTGATTGCTATCTTTTTTGTGAATTCCCAAATTCTCACATGGCAGGAAATGCATTTCATATCTTAATTAAAATTTAAAGGGCAAACGAAGTTTCCCGAACTTGAAATCAAGGTTTAGCACCAGTGACACAGCCACGGGGTGGTTTGGGGGTTAGACCCCCACCTCATACATGACCCAACCTTGCAATGCAAAAACACCTGCCGTTCTCTCTCTCTCCCCTTAGACTTCTCTCTTATGTCGTGCTTCAAAGCCCCCCTCCCCCCATGACACAATCCTGGCTACACCACTGTTTAGCACACTGTTCTGTATAAGGATTGGCTTTACAGAGTCATGTGACAGTATTTCTTCAAATTTGAAAGTTACTTTAAAAGTTACTGCTTGGTTTATGTCGATTTATTGAGCTGGTTGATTATGGGATATTTAGGTCTTAAAGTATTATGAAAGAAACTTTAAGAGAAAACTTTGAGATTAAGCTGTTGCTTCAAAATAAGTTTGGGACCACTGCTCTTGCCCTTTGAAGGGCAAAACCTCTCACCCCAAACTATAATTTTGGTACCCGGGTACATAAATTCTCAATTGGCCAGGCTCTTTGATTGACAGCTAATTCAAACAATGCAGAGTGCCAAAGCTTATTTTACACAGCATGAACGGTACTGAGGGTGTTTTGATTAGGCCTTTATAAATTGAGTCTTTCTATACTCACCCTGAAGCAATAAACTGAGATTGTGTCTGGATGAGGATGAATTTGAGATATTTGTGGGAGGGGCTTCAGTAAGAAGGTTAGGAGAATTGGTACTGCTTTTGGTGAGAGAACTGGGCCTTTAAATCCTGAATGGGATTTTCTAACCACGTCTTCTATATGAACAAACACATGGAAGTATGTCTAAAATTACTTTAGATTTTCTGAAGAATAAGAAAAGAAATACGAAGGAATTTTAAGTAAAAAGCGCTGTAAATTTTTCGAAACTAATTGACAGTATTTTTACATTTTCTTTTGTGATGTGTGTTATTTTCTTTTGTAAAAAGATTTTGTTGTGCATTTACTACTTGCAATGAACGACGCACTTGTCCAGTTGACAGAATGGTTTTCTCTGGACAAAGGCTGAGGACCAATTTTTGGAAATTTACATCTAATTCATGAAAAACTAGAAATGGACCTTAGGTTAAGATTAGGATTAGGGGTAGGCCTAAGGGAAAGAAACAAAATTACTCCCATTCGTCCTAGGAAAAATTCTGTCAGGATTAAAATGAGATTGTGTACGTCCTATAACTCTACATTATTCCAAAACTGTACAGGGTATATGCAGAAGGATGCAGAAAACAGCGTGCCTATCGTTGTAATAAACACCGGCCTTACAGTAATAGTAATCTGCCTAGAACGTTTTTATTCGTGTTTCCCTTGAGCGTCGTTTGCACAACATAATATCCGTATCTTATCTTTATAAATCTATTTGAAATCTTCGCGTTTTAAAAGAATAAATACAACCAACTTTTCAATGAGATGCAATTATAGTAAGTGAATGATTAAATAAGTGCTGTTAACCCGTCCCGTATGGCAAGCCGCTTTAACATTTACCTCGCAATTCCACTTAAGTGGAATGCATTTCACTTAAGTGGAATACAATTCCACTTAAGTTAAATACATTTGACTTAAGTGAAATGCATTCCACTTAAGTGGAATTGTATTCCACTTAAGTGAAATGAATTCCACTTAAGTGGAATTGTATTCCACTTAAGTGGAATGCATTTCACTTAAGTGAAATTGTATTCCACTTAAGTGGAATACATTTCACTTAAGTTGAATACAATTCCACTTAAGTGAAATGTATTACACTTAAGTGAAATGTATTACACTTAAGTGAAATGTATTCCACTTAAGTGAAATGTATTCCACTTAAGTCGAATTGAATTCCACTTAAGTCGAATTGAATTTCACTTAAGTTGAATTGTATTTCACTTAAGTGAAATAGCTAGGCTATTCGACTTAAGCAAAACGTAATTTCACTTAAGTGGAATACAATTCCACTTAAGTGAAATTGTATTACACTTAAGTGGAATACATTTCACTTAAGTTGAATACAATTCCACTTAAGTGAAATGTATTACACTTAAGTGAAATGTCTTTCACTTCAGTGAAATGTATTCCACTTAAGTGGAATACAATTTCACTTAAGTGGAATTGTATTCCACTTAAGTGAAATTACGTTTTGCTTAAGTCGAATAGCCTAGCTATTTCACTTAATTGAAATACAATTCAACTTAAGTGAAATTCAATTCGACTTAAGTGGAATTCAATTCGACTTAAATGAAATTCAACTCGACTTAAGTGGAATTTAATTCAGCTTAAGTGAAATTCAATTCGACTTAAGTGGAATACAATTCAGCTTAAGTGAAATAGAATTTAGCTTAAGTTAAATACGGTAGCGATCCATGTCATTCCACTTAAGTGAAATTGCATTCCACTTAAGTGAAATTGAATTGTGCTTAAGTGGAATTGAATTCCACTTAAGTGAAATTGAATTCCACTTAAGTGAAATTGAATTCCACTTAAGTGGAATACATTCCACTTAAGTGAAATGCATTTGACTTAAGTGGAATGCATTTCACTTAAGTGGAATGCAATTTCACTTAAGTGGAATACATTTTACTTAAGTGGAATGAATTCCACTTAAGTGGAATTCAATTTCACTTAAGTGGAATGCAATTTCACTTAAGTAGAATACATTTTACTTAAGTGAAATGTATTCCACTTAAGTGGAATTCAATTTAACTTAAGTGGAATTGTATTCCACTTAAGTGAAATGCATTCCACTTAAGTGGAATTGCGAGGTAAATGCTAAAACGGCTTGCCATAGTCCCGCTGGCGTTTGTTTGTAGGTACCGGTATTAAAACGTACTTTGCTAAGCTGGTAATCGTATACGAAAGGATTTTAGTCAACTTCCTGCAATTTTAGTGCCTGTGTACTGTAATACATGTAAAGATTCCGAACTATGTTATTAAATACTAAATGAGATGAGATGTAACGACAAACAATCTTTCATCATCATGCAAATATACTTAAAGGGGTCACGGAAATGAGTCATCCCAATTTGTATTAATGTAATAGCCTTCAGTGTTTCATGATTGGCTCTTGAGAGTCATGTGACAATATTTTCCGCATTAAATTGTGACATTTAGGAAAGTAAATGACTGGTTTTCCCTGAATACGCAATGTTTATTTCCTGAAATATTATGAAAGATGTAAAGAAGCAAAATAAAAATAAACCTGTTGGATCTGACTATAAAGGCTTTTCACATGACGTCATAATACTCTCCGGCCGCCATGTTGGAGTACAAGTAACTACGTTGTAACCCATACGGGAAGCGCTTGCTTGTTGAATTTGTATACACCGTGCATGTCTCAGTGCACACTGTGCAGTGCGTTCGGCACAAACCACGTGTATTTGGCATGAATGTCCTCCAGCATGGCGGTTCCGTGACGTAATTGCAAAGCCTCTATTGTTTCAAAATGTATGGAGGACTGATTTTGCTCTTTGAAGAAAAGGTTCTATCACCTTTTATAGCACCCGGCATTCTATTACAAGATGATTCGCTAAATTTTGACCTTAAATGGCCAATTCCATCACCCCAAGCAGTGCCAGTTTTCTTAACCTTCGTACTTAAAGGCCCTGTTCTCTCATCCCAAACAGTACCAATTCTCCTAACCTTCTTAGTTAAGCCCCTCCCACAATTGTCTGAAATTCACCCTCATCTAGACACAATCTCAGTTTATTGCTTCAGGGTGAGTAGAGAAAATCTCAATGTGTATAATCAAAACACTCTCAGAACAGTTCATGCTGTGTAATATAAGCTTTGGTACTCCGAATTGTTTGAACTAGCAGTCAATTAAAAGCTGAGCCAATTGAGAGTTTCTGTTACCCTATACTAGAAGTGCAGTTTGGGGTGAGAGGATTGGCCCTTAAAGCCCATCTCACAATTGTCTGAAATTCATCTGCTATTCCAGACACAATCGCAATTTATTTGCTTCAGGGAGAGTGTAGAAAATTTCAATGTGTATAATCAGGGAGCTGGCAGAGGTCTCTACTTGCTCCATGGTCTAATCAAAAGACTCTTACAACAGTTCATGATGTTTAATACAACCTTGGCACTCTGCATTGTTTGAATTAGCTGTCAATCAAAGAGATGAGACAATGGAGAACGTCTGTTAATCCCTACAAGAGTTGTAGTTTGGGGTGAAGGGATAAGCCCTTTAAAGGGCCAAACCTCTCACCCCAAACTACAATTTTGTTACCTTGGTACAGAAATTCTTGATTGACTCAGCTCTTTGATTGACAGCTAATTCAGACAATACAGAACGGCACTGAGAGTGTTTTGATTTTATAAATTGAGTTTTTCTATACTCACCCTGAAGCAATAAACTGAGATTGTGTCTGGATGAGGATGAATTTCAGACAATTGTGGGAGGGGCTTCAGTATGAAGGCTGGGAGAATTGGTACTGTTTGGGCCCTTTGGGATGAGAGAACCGTGCCTTTAAGGAGCAATTATCTCGCATCTCTAAAATTCCAATTCTTCCAACTGTCTGGTTTGTACACTCTAAAAACATCTAGTCAAATGGATCACAAACCGGAACCTTGTCTAATATTTGAAAAGATTCGTGTCAAAATTGACTCGAAATGGTTCAAAATTTCAAAAAGTAACTATTCGTTTCATTTATGAGTCGAAATCAATCAAAGATTTGACAAGATTCCGACTCATGCCCCAATTGATTAGATTTTATTCAATTTTGACTAGGAATTATTTTTAGAGTGTATAGGTCCTCCAATAATTGCATGTAGAAACTTCTTGTGCAGTCGCAACCATATTGTATTGTTCAATGTCATTGGCCTGCATGGTGAGCATACAAGGCTACAATGTCTGAATGTGTAATCCAAACTCTCTCTCTCTCTCTCTGCAACTTTTTTATTTTCAAATTTGATGTCAATCAAAGGGCGATAACCAATCAAGGAGCAGCTACTCTATAGCCTCTGAACCAACTAACAATTTTCCGTATCTCTACAATAAAAAGGTATTTTGGGGTAATGATGTTCTTTTGACACCTCTCTGCTTCCGAGAGAACAAACCCGGTTGGAATGACAGAAAAATGAAAATATAAGTAACTTTAGTGACGGTATTGTATACCGTCTGTCCATAGGCATCCTAGGGGCCGGGGAAAGGGGTCACTTTGCTCTGAAAAAAAAAAATAAAATCTTGAAATGACTTGAAGTAGGAGAATCCACGCTATATCTCTAGCAAAAATTGAAAAAAAAAAATCAGAATTCTAAATAGAGTACGATAAGACGTAACTTACAAAGCCTGAGAAGTGGAACTTCCAGAGATCTTGGAAACTTTTTGACCAAACTTTTCTTGGAGTTTCTCGCTTCTCGCTAAATTATGATGGGGCTACATTGAGACACCTTGCTGGCAGCTTGCTATTCTCTCCTGTAAGCGCCAAAATTTAGCAACAAGCTCTTCGGAAGCAAAGAATTTCACCTGATTTAATCAGTAAAAATTTTACCCCATGATTTTTTTCTGAGGACTTCCATGCCAGTGCCCATTCAAGATTTTTTTTTTCAATTTTGAAGATTTGAATAAGGTAACAAAAGAGGAAAAAGAAAAAGGGGGAAGAGAAAGTTAGAGGGCACCTCTTATAGCATCAAATATAGTACTATTTTACATCTAGCAGCCCATCCTCCATAAGCAAAAATTTTCCAAAGGGAAGGAATGCACACCCCCCCCCCCCACCCTTCTTAGACCCCTTCCTAGGACAGTTACCATCACATCTCCCAAATAAGATGTAATCCTGGCTAAAGGTCCTTGCGATTTGTAACTTGAGATGGTCACCTTTGGTCCGTTCCATTTTCGTTCGTTTCCATTCGACAAGAACAAGTTGGTATCAGGTTCAAATTTTGTACAAGGAATTTTAGAAGTAGGTCGAAGTTAGCGTCAATGTAATCAGTCGATAACATCGACCCGTTCCTTATTGTCGTCCTCATTGCTCGAGGCTAAAAGACGACAAACAAAATCAGCGATCTAACTACATACAATAGGATTATATTGAAAACAACAGATATTAAAGCATTGCAAGTATGTTAATGTTGATTCAAGTACATCGTGGAAAGACACAGGAGCCATCAGAACATTACCAATTAAGCTAAGCACTTTAGAAATTTCCGGCAGCCCTGAGTTAGCTTGGAGCATTCAGTTGCTTAGAGTTCGGTTTTACGGCTCAGTTTTCTATCCAATTGGTTTTAAGTTGGGCCGATCACGGTCTTTTTCCAATTGTGGATCAATGACTGGAAAATCAGTTTTAACGGTACAGCTGTTTCATCAGTTCATATTGTACTCGTTTTGACATAAACATTGTAGTTTTACAATAATTCTTGCCGTTGTTGACGGAATAGAATTAGTCTTCGAAAATCAACCGTTCACAAACAATTCTTTTGTGATAATGGTCTTCAACTCTTTATGCTCCAAAAAATAAAAATGCAATGGCAGCAAAGTAGCATGGATATTTGTACGTTTTACAAATAACCTATCAATTTTGAATAATATGTTTTGGTTCGAGAACAATAGTATAGTACAGTACAGTACAGTACAGTACAGTATACACGAATCCGGACAGCAAGTGATGGTCTGATTTCAGTCGGCCATAACTGGGATCCATCACCTTTAAATCTTTCGACTTCCTTGTTTACCTGTATTATGGATGGTTGTACACTAATTTGTATCTTAAATTCTCCAAGTTCACTAAATATGAGGGTTTGAAATTCATGTAAACAATAAATACAGGCGGTTTTAGGTTGATGGACCCCACTAATGGCGGCCTACAGTTACAAAAAGCAAGCGCTAATCGGATTCGTCTATACTATAGTTTATCCTCTTTTAATCCTCCGAAGAGGTATAAGTAAAAATAACATTAACAGGATTAATTACATTTTGCAAGAACAACAAAACAAACAAACAAAAAAGATAAAAAAGAGAAAAAATGAATAAAATAAAGTAAAAAGCGTATGAAGAGAAGAAAATGTCTAATTTATTCCTGCCCCAACCGAAGACTTAAATGCCATTATTAACTTTCCCGAAAATAAACTCAACTTTACTAGTTTCTTCTTACTTTTACTTTGAAATAACTGCTCCATTTTTAATGTATTTGGATTCCTCCCAAAATAACGTTTTATGTACAAGTTTCTGACATCTGTAAATGCATCACACTCAAAAAATAATGAAACTCGCCCTCGATAACCCCCCTGACACACAAGGTACAAATTCTATCATGTGAGACTATATTTTCCTAATTGGAAAATTGCTGACATAATAGAATTAGGCTAGGAAGACCATGCAGTAGTTTATAATAAAAGTGTGAATGCTCAAGTCTGGAGAAAAAACCCGTGAAAAAAATGAAAAATAAAATTGAAACACCGACATTTTAGAAAAAAATATCGTTCAGTGGTAAACATTGTATCTTTTGGAAATGATTTTAGTTGGAATATCAATGGCAACCAGCTCATGAATTTTGCTTTTAAAACTGCCACACGGAACTTGGACCACGGTTCGTATGATACTTACAACAGTCACCTTTTGATATAATAGAAAGTTCACTTACTTGGTTGTTCCTCCTTGTGTAGTAAACGCCTCTATAAAAACTAAGTAATAATGATGCATCCCCTCTAAATTATCAGTTTTTTCAGGTCTGGTACCCAATTTGACAAAGTATTACATGAAAGATACACTTTATTTTCTCAGTATATTATTGTATCGAGTTTAAAACTTGAAAGTACATTCATTTGTAATGAAGGGGTGCAACGTACTTTTTCAGAGACCTATTGCACTGTGATGAATTTCAATTATCCAGCAAGCTTAAAGGCGAGCCTTTTTGGTTGCCATGCTGGGATTAGAAATTGAGATGATGTATGCTTCTTAAAAAGGAGAGTGCTTATCGTTTACGTCAATATGCGAGTACTTCAATAAGTTTGTTGGCACATGCGCAGATTCACCAAAAAATTAAGGATACACAAAACACTGCCCTCATCTGCATAACAAATGTTCCAAAATTTGTGTTCACTTGAAAATTTTGTGGAATCATTCTCCTCTACACCAAACCCATACAAAAGGGAATTCTTAGCGTTTGGATTCATAAACTGTCTCTTTGGTTTCAAAAATTTACTTTAATCTGCCGTAAAGTAAGGTCATGAATTTTTCTCGGGCGTAGTTAACATGACCACACTTATATTATGCTATAGTGTCATGCCAGGGCTGCGGATAAAATAAAGCAACGCAGAAAACTTTGTGCTGAGTTCGATTTGTTTATCCCACAATTCCACGCTGAAGTTAGTTTGATGCAGTAATACGGCCCAGCTCCTAACCGATTGCTTTTAAGCCCAGGTTACACTACAGCGATATCGGATCGAATTAATGTCCGATTTTTGTGAGTTTTACCTAACTAATCTCCTCCCGTCCATTGTCGGGAATAAAAGCTGACTTCAAACGGTGTCTAATGTTGCACCAGATTACCCGAGACACCCTTCCACTTAGACTCCTACCACAGACCGGCGATTATGCCCTGCATTTAGCCACCCACATCAAATTTTTGGCTACTCCAATTCCCACATTTCTCCCCCTCTGCTATCATCCTATCCTTTCGTTTGGCTTGCTTTTCAAAAAACGCAACCGCCTTGTCTTTCATCATCAATCGTAAAAACTCTCAGAAGTTGGTGTTCAAGTTGTCTCCAACCAGATCTTTACTCGACCGACTGGATGTAAAATGGGCCCACATCTACAAAAGATACCTAACTAAAGGAAACATTCAAATGCGAAGAAAGGGATACTTGTTACGCCCCCACCCCCACCCCACCAATTGCAATTTTCATAATGGATTTTTCACACAGTCCCGCTATTTTATATGCTTCCTTTTTTTCTTTTTGCAAAAAGGCAAACGCCTTATTCGTCGCTGTACGTGAAAGATTTTCGGACGTTTTAAAAAGTATTTCACAAAAGAAAACGAATAGGCCTACATTTGTTAAAAAATTATTTACGAGTTGGGAACTTATTTTAATTTGAGTTCCCTTGAAATATGGATACCGACAATTTTTCTCTAACATATTTTCAATCATAACAAATTGGTGACTGATCTGGTAAAAGGCTCTGTTTTATGCTTGTTTTTGATTGATTTATCATATCAAGTCAACATTGTTTCAACATTGCGGACTTATGATTGATAACTCGCTTGGTCTTACCACTGAGTCCTTCGCAACTCCTCGGTCTTATCCAATCAAAAGGGAGTGATACATCACGCATGTTGAACTAAGTCCAACATACTCGATTACGATTGGTCAACTACACATGTGACGCAATACATGCATAGTGATTTATACGAGAGTACTTCACATATGACAGACTTTAACGACAAGAAATGCATTGTGAAAGCTTGACAGTGCTTTTCCTGAGTATTTATTTAAAAATTTTCACAAAAGAAAACCATTCTGGTTATTCACCCTCCTCAGTTTGTCTGTCGGGGATACAATTTTTCCTCGAGGTGGTAATTTACTGGTATTAATCGACAAAAAGTCCAGTGCAATAGTTGCCAGAAGAATGCCTAACTTTTGAAAGTTGTCGTCAATCTATAATCATTTCTAAATTGAATCGTGGTAATCTTAAACGACTTAAGATGAGAAATACTCACATCAAATCACTTGACTGTAAATGATTCGTCAGCCGGGGAAATCTCAAGCAGAGCTATATATCTAAAGAAGTGTTTATTTCAAAAACAATCGGTGAAAATGAAAGGAAAGTTAAGGAATTTTCTCCAAAGACCGGGCTTATTTGACGAAACCAATCATCGTTGGCGTTTCATTTCGTAAGACGCTCAGAAAGAAAAATCGCCTTCGTGATTGATGTGTTGCTATTCATATCATCGCGGCCCTACATTTGATTTAGTTTGGATTCTGTTTTATAGGAAAGATTCAAGTTGATACTGCAGAGGGAGAAAAAACATAAAAACCTTTAAACTGTAATCTACATCTTAGTAACATCAGTTCGTTCAAAACGTATTGAAAATTCAGGCAATTTTCGAAGTTTTTATTAAAATGATAGAAACACAAAAGTCAGTGCATTGCCCTTTTCTATGATTTGGAAGGTTTAAGAAGATGGGTTTTTATAAAGTTAGTTAGACAGGGTTTTACGACCCATATTCCAACAAATTTGTTCAAGTCCAGCCGGCCACGGCCTTTCTTCCAGTTGTGGCTCATTGGCTTGTTTTCCCAACTCCATTGCTTATGCTGAGCATTTTAGGAAAAGGTTAGGTTAGGTTAGGTTTGATGAAGTTCTGCGGCCCTCTTTCCAACCAACTGGTTCAAGTCGAGCCAGCCACTGCATTTTTTTTTTGCATTTTTGGCTCATTGGCTTGTTTTCCTTACAAAATCGGAACAATCATATCATTCAATGCTATGTGATGGCTAAACGCTGAATTTGGCAACACATCGAAGTTTGAACGGGGAGGGGTCCTATAAACTCACCCTGTTGAACCAAGAACAAAGCCAGAAACAGGTGTTGAAGAATGTGGGCTAACAATTCTCAGGGCGAAATCTTTCCTTAGGGACAAGACGTAGTAAAATATAGTAATGTGACAAAATTTTAAATTTTCTAAGGAGTGGAGAAGAATTCTAGAGTATGACCATGCAACCTTTACAACTGACTCTTTCCAACATTTCCCTTAAAGGACCATTTCTCTCACCCCAAGCAGTACCAATTCTCCTAAGTTTCTTACTTAAGCCCCTCCCACAATTGTCTGAAATTCATCCTCATCCAGATACAATATCACTTTATTGCTTCTAGGTGAGTATAGACAAACTCAATTTACATAATAAAAACACTCTCAGTACCATTCATGCTGTGTAATATAAGCTTTAGTACTCTGCATTGTTTGAATTAGCTGTCAATCAAAGAGCTGAGCCAATTGAGAATTTCGGTACCCGGGTTCCAAAATTGCAGTTTGGGGTGAGAGGTTTGGCCCTTTAACGAAAAACCCTTGCAAGCAGCTTTTGTAGACTCTAAATACAAAAAGGTGAACGCAGCTCTCTTATAAGTGAAAAGTGTGAATTCACCCTCCACAAGAGCGCTAATTCACTCTAAGAATAGTAAAATTTACTTCAAGCATAGGGAAATTTAATCTAAACAGAGTGAATATTTATAACGAGTTCCTCCACTATTCACTCCTTTCAAGTATAGTCCATGTGTTCACTTAATCAAGAGTCAAACATCTCCTTTGGGGTATATTTCACTCTTTTTGGAGTGAATTTCCTCTTTTTTCGATTGAAATTTATAACCTTCACCCTCTCAACGAGTGAAATTTAACTCTTCTAAATTTTTAGAGAGATAACCTATTGTGACCTCGAGAAGACCGTCTAGTGGAGAGTGCTTTCGAAACTGGTCGGGAGAGCTCGCGAGTGGTCGCAAGATTTTCAGCATTTTTAACACGCTGTTCGCGACCTCTTGCGATCTCAGGTTACGAACTCTGCCTCCCGACCCAGTTCTCCTTCTATTTCGGCGAGCTTTTGGCGGTCGCAAGGATTGGCAAGATCTCGCAAGCGTTGGACAGCCGGATTATGGGTCTACGGTTTAGAATCGAAGGTTGATGAAGATATTTTTTCACTACGTTACGGGCATGGACCTGTCATGAATGGGGGTCTGGGACGCGTCTCCTCAATTTTTGAAAGAGAGGACACCTTCAAAATGTTCCCCACCCCCATTTTTCAAAAATGATGAAAACTGTTATGAGTTTACAGGATTCCACCTTTTAAGGTAAGATGTGTAAATGCTAAATAGTATAACATAGCTGACTAATTGACATTAAATTTCCCTTTTTAAAAAGGGGAAAGGGGATAGGGACACCCTTCCCTTATATACCTCTCCTAGGGCTGCGATGCGCAATTGTTGAAAGGTTCCCCCACCCCTTTGCCCTCCTGTCCTATATCACAGATACTAATACAGAAATCACGCTCACGCATAACATAGGAACTGTCCTCAAAAAGCAAATTATAGCCATTCTTTATGAATACAGCTTTTCTTCCCCGACGTGCCCTGCTGTTCCCTAACAGGCCTAGCCTATGCTTACTTCTGCTGGAAATGCTTAAAATTCCTCGAAGTTATAAATATGCTGTCTCATGTTTTGTGGCAAAAGCAATGAGCAAACAGTTTGGTTTATTTGACGCATGGTTTGTGTGAAGAATTATACGCGTTGAAAGCTTCCACTTTTTAGGAAAATATGAATCATTTTGTCTGATGTGTCAAATAGATTTATGTTCATTAATTTTCTCCTGGTGGTTTGGCAAAATGAAAACGTATAGAACAAGAAGGAAAAGATATTCGTCACGAAACCACCACCAAAGCCTCCAGGAATCTGTCTCCGAAGAAGAATGATACTCACTGGACGAAAAAGTGTATTAGAAACACGGAACAAATTTGAAATGAGTTTCTTTGCAATGTCCGCTTTTTCAAGATAACACATGTTATGATCTATAACGATAAAAAGGAAAAGTTGACTTGATTTTACGACAGAGGCAATCAGCGAACTTAAAAAGGGGAGGGGTAAAGCGAAATATTTTAATTTTGAAGTCAAATTTTAATTTTTAATTTTTAAATCAAAAGTTAACCTGTACACGCACGCCTTTGTGCAAGAGTTGACCACAGTTAACTTAACCAGGAAGAAGGGAGGAAAACTGAAGGGCAAACGTTATGAATGGGAAAATAACAACCCCTTTGATGGATCCACTACGTCATGAAGACCCCCCTTATATAAAACAAACAAATCTGCAAACTCGGTTACGGTGAAAAAAAATTGAATAACGGGTTGCAGATCGTAAAAATCATGCCCCGGCTAACGTACTTTGTATCACTTGTATATCATACATACGTGCGACTTGCACCCATTTTAATTTACCAGTCACTCTATCGCCGCATTTTATTGAATGTCCTTCTATAATTATTCACTCTTTTAATAATGGCCCGATATCTACGTTTTAGTCGTCTCAAAGACGTATCGCTGACGTTAAACCTACTTACGGGTCTCCTTTTTTTAACTAAAGTAAAGTAATTCTTCAAGGAGAGCAACCTCCACTCCATTTTGTAATTCATTCGGTGACCTCACCCCCCCCCCCAAAAAAAAAAGAATTCCCAAGAGGAGAATGAAATTATAATAACACCAGTGGCAAACTGTGAGTTAGTTAACCGTATTTAGCGCTTTCGTCTACCACCCTCAAACACTGCTTTGATATTTTTGCTCTCCTACCCTATACCCTTGCCCGTTCTTTTTTAAACATAAACTCGTTTAAACTTCATTTTATTTTTATGGATACCATTTTTTATTTTGCTATATTTCAGCGTGCCTATTTTGATTGACAAGCAAATAAAATTCAATAAAGTATCAATCAGATTGAAGATCAGTGGAATATTTCCCGCCAGATTTGATCCATAAACAAACATGAGGTTTAATCCTCCAAAAATTACAAACACCGCCCGGCTAATAATAACGGTAGCCACGATTTTGTCCCCTGGCTTATACGGGCATGTTTATCCTTGGACTTCCCTCTTGCGGTGGACGATATGAACAGCTTTGTGGCCGTAGGGACGATTAATTGATTTTTCTCAGCTAAATTTGACAGAATCCAATAATTTTGATCCCATTTCAGTAAATCGTGAGGTGGGAATTAAAATGTAATTGTAGTCCGATTTGAAGGAAACGAAATCTCACACACGTTAGATATCTTCATTAAGTGAAAGTCCCCCGAAAGTTATTCGTTAAAAATGTGGGTCAACATTATGACCCCTCTTATACGTTTAAGATAGAAATAATCTTCTTAAAATTCTTGACTTGCTTCGCATACACCCTGATTTGGTCGAGTAATAGATGCGCAGCTATTTTCCAGAGGAACATACCTCGGCTTGTTGGTTACGGGTTGGACAAAACTGCATACCAGTCGGAGTAGTTGTAAATATGTGATGTACATACACTGTAAATGATAATGAATACTTGTAAAAAAGGGTGATGTATCATGCCAGCTACCGTACTATTTGTTATTAATGCATGAAGTACTGTTTAACCAACCTTTGTCATATGTCGCTCAATTACATCCCCTGCCCCTTCGAAAGTATCTGGACTGTTTGACATTTACATGGAAGGCTCGTTTTTTCCAGCAACACTCTCTAAACCCATTTTTTTTCGAAAATCAATCTGAAAGAATTACATCAGTACAAATCTCACGATTGGATTGAAAACTTCAAACGACTGCTAACATTTGCCGTCCCTCCATACTATATAGAAGATCGAATTTTACCCGATTTATCTCCCTAATTTAGTGTTTTCCTTGTTCAAGTCGAGATAAATGTTCAATCATAGGCAGTTGAGGGATTAAGACTTGGATGCCTTGGTAAATGGAAGAATCATTAACACTTATCCCTGGCATTTAGTCATAGCTCTCCATTATAGTTCTCTGACGTCACAACCCCCCCCCCCCACACTTTTTTTTGACTGCCGGACAAAAACCTGTTAGCTAGATCATGGAAGTACTACCTCGGCGGTAGTAATTCCAACTACAAAGGCTAGATGCGAAGTAGCTGACGACCGACATGACGACTGTTGATTTTTTTCGCTGCAGTGGGCGTTGCTAATCAAACCCTGACGTCACATTTTGTTTTACGCGAAGACCATCACTCTGTTTAAGTATGAGCTTTAGAGATTTGCAACCGCTCGTTAGGGATATGACTGAATACGGTATGGTTTAGTTATGCCCTGCAGCGGGCTACGTATATACCTGGGACTACTATAGCTGTTTTCTTGTAAAAATGTCAATGCGCACTATCATTGGCTTAGCCAGAGGAACCATGCAGTGTGCAGACCCACCTTTGTTTGCTAAGGCTATACTCAGGCGTGAAAGTAGGAATTTGCCAAGGAAATGGCGCAGGCGAGTAGCCAGGATTGTGCCATGGGAGGGTTTTGGTGTCATAGGAGGGGGGGGGGCAAGACATGAGGGAAAAGTCTTAGGATAGAGAGACAGAAAAGCTAGCTTAAGTGTTTTTGCATTGCAAGGTAAGGGGGTTCTAACCCTAAAACCTCCCCGTGGCTATGCCACTGACGGGACGAAATCTGGACGGTAAATTGACCACTTTAACGAAGTGTCACCAAGTTGTCGCATTTTGTCATACCAAATATATAATTTGCCCTGTCAGAGCCACGTTTTTGCAAGCTGGAAGTTGGAGGAACCAAGTCAGGCCCTTGAGTTACCCTCCCCTCACAATTTCATGAACATTATATATTGATTCAATTATTCTCGAGTCGAATGCAACCGTTGAGGGACTGGTTTTTGTGCTTTGAAAGTACTTTCAGGGATGTTGCGTTTTCCAACCAATTAAAAATTGATAGAGAAAATTTCACATGTAAAGTACAGTCTTGTGTCATTTTTACTGACATTTGAATGCCACGTGAGACCGGGGTGGTAAAAAATTTATCACGTGACACTAACGAAAACACCTGCAGTAGCCTTTTAGTAGGCTACTCAGGAGGGTTTTATACACCAAGTATCGATTTTCCCAAATAACGATATAACTTTCGGATATTTACGCAGTATCTTGCTCGGAGAATCTTTGGAAAGGTAGGCGACCTCCGTCGTTGAGTGACCTCCGCGTCAAGTGACCCACATAAAACAATCTTTAGCCGATTTATTTTGAAACATGCAGCCCTCCAGAAGGAACCTACAAGATTTGGCGTATTCCATGATAGCGGTAACACCATACAAACAAAATAACCCTTTCCGATGTTTCCTTCATTTGGGGCCCAAGCAAGCATACAAGGATAGTGCCAAGTGTCACAGTGCACTGTATAGCCATTCTAATCGACCGATTAGGTGATGCATATCCGCATGTAAAGTAGTGTCGTTGCTTTGTAACGCTTTATGTTGGAGCGCGATAGCTAGAAGAAAACATTGATTTGAGAATCACGTGATTGGAATGAAGTGTTTTCTGGTGTGAGATAACTACAACATTATCCATTGCCTCCCTTTTCTCGTTGAATGTGTATGACAGGCCTCTTAAATCGAAGATCTGCACTTTTGCATTTCTTACGGCGATTTTTCAGGCGACACTGAAATGACTGCATTAATCTGGAGTGTTAAGAAAATGGTAAAGATCGTTTAAACTGGTAACCTTTCATATGTTTGCCAATGGCACACTTGGTATGGAGCACAAGGGGTGGATCTTTTTCCAACCCGTTTAAAGAGGTTTATCTTGGGGAGAGATGTAAAAAGGAATTTGAAGAAGTGTTCCCTTCAATTTATTTTTTGTTTGTACGAGACGGCAGAGTCCAGGCTGTTTTTGTGCTATTGCAAAATGTGGACAGTTAGAGCTGACAACTTCTTTCATAAATCGTGTTCATTTGTTCTTTCCATTGGTGGGCTGGGGACGGTAGGGCCTACTCTTACCACAGCTGGGTATTGCATCATATAACATACTATAATCGCTCCTTGTGAGATAGGAATAGGCAAAAGCCAACAGAATGAAAAGGAACTGACCCGGAGTAACGGATGATAATAAGACAATAAACTAGGACGAACAAAGTATACACATTAGAGCGTTCAAGTCTATTATAAATAGAACCCAAGTATTGTAACTCTTAGGTGCTAATAAATATGCAAACGAATTATCAGTTTTATTATGGTTCATTGCTCCTAAACCTACGCAATAATAAAAGTTTTATTTTACTATTTGAAAGCTACTACATGTATGACTTGCAAATTTTCAGAACAGATGTCCAGACGAACTACACCTTTCATCCGACCATTATATTTGTTCATGCATACCTATAATTATCAACTTCTATTGATTCATAACGATGGCAGGTGACCATGCATTATCTCGGCATAAATTCATCCTTTGCTATTCTATTTTACTCAGGGTTGCGCAATTCTAATCTATGGTTATTTACAAACGAAGTTGCCTTTCTTTTCCGTCTATTTTAATTCAAAATATTACTTTTTTATGAACGAACATGGTTAACCAACTCTGGACCTGTGCATTTAAACGGGATAAAACACTAATCTTTAACTCCATATACTTACAATAATAAAAGGGAAGCGGAGTTTGGAGCTTTGTTATTAAAAACGAGGCTGGAAAGCGAAAGTCTAGAATCTCTTGCAGGATAGGCCACGTAACTAAGTCTGAACGGTTTATATTACACAGTTAAAACTTGCGAAATAGTAAAGTGCACATCTATGCACTTTATTATTCTGCGTTAAGATATTAAATGTTAAGCTCACTCATTTTAAAATGGTAAATAAAAAAAATCACCAACATGGTATGTAAATAAAATAGATGTAGTCATTATCAACCCTTGAACCATAAACCCCAGCAATAACTTCATGTACGAGAAGAGTTATGGAAGTTGCACCATTTGAAATTTGGAAAAAAATATTCTCGAGCAACAAATAACTGAGTTCCTGTCCTGCAGAAACAAATTAACTTATGTAAAAGATTGCTACCATACTGCTTAATTTGAATAATGTTCCCTTCCGTATCTGTAGATATTGCTTTAAAGAGGAAGTTTAAGCAAAAATTTAATTTTCATATGTGAAAGAGGAACAAAATCTACACAGTGAGGTGAAAGTTCCATTCAAACCGGACATGTATTTCTTAAGATATCAGTAAATGAAGTCAATAGATTTGTATTCAAAAGTGAGTTTGATGGCGGCAGCAGAGCTTAAAACACTTCCTCACACTGACAAGGAATGCTTTGTTTCCCTTTGTTTTGTCAGACTGTTGTGTTGACCTTAATAGGAATATGACCTCCCTGTGAGGGATGCAAAGTTTGTAAAATTCTCATGCCACTTATGCAATCACATTTTAATATTATGGGATTGTTGAGGAGAAAATCCAGTATAAAGTTAAAAGAAAAACAAAAGGCTGACCATTAATGTGGAGATGTGATGTCATATGTACTTGCTTCAAGTTCACATTTTGTAGAAAATGTGAAAACTTTACGTGCTCATATCTTGGGAATCACACATCGGATTTCACTGTGCAAATTTCACCGAAATGCTCAGAATAAGGACCCCTATAACATACCAAATCCTGATGTGACCTTTAACCCTTCTTTTAAACGGATGAAAATTTACAGTCAAACAAAGGGAATTACCCTTTGTTCCAAGCCCCTGATTTCCATTTCTGATCCGATTGTTTACCAGAACAAAGAGACATTGAAGAGGTCTTTCAGGTTAGAAGATATGTTAATTGTGTGTTAATTACTGTTGAATGAAAATTTCAGAATATTTGTCGGGTAAAAAAATCCACACAAATGCAAGATTAGATAATCTCCACTACCATGCAACCAATCACGACGTAAGACCGCGATCTCGGATTATTTTTTGTTAGTTTTAGGGTCAATGTACACATATTCCGCGGAAGGGAATTGTTGTGAGAAAATCGTAAAACAAAATATGTAAAAGCATACAAACTCTGTTCTCAACTAAGCCCGGCTCCAGCTTATTGCTACGAAAAACGGGGCGACAGCCTAAAGGAGCTATAGCCACAGAGGCGCTACACAGGCTATTCTCAACTTTGAATAATGCCTTCTCTATGCAATATATCGTGCAAGCAAACAGAGAGCTTTTGAAGGTCATCAAATCATTTTCATTTTAAAAAGTAAACAAAAGCATAAGGTGTGGTTTGTACAAGAGAAACTTTACAATTTATTATTATTATTATTATTATTATATTATTATTTATTTATGTGAATAATTTTCCCCTTAGTGATGGAGTTAGCAATGAAGACTGGAGTTGGATTAGCCTGGGATTCATTTTCAACCTTTCTATTTGCATTTTTGGTACAAATTAATGGTTCAAAAACAAAGTATGCGTTTTAACGCTTAATCCTTGTAATGATTTAGGCCTACTTTGTGGCAAGTTTTAAGAAACATTACCAAACCTTCCAATTTTCAAATGTCTTTCTTTGCGCCTATTCTCGTCATCATCCATTATTTACGAAAAATAAGTCAGATCTGTGCCAAGATAGATTAAATCTTTCACCTCGATTGGTTGATAAGTTGACAGGTGAATTATGTTTAACAAATTCTGCGGATTGACTTTTTAAAGGAGCGTAGGTGTTGAAGTTTTTATTCTAGGCGTTATCAATTTTACGTTCAATGCAAAACTTGGGCGAGATGTCGTATTACAGATGGGGGCGTGTATTTAGTTGAGGGCGTCGTGGATCTCTTAAAATTTGCTGAAGGGTGCTTCCCTTCTAGAAGGGAGACCTAGTCATATACAAGCTTTGAGTTGATATTTGTGCATGACAGGGCAGCATCTTTTTTCATTTAAAGGTTAAACGGTCAATAACAGTTGCCCCTACTTATTGTGAAGCAAGAGCTAAATCTCAAAATCTTCTTCTATTCAATTCAAACCAAGCAGAAAATCACAGAAATTTTCACATTTCAGGAGAACAAAAACCCTCACATGACTTTCAATAGCCAATCATGAAACAGGACAGTGTACTACTCTAATTCAATTTGTTGCGCTCATCACTTTTTTCGGTAAGAGATTGTTTTCGTTTTGGTACTTACTGAAGCCCCTCCCACAACTGTCTAAAATTC
This sequence comes from Holothuria scabra, assembly GCA_037179385.1. NCBI lineage: Eukaryota > Metazoa > Echinodermata > Holothuroidea > Aspidochirotida > Holothuriidae > Holothuria > Holothuria scabra. The sequence goes on along the minus strand of CM074180.1, from coordinate 66,814,423 downwards.
ATTCTTATCCAAACAGTTTGAGTTTATCGCTTCTATTCAGAGAAAAATCACCCAATGTGTAATCAGAATACTCTCAGTACATGTTTGTTAGATGAGGTGTAGTACTCTGCATTTATTTTTTAGTGCCTTCTTTAGTATAACCTTCTCTGTGGACGTGTATATTACCACAATGAATGCTTCCGTATAAAATATGTATTCAACACTATTAAGGTGATCGTAAGATATGCCAACCAAAAAAGTAAAATTTATCCTGCTGTTTTTAACAAATTGCACGATTTTATCTTTAAATAGTTTGAAAAGAACATATCCCTGTACCCATTATAATCAACTCATTAGTGTTTTTTAAGTTATGAAAACTTGTACAAATAAAAGAATGATATTGGAGATTATTTGTTTAATTGAATACACGACAACTTCCTAAACTAGATAATAAATCATACACCGTCTTTTCCAAGTGCAAGGTTTTCATTCAGTTATATTCATTAATGATGATACATTTATTGAGCAGAAAATGTAATATTCTTCGCAACACGAGGGAGGAACCAAAATGAACGATGTACGCCCTCATTTACGTCAATAAACGTCACCGGCATGAAAACAGCAACACGAAACGACAAATATTTTCGCAACTTCCCAAAAGAATACATACGGTAATATTAAGGAAGTGGAGAAAATGGCATTGTAATCGATTTCGTTTATGTAATTATTCCGCTTCGGTAGACACTAGTTCTTCTTCCACTCATCTTCTCATTGTACGCTTCGAAAGAATATAAAGAAGTGAAGACCCTGATTCGACATTAAGATTAACGGCATCTCCGTGTGCATATTGAGAACGTACGCCTACCCTATATAGTTCTATCGAGTACTTAGGATACACTACAAGCAAATTACCATAGCTTGAACTACCTAATCTAATGCTCTAGAATACTTAGCATACTACAAACATATTATCAGTGCTTGACACGATCAATAACGTCAACGCTGTACTACACTTGTTTCCTTTTGTCGGAATCTTAAAATCGTAAATTTATTTACTTCTGTTTCAAATCTCGGCTGAAAAACGCGCTAACTTTCCTTATGCAGGTCACGTGAACTTTCGATAACAAAGACAGGACGTTAATATAAATTTTACATCGCATAAAGATGGCTGCTGCCTGCATTATTGTTGTAACTTAAATTGGTTTTTTTCCTCAGTTTTTTAACGGTGTGTTGGGGAGGTGTAACTAGATCTAATCACTAGGTCTAACTAGGTGTAACTATAGGTCTAATCACACCTCCCTGCTCCCAGTAGTGGCTCGCTGTGGATAAATACACATGACGTTCTCGTGTTTTGGGCGGTGGGACACTTCAACTTAGACATGTTGCTTTATTTTAGCAACCATTCTCATAATTCAACAATTTTGCTGGTGTTAACACTACTATAGCTTCTCTAATTTTCCGCTTGGCATAATTATTGTAGTGCGCCGCACTACAATATTGGCATTTACTGGCCGACTGACAATTTCTTTTGTGAAGCCTGTTATGGCCCACAACTCATTTCCCTGCGCGTACCGTAACTTAGTTCGTGAAAATATCCATGCTCTACCCTTTAACAATAGCAGTAAGTGCAATCTGTGGCCGTCTTTAAACAAAAATCAACTTCAGAAAAGCAAATACTACACTTACAAGGCTGATTTAAGGAGTTAGCTTCATGAAAGAGCATTGCGGATAAATTTCCAGAAAACGCGATGTAATGTGGTTCGGCCTTTTCACACTGAAGTGATAAGCCTGGAGAATCAATCGCTGCTTCCAAATTGGTATACGTGACACGGCGCCATTGCGTCCACTATCGTTGAACAGTATCAAGACGTTATTATACAGTATCTTCATCTAGCTACTACGGAGCAGGGTATTGCCAATTCCCTGTACGGAACGAATTGGCTTTACTGCATTGGATTAAGCGACTTGTGTTGTAGTTCTATTATCATGCTTTATTTCAGTGGTAAAAGCAGAAGCTATTTTGACAGCAGTCTGACCGAAACGTTTTGACAGCATGCATGTGCATGTAGCATACATTGCGAATTAACGAAACACGGATGTTAAAACACACAGCGTCAACAGTTATTCGGCCTTCCACGAGACAGTTGTCATATGCATGCAGCGGTGCAGTCAGAGAGCTTGAGAGGGCGTCATTATTTAACATAAAGAACGGTGAAAGAGAAGTCGAGAACCGATAAAACCATTTCAGGCAGGAGTAAACAACACAACAGAGCATAACGTATGGCTAAGTAGGCTACTCAGCACGAGTCCTTGAACGGGACTATTCTTCGTCCACTTCATTTTACTCCACACTAGACTGTATACCGAGTAGGTCCTACCGTTAAGCGCAGTACACGGTCTTGTTCAAGGACTACTCAGCACTTGCTTCATTGTTGGCAAATATGCTTGAAAATAAAGCTAGTGACTGACTATTAGCATAGAAGGTCCGGATTTACTCCATCATTGGTTACTCTTCTATGATTTCTTTATGCGTCCAGCCAAGGAGCTGGGAGACAAGTGGTCCATCTTTGTACTATGAAGAAATAGGGTTGAGAGGAGTGGCCAAAAAGAAACAACAGCCCCTCTTCCCGCCATGAACAAATCCTAAAGTTCAAATAAAAACTGGGCTACTGTACTAACTGAAAAGACATCTCTAACACGCACTACAATTCTGCGTATTTGCAAGCAAATGCAGTTCTAGTTTGTGTATGTCGCCCACCGTCATTTGATTAGAGGGCGACATGATTCCCTTCAACAATCGAGTTATTATGCCCTACATAATAATCCAGGAATGTTTCTTTACAATCATGGTACTACATTTTTAATATTTTGAGAAATATTTGTGATATTTGTAAGGTACATTAAGAGAAGGATTCCAAAGGTTAGTCCTAAGTGACTTTGGGTCGACTGTCTGTTGAGTATAATTTGATATGATGCCCCCCCCCCTCCCCAAATAAAAGAGAGAGAAAAAATACTGAGAGACATGTTCCCCTACCCCACCCCACCCTTTGATCGCCGCCTATTTGCAGAATATTCTAAAAAAAAAAAACGATTTTTCTAAGATTCAATATTCAATTATTACATTACTTTTTAGACAGTCGTTCAGTATCTGGATACCACAGATCCTTTACTATATTTACACCGCTGGCCTTTATCAAGAAAGGGTTTTACTTAACAAGGCTGCGACTGAGCCAGTTCTTTATTGGTTAAAGGCCCAGTTCTCTCACCCTAAACAGTACCAATTCTCCTAACCTTCTTTCTGAAGCCCCTCCCACAATTGTCTGAAATTCATCCTCATCCAGACACAATCTCAGTTTATTGCTTCAAGGTAAGTGTAGAAAAACTCAATTTATATAATCAAAACACTCTCAGTACAGTTCATTCTATGTTAGACAGTTAGATAAGCTTTGGCACTCTGTACTGTTTGAATTAGCTGTCAATCAAAGAGCTGAGCCAATAGAGAACTTCGGTACCCGGGTACCAAATTTGTAGTTTGGGGTGAGAGGTTTGGCCCTTTAAGGATACCTGTACGAGGTGGGAAGGAGGGAGTATAACGTGCACATATTATGGCCATTATAAACCAATATCACCTAATCTTCCTGTCATAATGAAATTTGTGGATTTCATGAAAAAGATGACGTAACTAGGTGCAGTACATGCTGTCTTTAAAACCATTTATTTATTTGTGTATTTATTTATAAACAATTCAGGTCGGCTTTTTTTTTAAAAGTCCCCTAGACTCTCTGGCGAAGAGCCAAGGGGCAAAAACCAACCATTTACTCCCGGAGGAGTTCTGCTCCCTTAAGGAGCTAAACGTCCCAAATGGACAATTACGCCCTCTAAAGGGCAAACATGTGTGGTCCTGCTCTAGACTGGCTGAATAGAACAGAAGCCACACCCTGGATGCAGTTTAACGTCATGCCCAGGACGATAGACTTTCGACGAAAACATAACATTTTGGGTTTTTTTTTTTAAAGTCCCCCGACTCTCTGGCAAAGAGCCATAACATTTTGGGGACGTAGTTAAAATTGTTTCACAGGAGGGGGTTTTGGAGTATGATTTGCAGGATGGGTCTCCAATTTGAAGAAAAATGTCCTTTACGGTCTTCAGATGCGAAATGGCGCCTCACTAGTACATAAAAAAATAATAAAGTTTACAGTATTTCCTTTTAGTCATAGTTTGCGCCGGCTATTATCTTACCTTTCAAGCTTGGAACCCATGGATCACTCTCAACCAGTGACGTAGCTAGACATTTTTCCGGGGGAGAGGGGCATGCACCCAAATTTCCGATATTTTTTTGGTATATACACTGAACGCCACTGATGAATATTCAAAGTTCTGGGTCTCATGTATAAGGAAATTTAAAGAGTTGGGAATAATTAAAGAACCTGCATCAACTCCTGTTGGCAAATCTTAGATCGCAGGGCTACCAAAGATCGTTGTTGCTACATGATGTTATCTAAGACATACGAATTAAGGCTCTCCAACGACATTTTAAAAGTAAAGAGCTTATATTGGAAAAAATTAGGAATAAAATGAAAGAAAATTTATGCACTGCCACTTGACTGCATGATCTGGTGTTGCATATGGCATATTTCCGATTCTGTCATTTCCAGAGCTCGGAAAAGTTTAACAAATTGATTTATGAGCAAGTAATACTGAACTGCGCATTGCCAGGCTACCTGTGGCTCGCGAAGCCCGCGGAAGACAGAAAATTTTGCTTTTTTGAAACAAATAATTACAAATATGGAGCCTTTATTGGGGACAATTCGGAAATTTCAGGATAGAAGAGTCGGAAAATTACTGTAGTTGACTGGTGTCACAATTAGCAAATTTCAGAACTTTTCATTTTTCAAAACCAAGGGGCAATCACCCCCTTTAGCTACGCCACTGCTCTCAGTCCCCAACCCCAACTCCCATAGCAACCAACTGCAATAATTATGTTTTGGAAGCTTGCGAAAAGTAATTTCACGGTGGTTTATTGTATAAATGTCAAACTTCCTTCTCCAGAAGCAAGTCAAGCGCTCTGGATAGGGACAGATGGCAGTTTTAGAATATGAAGAAATACACAACTTATACGAAAAAAAGAAATATATCCCTTTTCTAAAGATACTATCTTGTACATCCGTCGTCAAGTTGAGTTTGGTGATACTAAACACGTAGGTCTATATGCAAATGAGGGACATTATAATGGATACGCTACTGACGGAGGAATGTTTCCACATGTAGACAGTACTTTTAAAATCGATGCCTAGGTTGCGACTCGAGTGTCTGTGATAGGACAGAAGATCGCTGATCGAAGTGACACTAATCCTTCGCCGTCAATTCTAGGCCGAGTCATCTCAGCGAAACTTCCAACGATACTCACTTATACCTTGACCTGCCACACAACGTATACAGGCTTACACGCCTTATTCCAAGGCGCATACTACACGTTAGAAGTATTTGCATATCAGACGTTGCATCGTGAATTTGCTAAACGATAAAAAATGATCGCGACATTGTAGTAAACGGAAAGTGCTCATTTTACAACTTGTCATATATTCCCTGTCCCATCTGCTTGTTTTTTTTTTTTCCTTTTTTTTACAAGGAACAAAATCAGTTTTAATTATTGATGTCGTATATTGTACCTTCAAAAGATTTCTCATTTTCTGCAAGTTTGGAAATCAAAAATCTTTAAAACGTTCACGTCTGAAATTCTAAGCTGTAACAAATTCACTTTCTCATTAAGTTGTTGATCATAAATGCTCATCTTTCAATTGACATTCAATATCACATGCAACTTTCAATACTTACAATCACCAACTTTCATCAAATTTCTTTTTTATGATTGCACTAAACGCTGATTTAGTCGTTCCAATAATCATTAAAAAAATTTAGAGTATGGGCTTACAGGATTTCCCGTGAATTCAACATAAATTAATACAAAAATATAGGTCGTTACGTACACTGGCTGTGAATTTGAGTTCGTTTTCCTGTGACTGGTATCAGACGTAGCTGATTCATGTAAACAATGATCGCGTAAAATATTTCGTGTGATAGTATTAGTGCATTTAAAAACGTCTTTGGTTCTACTGCAATGAGTCTAGCCTTCGTTATTATAAACATGGTAAACTGGCTTCATCGTGAAACGTGACTCGATCCACAATTATGTAGAACAACTCCGGCATCAGACAAAGCAAAATATATTAATCAACTGAACTTTGTTACACAAGATTTATCAAAGATGCATCAACTAACTGTAAATCTACGACGAATGATTAGGGAAGAATTTTTTTCGAAGTGGAGCCTTCAGTGAAGTTATTTATTTTCACAACAGTAAAACTATAAGATTGGAAAAGAAGTAAAACTATAAGATTGGAAAAGATCCCGGAGAAAATATTATCCACCATCCATTTGTCATGCCACGAAACTTTCACAGCATTTTTTTTTTTACTCCTGGTGAAAGAAATTTATGTTTCAATTCTCTTCGAACAATTTGAAAGGAACGATTGGAATTTCCCTTTTCCTTCGTCCTTAATTGAAAGTTTAAGAACAAGTGACATGGGGGTATTTTCGGCACGATGCGCGATTACATGCCTGCTGTGCCTTTTAGACTTGCCAAAAGACGCATTTCGATACTTGCTTCACATCACTATTAAAACTAGGACGGTGCCGCTTGATTTACTAGCGGTATATCGAAAAAACGACTTACGGTTTAATAATGGATAAGCCAATTCTTCACCTCAAAGTTTAGGTCTATTTCAGTCAATCAAGGAATTGCTAGAAGTACAATCATCATCAAACTCAGCACCGTAGTGGTCAGAAGAGTAGGTAGAAATTTGTAGAGGGCAAAAGCTGTGCACTAAACATCTGAACGTTATTGGCACGAAGCGTATAGATGATTTTGGCCAAGAATGCCTCCTTGATTGCTAGATATGGCACTTTCCGGAGCTATACCACATAACATAGCAAAAACACTGGCGTTATCGTAAAAATATTCTAAGAAGTTCCAAGAAAAATTATGCTCAATGGTTTTCCCCTTTGCTCACCCCTTGGAAACAAGTCTGGAAATAGACAGGTCAAAAGGTTAGAACAGGGGTTGTTTAAAGGGCAAGAGCAGTCATCCCAAATTGAAGAAGTGTAGTAGACTGTGCAGTTTCATGATTGACTGTTGAGCGTCATGTAACAATGTTTTTCCTCTTCAAATGTGAAATTTACTTGAAAATACTGCTTGGTTTACCTTGAATATGCAATAATAAATTCATAAAATGTAATGAAAGATACTTTGAAGAGAAATAAGTTTGGGGGGACTGTTCCTTACCTTTAAATGAATTGCCTTTTTCGGTAACGTTTAAAAAATATTCAAGGGATGAGAACATTCAGTAAGCATGTAACGTAAAGTATCTTTTCCAGTCTTCCAGGTACCTATTCTGATTTTCCGAAACTCTCTTTTCCACACGAGTTTCCGCATGCATATTTCAGTTAGACTCTTGCGTCTCCAACAGCTTGCTCAAAATATTCCCAGGTACCGAACTCTTACTCTCTGTTCGATATATCTGAGTAATATACGTTGAAAAGCGGTAGAATACGGAGAGAAGTTTCGCAATCCAGCAAGCTCGGTTTGAAATTCATTTCTTCATTATCAGCATGTTACCATTCCTTAACGTTTGTCACGGAAATAAAATCATTCTTTGCCCTAACATCCTAGATTCGTATTATTCGCTTATATCTTGTAAAGAACGAACGAGGGTAGAAGATTTGGAATCTTTCCTACCCCAGCATTACAATCCGACTATTCCAATATGGGCACTGGTAAGGGTCTTTTCGCTACTCCCTCCAAGAGTTTATTAAGAATCAACATTCCCTTCAAAAATCAGAATGGACCAGGGCAAACTTGTTTTGAAAAAAGGCCAGATCCTGCAGACTTCTTTCTATTTTAGGCTACTTCTCACTAACTGTGATAATATTTTCAGGACTTAAACAATTTAATGCGGAAAACATTGTCACATGAATTTCAAGAGCTCATCATGAGGACCACCACACGAATCTAGATTGGGGTGACTAGGGTTCCCCTTTTAAAGGATTTAAAGGTAAAGAGCAGTCCCCCAAACTTATTTTGAAAAAAAAAAGCTTATTGGCAATTTTGGTCTTATTTCTCTTCATTACATTATTTTATTTAACTAAATGCATATTCAAGGTAAACTAAACAGTTATTTGTAGTAAATTTCACATTAGAAGAGAAAAATCGTTGTCACATGACTCCCAACAGCCAATCATGAAACTGGAAAGTCTACTGCACTACTTTAATTTGGGATGACTGCTCCTGTCCTTCAAACTGTAGAATCATCGAATTATTCTTCATAAATGTTCTTCATTCTATCTCCTCAAAGACTATTCAGTATTTACTATGAAGAAGACATTAAATTCACAATTGCTTGCCAAAAATCAATTAAACCTAAGTGATGCGTTTATTATTGGTGTACTACATCATTCCAAAGGAGGAAACGTTTCGTTCACAAACGACAACATGAAATTTACATAATCGTGTACATTAAAATCGCTACAACGACTCCCCGATGTCCTCTGAACTGCTCCTTAATCGATAATGGTTCTGGATGAAAGACATGTATGTGTTGCAGATGCAAAAACCTTCACAATAATTTGATGACATTGTGAGATACTTTTACCCTGTGGCGTCTATCATGAAATTGAATACCCTTGTGCATTTATCGCATATTGTATACCCATCTGCCGACAAATGTTCAGTGAGTTTGTGTCACTCTTTCATGTTTTACAGGTTTTCAACTTTTGGGGATGTATTCATTCCTCAGTTGGCATTTATCAATGTATCACGTGCCAAAATATTCAAATTATTCGTAGGGTAGGCAATGATGAGTAACGACAGGGGGTCATGAGTTGGTTCCCCCTCCCGATATTTGGCAAATTTGGGACAGAGCACTTAAAGTAGATTAGTTTGACGGTGACTTTTTTTTAGGTGTAGACCTATATCTCAGTGTATTCTACTTTCAAACTTAGGCTGTATGCATCTGTATTCACATGAAGTCTTTCATACAAAAAGTGAACTACCGCCATACCCGTACTTCACATCCTGACATCCATATAGAAACTATATTAATCAAAGGTGATTTCGTTTATTAGAGTAAGTAAATATAAGCCCTGAGGTCAATTCTACAGAATTTGGGACTAGCTCATATACTACCAGAAATTGCGAAATGTCCCACAGATCTGTCGATAGCACCGATGGCATATCCCTTCAATGGCGAACGGATTCGATGCACCGTCGATAATGCGAACGTTTTCGATATAATATCACCCACGTTACATTATCGACAGTGTAACGAATCAGTATATTTTCAATAAAGAATATCATTTCAATTATAATTGCATATAACATAAAGTCGGTCTGAGTTCTTCTAGAAAAAGGGCCTAGAACTCCCACCTTGTTTCCGGACAATTAACCGTTGAATAACCTTTCGAGCTCCTAGGAAAATAACTTCATGGAAGATGCCTACCATAAGCTACCTTGGACAGGAAATTCCAAATATTTTGGCCACGAAAGTTTTCTGAGGGCAAAATTTTTTGGATGGGGGAAGTATCGCGAGGAATCTGCGTGGGGGAGGGCAGTGGCGTAGCTAGGATTTTTTCCGGGGGGGGGGGGCGGCGAAGGTATGAAATTTCCCCAAAACTTTTCCCGGTCAATGTGTATGTATTTCACATAAAACATGCAAACTTACAAGTATAACAACATTACCATGTCATTTTGTAATATTACCTGCATTTTAATCTTAAAGTAAAACATAGAGCAATCGGAAATAACAAAGTATATTATTTTGGTAAACAATATCTGGTTTATTTGTATGTACTAACGCAGTGGCGTACGCAGGATTTCTCTGAAGGGGGAGGGGCATGCAGTATGGTCTAAGGGGAGGGGTGTCCGGAAATTTTTTTGACGTTTTCAAGGAGCCTAGATGCAAAATGGTGCAAGATTTTCGACTTTGACAGGAACAGTGTTAAAAGTTGAATCGTGGTGGTTCATGAGGATAAAACTGAAACTTTTGTGTCTTGACATGCATTTCCTTATGCCATTTATGCTACCTTACGAAGAAAAACTTTTCATTAAATTTGCACACTTTTAGGAGTCAAAATAAAAGAGCATTGATCGGTATTTGTGGTTTTCCTTGGCCACAAAATGTTATTTTGTCATAAAGATTATCAAAGCGGAGCGCCACCATTAGTTGGCGCGGAGCGTAGAGAAAATTTGGAAAAATCAGACTCCTTAGATGGCCGGAAATAGCATTTTCCAGGCTAATAAGAAGAATCTAGCCAGTCGCTTTCTTCTTTTGTCGTTTGAAATAAAATGCTCACCTCAAAATATGTTCGCAAACTGCAAAGTGATCAGAGAGTTAAGAGCTCATTTTACCCCCAAAATGTAATTTTGCCCATAAGACCGAGCTAAGCGCCACCATTGGTTGGCGCGGAGCGTAAAGAAAATTTCAAAAAATCAGACCCCTCAGATGGTCAAAATAGCGTATTTATGCTTTTAAAGAGAATCTAAACATGTAGTCTTTTTTATCGACGCCACCAGTGGGAAACAGATTCTACCTTTTTAAGTAAAAATTGGAATTTGACAGAATTTGCCTAGGTCTATTTGTAGGAATTAAAAAAAAATTGGCATCACTGAAAGACCTTGCAGGGACAATCGTTCCCCTTTGAAAATTTCTGAAAATTGGGTGTCCTTATAAGGAATCTGGTGCCACATATGCTATCTTTTGAAGTAAAATCTGTGTTAATAAAGTTAGACTACGTACTTTTAAGAACAAAGAAAAAATGGCATCTGTGGGGGGGGGGGGGGGGATGGCCCAATGGTCTCCCCTTCGCACGCCACTAAGGAGGCCTAATAGTGGCTCGATCACACAGGATATCCTGTTAGAAAAGCGGTCTGTTAAGTGTAGTAGGCTACAAGGTACTCATTGTCCATTTATTGTTACACTCAAAGTGAGCAGAAAGCTGTTTTCCCGAACTAGCTTGTAAGCCTCCAAGGATTAGGCTAAGTAACAAAATCTAAGTGTGCCAACGGATCCCCCCTAATTCTAATTTCTAGATTAACTTTAAGTTTATCGTTGGCCATGGATTGTTTCAGCCCCATCCATCGTTATGTACACAGAGTAAAATCGTACAGCTACTGTTAGCTTGTAGAAGAACATAACAACCTCGGGGTCTACGGTAGTGACTTGTCAGTTTTCACATCCTTTTACTGAATTCCCAAAGTATCACCTGAATAACAGCTTCCTGTGCACTGAAATGCACTGATCATAACCCCCGTGCGTATACCTGCACAAGAGAACATTCAATCTGCTACGCGGCGAGGACATTTCTGTGAACGCGAATTGGGCCGGTTCATGCGACACTGACGAAATCTGAGTTAATTTGTTGCATGAAAATAAGAATTATGTATGAGAAATGTCTCACAATTATTTATTCTAACAAAAATTTTGATAAATTTTTGTAATAATAAGAAGATTCATCAAATTTCCCCAAAAATTTTTCCGGGGGGCAACTTGTCCCCTCCCCCCCAGTGGCCAGGGGGTCGGGTGGGGATCGGTCAAATAAACATTTTGGCTTGGCCTCACATGCCTTGCTTTAGCAGTTAAAGAGATTGCATGTGGGTTACTGTCAGTTTTGCAGGTCATCTATGTACTCAGTTGTTTGAAACTGTAAGCCTAAGGAATTGACTGAATTTCAGTTCCCATAACTGGTAGCCCGCTTAGCAGAGTCCATTTTTTTTATCACAGCGAGTCTTTTCGTGGGTCATGTTTCCTCTAGTACATTCTTCTATAAGGCCTTAGCTCTGTCTGTCTATTCAGAGAGATACAGGGACGCTAAATACAGTACCACTGGCTCCTTGTAGCACCATAGAAAGACGATGCCGTTCAAAAAATTTCCAGGGTTCAGTTATTTCTGAGTGATGTAGCGCACAAAGAGGATTTAGAGCAATGGTAACCTAAACTTTACAGGGTTAGAGACTTTTATGGTTCTTTCCCCTTGGCTTTGTGACTACCCAATCTACCCCTCTCCTACGTTGTTACTCAGTTTCTTATTATTATTATGATAAAGGACGGCGATTTCTTGTCAGTTTTGGGGGTACGTAACCATATTTTCAAAGAAATACTTCGTGAAAAAATAAAGTGAATGGGCGACAATTTCTCAAATATTTGGGGACATACCTCCCTGCTTCCCCCTCCAGGGATCGCGGCTCATGATTACGATGCCAGTCATGCTACTGATCTTCCAGATGCTAGCTGCTTACGATTTCCGAGTGCAACTGTGTACAGCTCTCTGAATATGTACGTTTTTCGTTATCCATTACGAAACAGGGATCATGTATATAAATATTATATAGCCTATGGGCCTATACTCTTCACTCCATTTGTGTCCTATGATATATGCACATAGCCTATCGTATGTTACCTGAAGGGTGAAGGATAGAAACAGCCACATCCGAGTGTTGCATTCACTCTTCAGAATAATAAATGAATATCTATCTGCCTGAATATATCGCGATCATTGACTGAACTTGACTCAAACCTCTAAACGTTCCCGCTTTATGTATGCCCTGCGGATTTCCTTTCTGTCTGTCTGTCAGATTGTTCTTGCAGAGGATGTTTTAAAAAATGAAAATTTAAATAGTGAGAAAATTATTTTAATGACATATACATATTCTATTAAGAAACCCGCACGCTATGCGGACCAGCCACAAACCTTGTGTGATTATTCTCCATATTCTTGTAAGGAAGATAGATAAAAACTGATTACAATCAAATTAAAACAAAGAGCAATATATTCTATTGCTAGGAAGAGTCTGTTTTAGTCTGGGTAATGAATGACAAGTCCGCCAAAACTGTAACGAGTCGGAGACGAGGTTTAATCTGATCAATATTAGCTTGGAGCATGTTTTTTAACCACGAGATTCCTTTATATCCAGCAACATTCATTCTCTGTGAAAATTGCCTTTCTGTTTATCCTGCCCCCCGGTGGTATCATTACATCAGACCAAAGGCTTATGCCTTTAGGTATACCGTTGATAATGAACTTTCAGTCTGAACTAGAGGAAGCATGGAACTACTGGTACTTCTATGGAGGGAGGTCGCGATACAGTGTAGTATATGCAAAATCAGGGAGTTGCAACAGCATGGGAAAATACAGATCTGAATCATATTAGTTCAAGTAATTCGCCGTAACCTGGCCTTGGGTAAGCTCACGACCTTTTGGATGTGTGACTCAGCTTATAAAAGGACCAGAAGTTGCGTAGAGTGTCATGTTGAAAACGGGTGACTCAATTTACGGTCAATCCAGGTTTAACGTCCAATTTTGGTGATTTACATGAAATACGGTAGCTGCTCTGAAACGAAACCTATAGATGCATCCGAAACTGATTTTATTCTTCGTCCTTGAAGACAGACATTCAGCATCACCACACGCAAGTAATTTCGGCAATGGGTTATCCAAATTCTCAACTGGGGACGGCTCCTTGTTGACATCACTTGAGAAAGTGTAGTCGACTCTCCAAAGCGGCTGAAAATTCAAAACAAAGTTTTCTAAATCTTTTTAAGGTGTCTTCACACACCAATGACAAATTTTCAAACTTACACAATCCCCGTATCGTGACCAGACACTTTTTCAAATTGTGCACCAAATCGTTACAAGTCAGAAAATAAAATTCAAAAATTTTAAATATTTTCCGTAACTTTTGGAAATGTAACTTAACTTATCATGCTAACTATAAGCATTGCCATGTGCATTGTAGTGACCCGTTCACTCTCAATCGATATCAACTCAATGAGCCCCTTTTAAAGATACAGTTGGTTGATTATGGCCCGCAGCGAAAACCAACCATTTCTACTTCAGTTTATTGCAGTGACTGTTGGGTAGCGCATCCCTGTGTCTGACGGGACAACAGTCTTTCAACTTGCGTATGTATAAAGAATCTATAAAGAAAGGTAGAGACTGGAGAGAGTGAGAGCTGCATTCCGTGAAATAGTTCCATGATTACAGCACGAGGTTTCGTTCAGACCACCTCTATGACGCAATATTGTAAGGTGGTTGAGCAGCAGCCCTTCGGTACTTTCTCTTTCAGAACCCAGAATAGCTTAGAATTGAGAAATGTTTAACTTCCAGAGCTCTATATACTCTCTTAACACCTTGAGAGTAAAAATTGTTCTTTCAAGGTGGAATCTAAAATTCTGAGTGAAAATTTTCAAAGGAATAAGAGTCATTCTCTTTCCTGTGGACTGAGAGAAAATTTCATTTTAAGAACTCTTGAAGAGGAAGTTGGAGCAAAAGTTTAATCTTCATATGAGAAAGAGGAATCAAATCTACACAGTGTGGTGAAACTTCCATTCAAATCGGACATATATTTCTCGAGATTTCAGCAATAGAGTCACGAAACTTGTGTTCTAAAGTGAGTTTGAGGGCAGCAGCAGAAGTTATACCCTGCCAGCACACCATATTGGGTCCCATTTGGGATCAAATTGGGCTCCCGATTGGGGCCCAATCAGTTTTGTCACTGGGCTTTCATCAGGCCCCACTTGGGCTAACTTAGCCAATTAAGCCCCACTTGAACCCAAAGAGTTTACAGCATCTCTTTCATCTTTCTGGCAAGCCCAGTTGGGGCCCAATTGGGACCTGATGACAATACCAACCTCAACCCAAGCCCAACTTAGCCCAAGCTTCCCAAGTAAAAACCACTTGGGGCCCAACCGAGCTTGCTTGCTGGGCATCACTTCCCCACATTGACAAAGAACGTTCTGTTTCCTTTTTTCAGACTGTTGTCTTGACGACCTTGAAGGTAATACGAATAGGACCTCGCTATGTAATGTAATGCCACTGTCCCACTTTCACGGTTCGACGTCCCGGAAGGCCACGGTTCTCATTCGTGACTATCCGTAGTGAAACCGTAGACAGGATCGTGGCGTTCCGGGATCCACCGTCGCGATTCCGTAGCCTCGTTTTTGCCGTAGCTCAATTTTCGACAGGTTCGAAAATTTTATTCTTTCCGTCACCAATCGTAGGTAAACGTAAAGCATTGTAGCACAACCGAAGGCACCGTGGCACAACCGTAGAATGTCCGTATAGCACATCAGGCAATAACCGTGGGGGTCTGATTTGACCACGGAAAGCTACGGAGACGCTACGGATAAGCTGCGGTTGTGTCACGGTGCCTGCGTTTACGATATACTACGGTTATGCTACAAAAGGGCTATACTGTTATCATTTACCACTTGGCCCACGACACCGATAAACATTCACTCCATTCACACATTGTAGAGATTGCAAGCCAACACGGCCGATACTCCAACGGATACAGAGTGCGGCGAAGTAAAGAAGATTGAGAATGAGCATGGCTTCTTCTTCGTCCAGGAACTTCACGAGGAATTGTTTCCTGCTAGGCATCATGATGTAGAATGATACAGTATCAGAGACTCAAATGCACAAAATAGAGACGATCGACGCCGTACCATATCCTAAGTTGGTTAATCCGTAGCACTTCCGGCGGCACCGTAGCACAACCTTGGGAAATCCGTCACATAACCGCAATTGTCCATGGCAAAACCTTGGCACTTCCCTAGCACAACCGTACTGCATCCTTAATTTTTCCGTTGGCACCGTAGCGACACCCTAGTTCCATCCTGGGAGGTGTTCAACCGTGTCCAAAACACGCCGGTTTCACCACGATTCATAACCGCAGCAAACTGGGACCCAAACCGTGACAGTGGGACAGGGGTATAAAGTTTATAAAGGTTACAAGCCAATATTGTAATCTCATTTTAATAATATGAGATTGATGACAAGTTTGAAGAAAAAAAAACATGTCCATAATGTGGGGGTATGATATCACATGTGCTTGTTTCAAGTTCACTTTTGGTTGAAAGTGTCACAATTTAAACTGGTCATATCTTGCAGTCTTGAGAACCACACAACAGTTTTAGATGAAAATTTCATTGAAATGCGTAAAAAAGTACACATTAAATATAGCAAAACTTGAAGTGACCTTAAACCTTTCTTATATTCGTACCGAATTCCACTCATGGATTTAGAGAATATAGGCTTGTGAAAAGAGATTCGGCAAAAGCATATATGGAACGTTGTAGATGCATTACCGATGATACAAAGGAGCCACGTGTCGGAACAAAAGGGATGTACAAGAGTGCGCAAGTGACCAATAACGAAGTCGGACTGATCCTTGCTGTGTCCGGTTCAAATGGTCAGCCCGGTTACTGTAAGTTGTATTATCACAGGAGGATTAACATAATGACAGCAAGGTGTGTACCCCGCGGAGCGGACTCGGTTTGTTCACTCCCCCTTTAAGGTTTGGTGGGGATATGGCTGAACAAGGAATGTGCCATACAGTCTGCTACGCAGGCAACAAGGTGTGTTGTACTTTTCTCACCTTCTTCTTACCCGCAGTAATTTGTCATCCCAAACTATAATTTCACCAGTAATTGGTCGGGACCCACGGTTTGCATGGATATGACATGTTCAAGGTAGATCATGTAACCATGACAACAGTTCCACCTTTCAACTTGTTGTCAAATATTATTTTTCTTATTGAATTAAAGGGAAAAGTCAACTTTCTATTAAACATCGTTTCTAGTGGTATGGTACATTGTAGGGTTTTGTCATTTTCATGCTACCTACATAGCCTCTTACTTACTGTATTTCATTGGTTCCATGTTCGACGTTTTCTTGACGTTTAGCGTCAGAAGTCTTCCTTTGATCCGGCGTTACAGCCAAACAGCAATGAAGCAATAACAAGGGTATCCACTCAAAATTAAAGTAACGAGTGACTTTTCCTCATCAATTATCAATCTGAAACACACGCGGCCGACTATTCGTGACGGGTCTCTTGTCCTTCCACTTTGCAACCACAGAAACCAAATTTGTCCACAGGGGCGACATTTTCTGTCAAATACGCGGACATTATTGGGGGATTCTTAAGGTTAACCATCCATTATAAAAAAACACCCAGAGCATGGTTGTTTTGGATCATTCTCGTCAGTGATGAATATTGAACGATGCCTGCCACTGCTAGAGCAATCCGACTGTTGGATAAAGGGAGGATTTTTCCGCATCCTTAACTCGGTCACCACAATCCTAATGATATGCCCTACAATTTCTTCCAAACATATCGACATATTGAGGAATATCATCATATTTAAAGACAAGAGGTGACTTCTTGAGGAAGAAACTGAAATTGTCTGCCTATTGTTGGTGAATATAAGCCGCCGAGACTCCAAATTGAAAAAATAACGGACGAGGAGTCCGTTATTTCTTTCACATTTGGAGTCGAGACTGGTTATTCACCAACAATAGTCCGACAAATGTGGTTTATCCCTTTTCTACCACCCAATTGATAGAGGAGATTTAAACTAAAAACTCACAAAACTCGGATGGTAATCCGATGTGATATCGCTGTAGTGTGACCTGGACTTAAAGGGCAAGAGCAGTCATCCCAAATTGAGGTAGTGTAGTACTTGCAGACTGTCCAGTTTTACTACTGGCTGTTGGGAGTCATGTGACAATGCCATTTCTCTTCAAATGTGAAATTTACTAGAAATAACTGCTTGGTTTACCTTGAATATGCAATAGTTAAATCATAAAATGCTATGAAAGATACTTGGAAGAAAAATATGACGAAACTTGTGCTATTTAATTTTTTCTTCCAAATAACTTTGTGGCAATTGTTTTTCACCTTTAAATAGCCAGTCAGTAGAGGTGGTACAATTTTGATTTCTTTATATTTAGGGGACGTCACTCCTCACCCCAAACTACAATTTTATTCAAGGAATAGCCAAAATACTATACACAACATGCCCTGATAGTGTTCTGCTTACGGTACATGAGGTCTTGTTTGCTTACCAAGATGTTCCTGGATGTTCCTGCCACTGTGCTTAGTGCTCAGCATAAGCAATGGAGTAGGGAAAACAAACCAGTGAGCCAGAACTCGGAAAAAGGCCTTGGCCAGCTGAACTTACACACATTGGTTAGAAACTGGGCCTTAAAACCATCTAACCTTACATGAAACAATTAATTATATATATTATATAGGATCGACTGCTGCATGGTCAAGTTTTAAGAGCATTCGACTTGCAGCCGGGAGATGTGGGGTTCGACTCCTGGCCGGGTTATACCGAAGACTGTAAAAGAGGAACCTACACTGGTGTTGGTCCTTCTTGCTCAGCAGAGACAATAGAGTAGAGAAAACAAGACAGTGAGCCACAAGTGGAAAAAAGACCGTGGCCGGCTAAAGACCTGAGCCAGTTGGTTAGGATCGTGAAGTTCCATCTTACTATATAGAGCAAAAACGAAGAAGGAAGTAGCTAGGGTATAGGACGCCCTCATTAGGTAGGAGTTACCACGGTGTTATTAGGTTTTTGCCAGACGGTTATTGCGGGCAATAACGATATACATAGGTCAATAGGAGGTAGGGAGGAGTGAAATAGACTTGTGTCTATATAGGAGTTTAAAAACAGCTGTGGGAGGGACTAGAAATACGCAGGATGGTAAAATCGGAACTGTCTATATAAGGTGACAAATACCTGTCTTTAAACAGTTTGGCCTATATTGACTTGTACAGTCACTTTTTCACTCAATTGTTCATACACAAAAGTCGGACAATATGGCCTTGAACAATTTCAACTCAATTCAAGCTAGTATAGTATAGCATTGTCTGAGAGGTGTGTTAAGCATACATTGTTTGGTTATAATAGGAAGAGGAACTAAAACTTAACCGAACAAAATTTTACATCCTAGAACCTTCTGCCAATGTCCCCTCGTGTCTCTGGCGATGAGCCAAGGGGCGAAACCAAACAAATGCCCCAAAGACTTTCTGCTCCCTAAAGTAGCCACGTCCCAGAAACGAAAAGTTTGCAGTTAGGTAAGGTTTTACACCCCATTTTATATCCTCCGGCGTCCATGAGACACTGGGTTGTTTTCCCCTACTCGATTGCTTATGCAGAGCTTCACCCACACCGGCAGAATTTTTCATGTTTTTAAAGTGCACCTCAAGTACAAAAACAAACAAAAAATCAAACATATATTTTTAAGAGCATGAAAAATGAATCTTACGGCCCAAATCCCATCTTCATTGGACCTTTTTAAGCTGAGATATAAAGTTTCAAGTTTTCCAACTCAACTTAAAATGATAATAATTTGCGCAATAATTTGTGATGTCATTGTTGTACTACTCAAATTATAAGTTTTGAATTTCTCAGAGTTACTGCACCTTGTACCAAGGTGTGATATCACTCTTTTTGTCGTGGGGCGATGTAATTAATTAAGCCCTCTCTATGCCACATGCTATGCAAGCAAACAGGAAGAGCTGAAGGGATAATTAAGTGAATAAATTCCAACATTTTATATCTCGGCTCAAGAATGTCCTAAGAAGATGGGAGTTGGACAGTTAGAACCCATTTTGCATGCTTTTTAACATATATCTTTCAATTTTTTGACTTGACTGGAACATTTTAAGACTTTGGCATGGCTCGACCTGGGAGTCGAATCAGCTTGCACGACCTTTACCCTACACGGGTTGGATAAAATCTGTTTACTTTTTATGAGATCGATGGAGATGTTCTTGGTAATCAAGTTTGTCTGAAAATCCATCTTCCATTCAGGAAAATTCAATACATGTTGGGCGAGGCTTGATTGATCGTTTTCCTGAAGAGGGGGGCTAATTGGAGTGGTGGGGGCTTTCGCTTCCTATCATTGGAAAAAATTACTTTTGAAAAAAGGGCTGTGATAAAACGGTGTGTATTCGACACGTGTTAAAGGATGCTTAAAGACGGAAAACGACTAACAGAAGGATCTTGCACATGAAGCGCGCCGCCTGGATACGCCACTGGAAATCAGTGCGCTGTGTACTAAGTGTTGTGCGATATTTCTATTTATGAGATAATTCTAGTATGAAACTGGTATACAATACTGACATATGGATGATTATAGTACAAAGCTATGCCGGTGTCATTATTCAAAGGTAATTTATAACAGTTGCATTTGCGTTGCTTTTTGCAGTAAAAGGCCGTTGGTAATAACACTGTCTAGGGCAACTATGTGATCAGGTGATTGCAAGGTGGGAAGGGTGTAGTTTAAAGTGACAACAAATCGATGAAAGAGGTGGTCATCTTCTTTAATTGAATGGTTTTGCATGTGTTTGTGTGTTCAAGTCCTTCTAATGATACCCTTGTGGGTATATACAGGGGGCGCAATGCAATCATTCCCTGCAGGATGGTCATTTTTCAACCTATTCAAAAAAGTTTCCCATCAATACAGCACAAATAACCTAAAAAAGAATCTAAATCAACGTCATATATTCACCGTTACTGAACTTTCACGGCCGTTTTTATGCCTTAGCTACAGCTAGCCCATAGTGAGGCTAATGACCTTAATCATTGCGAAGCAGCGAAATCGATCTGGAATATGCTCGTTTGTAAAAACTTCCAAAATGCTTACTTTGCAAAGCTTTGCCTGAAAGTGTAACAAAGACAGTCATATCATACCATCCAATCTCTCTATGACATTCTGTAAAATTTGTCAGAAAACTATAATTAGGGGAAACATCATCGCTCTAAATTTAAGACAAGTTGGAGATTTCCTTCTTCCATCAAATCGACTGCCAAAGGGTTTCAAGCTCAACGAAGAATTAAAAAGAGGCGAATGTTTCAACAGTAAAGGTTCTAAATGAAAGTTTCAAGTTTAATTTCGCTGTAGTTACAGCTGTTGTCTCTAACCAGACAAAGTAACAGACCTATATATTTATAAGAATGTTCCAACAAACCACCATTTTAAAGAGACGAGACCATAAGAGGAGGCAGTAAAACTTCTAATTAGAACTGTCCTTCAAGGCTAACCTTTTAATATCGATATTCTTTGATATCTGAAAAAAAAACATTTTTCACTGTGTTTTTGGAATATAACTTTACTTTGAAAACTTCATTTGGTTTAATGTATAGAGTTGCTTTATATTATTTCTATTTTGTGTACAAATAGAAAATTTCTACTGAAAACAAGCTCGAATCGGTTTTTTTTCAGTTTGACGTAGTAAAAAATTTAAAAAAAGAAACAATTTTTGGAAAAGGTATCCCAAGGAATAATTGGTGGATACACAGTGATCATTGTGTGATTTCTACTGATATTTTACGCTTCTCAAGTGATATATTTGTGAAGGTTACCAATCTCGTCCTTCATTTACTGCGAAAGTATTAAGAAACTTTATTTTAATATTTGAACAAAATTGTTTTTTTTTTTCAATTTGAAAGACTTTCCAATCACGAAAAAAAACCCCATCTCGGTACCATGAACCGTTGCCAAAGTCATGCATTAGAACTGGTTAGTTGTTTACGTGACCGAACAAGTGT
Source organism: Holothuria scabra (assembly GCA_037179385.1). Lineage (NCBI taxonomy): Eukaryota > Metazoa > Echinodermata > Holothuroidea > Aspidochirotida > Holothuriidae > Holothuria > Holothuria scabra. The sequence continues at coordinate 66,792,989 of CM074180.1, read as the reverse complement.
CATAACAATTCTTCGCTTCCCCTGATGGTATTTTAGACGGCTAAACGTCCAAATAAAATTAAGAATTGATCCAAGTAAGTCTACGTGCGTTATCATCATCGGTTTTGTAAACCTATCCAAGATGAATTGTGTCATTATTTCCGAGATGTCAGATACTTCACGTTTGTAATGACAATGGACATCGCTAGTGATTCGTTATGTCAACATTTATATAGCTGGCTCAAGAGGTCCACTAATGGTAAGCAAATTGTCCCCCGCATTCTTAATCTCGAAGGCGGTCCTTGAGAAAGTAAAAGATTCCAGATCGACCGTGTCCATTTTACGGCAGGTGCAATTAACTAATTCTGGGAATCATTATCTTATAACTCTCACTGTTGCTATATCAAACACTAGGTTGAGTTAATTAGACTTCCCTGACGCTGATAACAAGGACTTGTTAAACAACTTGGTTGATTTGTTGAATAAAGCGACTGGTGGAGACAGGTTAATGTATTCAAAGAAACGAAATGGAAAATGTCAGATCTGTTTCTAGGCTACAGTCAACAAAATGACCACCAAAATGTCCCCATTTTACTGTAAGCGCCAATAAGACAAAGACCTAAGCCTTTCACCCTAAACTACATTTTTTATAGTCCATATAAGTTCTCTAGTAGAAACATGGGTGTCCGCAGAAATTTTTACAAGGGGGGGGGGGGGGAAGGTCATTCCTCGATGATTGAATTGTGTACACTGTGTGACGCTCCGCACCAGCCGATTGTGGCGTGGAGCGAACAAAAAATTTTGGGGCCTTACAAACCCTCCAGAACGCCGGAAACGACCCTTGGCGAGTGTTCTAAGCTGCATATACCCAGCCCTGAAACAGGAATTTCATGTCTGTAATTTTTAGATTTTTATCTCATCGCTCCGTGAGGAGGATGAGGAGGATGAGATATTGTAGTCACTTTGCCTATTGGGCTATATATGGCAATGCCAGCTTAAATCGCAATGGTTGCCATGGTAACGGTAATTTTTCCCAGGTTACTAGTCTCGAGGTCTAACCCATGGTGAGGTACCCCGGGGTGACTGAAGGTCCATGGCTGAGAGAGGGGTCAAAACCTGTCCGTGTGTGTGTGTGTGTGTTGGTGGGTGAGTGTGTGAGGGTGTGTGTGTGTGTGGGGGGGGGATGTGTGTGTGTGTGTGTGTGTCTAATTTTGTTTTCCTAATATCTTGTAAACGGCTGGGCCGATTTTCTTCAAACTTGGTAAGATGGTACCTCAAGTGGAACAATTGCATTTTTAATACACAACCGGAAGTGAAGGTCAAAGGTTACAGGTCAAAGGTCAAATTTAGTGAAATCACATTTTCTGCTATATTTCCAAAAGGAAACGTTCTCCTGACACGAAACTTTTACACATATGATGATTGCATCTAGACCTACCAAGTTATGTGGTTGCCATAGCAACAGAGGTCAAAGGTCAAGTGGTAGAGTGGAACAAAAAAATTTCAAGTGATAATTTGTCCATAAAACAACGTTTTTGTCCCTCAAACTCCTCCTAGTGGGCTGGACCGATTCTTTTCAAAATTGGTAGGTGGGTACCCCAGGGTACGAACTTGTGTCTCCCAGACCCTGGGAAGAAAAGGTCAAAGGTCAGAGGTCAAAGGTCACATTTTGCAAAAAACACTTTTTTTCCTATTTTGTACTAAAACTTCATAAGAAAACCTTCATTTTACATGAAACTTCACAAGTATAATAGGGTAGACTAGTTCTACCAAAATATGTAGTTTCCATGGCAACCAAGGTCAAAGGTCACGTGACAGGGGGTCAAATACTTTTTTTTGTATTCACTTTAACTCTTAACGGACGCATCCCACAAATCTGAAAGTTTAAGTGTAATAGCCTAGGCAGGATACTGTAAGTTGTACCGATATGTGTGGTTGTCATGGCAACCAAGGACATAGTTCACGTTACAGATTGTCAAAGGTTAAAGTGGGCATGACACGGCCACAAAAACTTTTGTGTAGGCTATTGCAAGATTAGATACAGTATTTTACAAATATCATCTCACACCCCATTAAAAACCCGTACAAATTCGGCATAAATGATATTCGAAGGAAAACTGCGTTCGAAATCCAATTTCGAAAAATGCCGCAACAGCTCGCCTAATTTTTATGACGCAATTTGCGGCACAAACCCTGCCCTACGGCGCGCATCTAGATGTGGAACTAATGTAACGCTCAGTAAAGTTATCTTATCTTAGCAACCTCATGAAAACGATTACATCACAATACAGAGTCCAACATACAGAGAGAAAAGCGCCGACCATGCATGGTGGGGATTCGGAGCAAATCATTCTCCAATGTGTTCGCGTGTGCATGCGCGCGGGTAAAAATAGTTCTGTTTTTGTGCAAGGAAGATGCGGTTCGGTTGCTATAAAGAACAGCTATGAATATGTATGAGCAGACCACACTTAAGCGCGTCCCCACTACGAGCGCGTCTTTACTGTATGAGCTGTTTGATGAAGATGCTATTGCGAATACTTAACAGTCACCGCGCAATGCACAATTCACAATGTACGCTCACTGCTATCGGAGCACCGGTGTTTGCAATTATGTTTGCGCTAACACGCGTTACCATGCACATGATTGTGAGCTCTCTGGTACAGTGTTGCTAACCGTGCCTCCAATGACGTCACCATTTTGAGACGCGTTCACATACGTTTTTTCGCTTTCGAATTTCAAATGGTCCGAGTCTGGCCTGTAATTGGGAATTCAAAACGTCGTATTTCGGTATTTATGGACATAATTTATTAGGGAAATCATTCACTTTATGTCAAGGTGTAACCAAAGAACAGTTACCTAGGAACTTACTTTGGCCGTGTCATCCCCACTTTAATGTTTTGTAACTAGCCTATTTTTCATCAATTAATATAATAAGCTAGACTCCTAGGTTAGTACTTCGTAGTAACAGTCTCAAATTCTTTTTTTACTAGCTTGTATGCTGCAGTGAGATTTTTAAGTTCCTACTCGCACTTCACTCTGATGGCCCTTATATCTAGAGTGTTCTCATATGGTGTATGCAGACGGTTGTTTTCACTCTAAAGTTGCTGTGACTGTTAGGCCTAGTAGTATGAAAGTTGAAGTCAAACCTAGGGCTAGACTTGAAATCTCAAGCTGGTTAACAGTATGTAGGCTAGGTCTGGGGCTAAACGTACGCCATTCATACGCTTGAGTTATAACCCAAGATATGAAACTGTGGGTGACTAACATTAGGTTAGGCATAGGGCCTCTATCTTACATATTGGTGCCCTTAAAACTTGGCGGTTCTGGAGCATCGCAAAAAAAAAAAAGTACGTGACAATTTCCTTGCCACGGGCAATCCTTGCTTGGATTGGTCACAGGCCAGTACGCAGAAAAGGTTTGTGCGTCGCCCGGAAATCTTCAAACGCCACACGTTCAACATCGCGCACACGCCCAGTTTTTTAATTGAGACGCACTTGATGTGCATATCAGCTCGACACACATGAAGTTTGCCGTCGCATCAAAATGGAGAATGCGCCCAGCTAGCGAGTGAATAATAACAATTACGCACTTTTCTAAAGCGTCCCCAAAAGCGTCTTACTTTTATTATCGTTGCCATATCTAATCGTATCAGTTTAGTGTAACAGCCAAGCTCGTTGTTTTTTTTTCATAGTGTTGCAAGGGGATAGCAGCATCTTAAAAAATAAATATTTTCCAAAATCTTAGATAGGCCTACTGGATTAAAAGGGCAAGCATTATAAAGATTGGGTAGCCTATCTCTCCAGTTCTTATATAATCCAGTGTCAGAATTTAAATATCCAAATGATGTTTATTTTGAATAAGGTGCGCCTGTTCAAGAACTTGATTTGTCTGTGCCATATTCTTTCCCCTCGCTATCTTATGAAAAAAAACTTCCGTCCCCTGGAACGAAAAAAATCGCTTACCTTGGACTTCAAGATTGTGGCATGGAGTTTTAGTAGGAAATTTTTGTCAATGACATTCTACTGTAACATAAAATTCAGCACAGATAAAACTTCTAGCTCATACATAGTTCAAGTTCTGTAACCAACTTGCGCACATGTTAGCGATGAGATATGCAACTCCGTGGATTGCCCTCTTGTTAGAATTTTCAGTGTAAAAAATTGGTGAAGGGAAATCTGGCTCTCGGTCACGACTGACCTAAACTTGGGGACAAGGACAAAGTCTGAGGGGAAATGCATCTTCCTGCCAAAGATATTATAAACGTAGATACCAAACTCCTATCCCTACACTGTTAGACGCGCTGACTCCTCACGGAGGCTCAAACGAAGGGGCGGAAGTGTTGATTGGACATGCGCACAGTTCTATTCCGTGATGCGCGCGAACAATTATGCTTGCGTAACAGAAAATTCCATTGTGACTAAATGTCAGCGTGCGTGCATTTTCAAAGCGAGTTCTGCGCACAATGCATTTCTCCGTGTGATGAAGTCAGGAATAATTGACGCGTACTTCCGCGTGGTTGGAAAAAGAACGCCGTAGTTGATTTTGTGTTTTAAGCGCGTAAGAATTTAAACTCGTGCATAGATGTTCGCTTGTCATCAATTATATCAATTAACTGTTAGCTTTCAAAACGACTGAACGTTGATCAGCACTTCCACCCCTCCGAATCGGCCTCCATGAGGAGCCATTCTAAGTTTGGTATCTATGTTTATAATATCTTTGCTTCCTGCCCACAATAGCGCCGGCCCTGCTTAGGGCACTTAACCAACATTTTGACCCAATTCGTTTTTAACCCAACTCGAGTCAATTTGCAGTCTCTTTGTGTGATCATATGACCCAAGTGATTTAATCGGTTCCCGGATCCTGGTCCACTTTGGGGTTAAACTGACCCACAGGCTTCACAGTGTATTTGCCTTCCTATTCATAGCTTAGATCGTAGCTTGTCTTAACAAAACAAAGACAAATTAGTTTTGTATCCATGCAAAGTAACAAATTATGCAATTGTTTTAAAAAAGGGCAAATTTAAAAAAAGGGGGGGGGTTAAAATTTGGTTAAGGGTTGAATAATTCATCTGGGCTGTCGTTGACAGTGTTGTTTCATCGCTAATGACTGAATGAGACCTTGGTTTTCCTATTTCCCCAAATTTGACTCAAGACAATTCCTTAACTGAAACAAAAGTTTATGAGATTAGGGCGTTGATTAATGCAGTGACGTCAAGCTCTTTTAAGAAGAAACATAACGGGTGGCTGAATATCAGATTTTCCTGTTTTTATCAGAAAAATTCATCAAACGATTCGAACTTGTTTTCCCCCTATTAACTCTAAGCTGACCCTTCATGAAGGCTAAATATTTCAAAAGCCGCCTTGAAAACGTGTTTGGTCCAGTTGCTAAATTTTACAGATCGTTTTTCTTAACGCTTGTTACCATAATTTAAGAAGTTTCTGATTCCCGAGGGCAACGAACCTCAATTTTCATCTTATCTGCATCTATTCCAACTTTGCTCCTTTGCATTTTTGAATTTTTATCATTTAATTGTCTGTTCGTTAGAAAAAGACCCTATCACTCATCGTATTAATGTGACACCAGAGAACTAATTGATTGAAAGAAGTTGCACAACTTGTACCAATTAACTCGCAACGCGTGTCGGTCAAGTTATCTTTTGGGAAAATGACGCAGGGAAATCATTTTTCTGAGTGAGCACAAGCTCAGTGGTGCTAGAGATCTTCTGCCCTTTCGAGAGTAAGCCGGCATATGGGAATGTTCAGTGCATATGTGTTCAGTGTACAAGCTTATCTGTGTAAATCACTATGAAAATATGGTACATTTTCCGACAAAGTGAGCTCTTCTTGCCCAATATATAACAAATTTACAAATTTCACTCACTTTTGATTTCCTTAACCAGTTCCCTTTAAACTGTTGTTAGTATAAATTCCATGTCTTGAGAAAAAAGCTCGTCAATTTCCAGTTAAAAAGGAAGTGGTGTTAAGATTTTCCTATTGGAAACTCAGATTTTAGGGTGTTTTCGGTCGATAGTAGCAAACAAAACTTGCCATAATTCTTGCCTAGTGTCATTGGTCAAATAATTGCAAGTGATATAAAAATTTACATATTTTTCCCTAACTTTTTTTAAGATTCAGTTTGATTGGACAAAGAAAACCTTCGTCGTTTTGACATCAAATTGGAAAAAAGCTGAAAAAAATCTTTCAATTATATTACGTAAACCATTTTCGCGTGCGAGCTCACAGACCTATTTCCGCGAAAAATCCTGCTGTGCGCGATTTACAGGTAAACATTTTCATATGCAGAAAAACCCGGTAATTCGTTCATTCAATGCTACATGAGCAGATACCTTACTTGAAATGAAAATCTGGCAGAGGATGATATTTCATTAGACAGTTAAATGACATCGGTCGCATCCTAAAGTTTCATACAAGTGTAAAAACAGAATTGATTATTCTTGCAGCTATTAGAAGAATAACTAAAAAAGCCTGATTAATTTAATAACTAGTGCAATAAAGCTAGTAAAATATTTCATTGCTACCTCGCCGAAAGCTTTTTGTGCTTTTAACATATAAACCTGCGTATAATGTAACCTGAAAATGTTCATATAACCAGACAGGTACTCTTTAATCTAAAATGAGTGAAATTAGTGGCGGGTCTTAAGTTAATGCTGAATATTCATAATTACGGAAGACTAGAAATGAGTCTAATTCGATTGAATTTTTTTCACCGCGAGAAAAAGTGCTTTTCACTGTCCTTAAAGGTTTAAAAAGTGCCACCTTCGTGAGTCCTAAGAATATATTTTACAATTTTATTTGGAGATCTAATCCTCTCCCCACAAGTAGTTCCAATTCCCCCTTTAAATGTACTTACTCAAGTCCTCCCCACAACTGCATTAAACTTATCTTCATCCAGATACAATCTCAGTTTATTGCTTTATGGTGAGTATACAAGACCTCGATGTGTAATCAAAATACTCTCAGTACATACTTGCTGTGTAATAATGGCTTCAGCACTCTGCATTTTTTAAACTTGCTGTCAATCAAAGAGCTGTGTAAATTGAGAATTTCTACAGACTACGTCAAAAATTGTAGTTTGGGTGAGAGTTAACTGCCTTTAAACAAAGTTTTGAACTTGATTCAAAGTACATTTTGACGACATAGAGTAACACATCCCTTCCCAAAGTTTTCCCCATAAAATTTTAAATGGGCTTGAAGGAATCTTTCTTATATTCAATCGTAAGTAAGGGGCCTTTAAAGGCCCAGTTCTCTAACCCCAAACAGTACCAATTCTCCTAACCTCACTTAAACCCCTCCCACAATTGTCTGAAATCCATGCTCATCCATACACAATCTCTGTGTATTGCTTCAAGGTGAATAAAGAAAAAGTCAATTTATATAATCAAAACACTCTCAGTACCCTTCAAGCTGTGTAATATAAGCTTTGGCACTCTGCATTGTTTGAATTAGCTGTCAATCAAAGAGCTGAGCCAATTGAGAATTTCGGTACCCCCGTACCAAAATTGTAGTTTAAGGTGAGAGGTTTGGTCCTTTAAAACGCTGAAAGCGTTGTAAACTAATGTGTCGTAATGCCCTTTTGTTTTAGAGACGCATCATTGAGAATTATTTCAACGTAATGCATTTACAAACCCTGTTTGCATGACAACATGTACTATAACTTGCAGCTAGTTTCACGTGAAGTCACATCTGATCAACCACGTCCATTGTCAGACAAAAAAATCATTACCTCGTGCGTGTCCCGCTTCTCATGATGGCTCTATGTACTATCCAATAGACGAATCCGATCACAGCTTGTGTTCAGTGACTATAGGCAGCCATTAGTGGGGTCCACCACCCTTAAATCGTCTTCATTTATTGTCTACTACATGATTTTCAAACCCTCATATTCATATTCAAATTGAGCGGATCAAGATACGCTATAGTTTATAACCGTCCATGATACAGGTAAGCAAGGAAACCGAAAGATTAAAGGTGATAGACCCCAGCTATGGCCGACTTAAATCAGACCAGCACCTGACCATCCGGATTCGTCTATAATTTTGCCGTAAAAGGGGGAGTGGCTTGTGATAACAGTGAAAACTCTCCATAGATTCCTTTATTTCCTTTATTTCAAAAGCCTCGCCCCTTTTGAGGGGCAAAAATTGTTGTAATACGCCAGGTGGAGTACGTAGCTAGCATAGAACCCAATTCCGTTCTCGAGTCCGTATTTTATGGGCAGTAACTGAAACTGACCCAAGTTCAAACTATCCTACCAAAAGGAAAGGTTCATGTTATTCTCGGCATTCAACATTATTGCAAAGAACACAGTTAAATACAATAACAGATTTCTCAAAATTAACTTTTGCCATCAAGTTCTCGAATTAGTTAGACTTTTAATGGGTATGAGAATGACCATTTTATGGTGATTTGTCAAATGACCGGACTTGGAATGAATTGACCAGTCGTCGGGTGCACTCTAGGCTAGACATTTGTCGAAATAAGTCATCACTGGATTATAAATTTACTATGATCTGGGTTAGGTAGAATCTTTTATAGGTTTGTGAGTCATGTACACCTCCTGAGCAGAAAATGTCAATTTGGTGCAAAAGGTATAAAAAATGTCATATTCAGAATATTGCAAATGTATTCCAAGTTCAGAATTCGTGAAATGACTTTTTTGTCAATGAGACAAAAGTTTAGGGCAAATGCGCCCGTCTTGTGAAATATACTCCCTAATCTAACTATTGTTACATTTTTATGCCAAGACGATTAAAATGTGAAAGCCAGAGAGTTATACACTCTTAAAAAGTGAAAAACGGCAACTATTTACCAAAGTTCTCATTTTTTACAAATTAAACTTTGATCTATCTCTTTTGAAGAAGTTGTGCCAGTTTATTAATTTTGAACTTTACCCTTAAGAACCGCATCCGAACGATCGATTCGAGGTTGATAAATCCTTCACTGCAACTAACACCGAATTAAAAGATCTGGAATAATCATGATAGCAATCTCCTTGAGAGGGAAACCAATTTCATTCGCCACCAATTTAGAAATCTGAACAAGTTGTTTTCATCTAATGGAATTTTCAGCACCGTTCTTGGTGACCCGATTAACAACTTTCGCTTTACTTAACAAATTGGTCTACAAATATTCTCATTAATCTTCGTGTAAAATTTGCAATCAAGAGGGGGGGAGGAGAAAGAGACAGGGAATTGGAGAGAGCGAGAGAGGATTCTGTGTCCTTGAAAGACGACAGAACCACTAAATATCCCGATAAACTAGGAGAAACTGTATCAATTGCTAATCAGTCTTCAACCGTTGATAATTTTATAGAACCATTTAAACCTGGCCTTGCCATTGTCTTGAGTGTCTCGTCGGAAATGAATCTTCACGCAAGAACTCGAGTAAGTTGTTTTTTAAGACCCACTTCAATCCCTGTCTGGTCTCACTTTGGAATTATCTGTACTTTTTCTTTTGGCTACGAACGTATAACAGTCACGATGTCCATTGGTAATAAATCATCACAAGTACAGAGAAAGTTAATAAGACTAAGAGACAAGTAATAAGAGTCAGGTAGATGTCGGTCTAGCAAAGGCGAAGTGGATTATTGTGTTGCATGTTTGCCGGATTTTCCAATGCAAACCGCTTGTCGATATGAACCTAAAGCGAATTTGAGGTCATACACAAGCGACATAGGATCGAACCCCGATCCGATTTTGGTGAGTTTTACTTTTATTTCTGGTCGGATAGGATAGAATCTAAAATTTGCTAACCTGTTTGAATGTGTCATCTTCATTCCACGGAACTGGAAAAGGAAATACATAGTTATTTCGTTACTGCCACCGACAGACAGCTTTTATCGGACACAAAGAGTCCTATAAAAGTCGTCTGTTAATGTGACGTCACGAACTAGTTATTATCATAAATGTAATTTTCAAAGTCCCTGATACAATTCATACATATTTTTATTTACATTTAGGCCTACACCGGTTAGCAAATTTGAAATTCTTTTCGCCTAGAGATGGAGTTTTAACTAAAACTCACAAAAATCTGATCGTAATCCGATCCGATAATGTACCTCTCCAGTGTTGACGGACGCCTAAAGCGCACAATCCGTCACACGGAGTTATTTCAAAATATTCTGAATCTCTAAAGCATATGTTCACGAAAAAGTATTATTTTGGGAGATATGGAACTGAGATTCCTTATTGTGATTTGCGGAGGACGTTTTTCTCCCGCGTAATCACAAAAACATAAACGAAGTAAATCTGGTTTCGTCTCTGCTCACTCAGAGAGCTAGTTAGTCTGCTTTGATATTGGTAAGTGCATTCACCCTGTTAAATATCTTCTATCAAACAGTATCTTTTATACGTATCTTAACCTTACTTGAAAATGGTGTAAAAACGAGGACTAGCTTGAAGACAAAACCTTTGCAGCAAACGAACACACGCACACACGACACATGCGCACACTGGTAATAAAACTTACGGGGTATGACCAGGGAGTTGCTATAGAGACTCTCTAACAACTCCCTGGTTTGACGAAGAACAGTTGCTGGTACTAAGGAAATCACAGCAATTCCCCTTTAGCGGGTGAGCGGATTGCAGCACGTGAAAGCCTGAAGGCTTTTGGTCCTCTGTTTGAATTCAAAACAATTACAGACACACACACATACATATATACACACACGACATCACCATCGCATAGATTCCTCGCCTGCCTTCGGCAAGGAATCAATAACCTATCGGCGCCTGTGGTCGGTATTTCACAGTGTACATATCCTAAAACTGACACTCGAGTCGTTTTTCGCTTTTTTTCAAAAATAAAGTTTTGTTTCATTTCGAAAAGTAGGTTACGATGTAAACAGCCACCACTAATTAGAGGCTTCTTTAATTACGTCCATGAGAAAATAAAACTATCATTGCCTAAAGATTCACTCAGTTTACTGACGAAAACAAACTGCAGTTACCCCTTTGTAATCAAAGTTATCAATGTACGAACATGTAACTTAAATTTCCTCAAGATAGTGGTCAGAAATAGACACTTGAGAGGGGGACATGTCAATTAATAAGAAATAACCAATTTTCTCAGCAAACTATTACAATAGTAATCTGAAAATAACTGCCCTGCTCGATGTAAGAGTCATGCCCCAATCTCAAATTGAACTACATTTTTTTAAATGTTTCCTTTCACCGTACCATTCGGCTCGCCCGAGTTGTTTCTTCGTTCTTCATCATTTTCAGAACACAAAATCAGTGGATACAAGAAAACAAACTACATCTTTATTTGGTGCAAGAAAGCCCTATGAGAACTGATTGTTTTCTGGGGAAAGATGAACATTGCACAGATTTACTCCCCCGGAAGGGACAAACGGAAATGAAAGCGAACCCTTGGAATTTAATGACAAGTCTTTTCATTTGTTTCCGTCTTTTACCCGAAAAGTAAAAAATTACTAGGGTAAAATTGACTCTACAACCAAATGCCGAGAAGTCGTCTGTGAAACGAATGAATTCTTAAAGTCAAAAGAACAAATGTAACTATCATTCTACATTCAAGGAACTTAAAAAAAAATATCACAGTTTTTTGTCGCCGTGGAGATATCTTTCGGAAGTAGGCCTCTCGGCTAGAAGTGTTATTTTCGCGTGTCTGGGTTATAAAAGTCTCATTTTTAATGAAATTTAAAAAAACAATGATGGTTCTCTGTCAACGAAGGAGAACAGTTATTTACAACTTTCGACACAATCATAATTTATCGAGTGGCATTTTACTATCTTTGAGACTCGTGTATGGTTTTTCACCCGATCGGAGTTCATGGCTACTCCAAGCAGAGTAAAATTTCAGTTGATATGACTCGATGACATAGTCGTTACTGTAGAGCAGGGTTGTCCAACCTACGGCCCGCGGGCCACGGTCCGGCCAGCGAAAAGGTTGCGTCCGGCCCGTCAGAAATAATCTATATTGAAAAATTAATCAATAAGCAGATTAATTGATGACAACTTTATAGGCTTCGCCGTCCGCTATGGCATGCTTACTTTTGAATGAAATAATTCATTTCAAATGTCTGCTACATTTAGCTACATTGGAGTGTTGTCCACAGGGGCGGGTTGAGAATGATTCAGGAGGAATATGAAAAAAAAAACTTTGTCCGCATTCTGCCCAACACCATCAATTTTTGCTTTTATTTATTTTTTTTGTTCAATCAAAACGAAAATGAATCAATGTTCCCTACGCCCAATGATTGCATTTTGTTGCCTTGGACGTCGGAAAAATTGAAAAAAAAAAAGGAGAAACGAAGACAAAATTCCGTCTCCGTTTCAACAATCATAAACACACCATTTCACAGCGACTTACTGGATTTTCTGTTGCAGAGCATTTTTCCTCTCCCGAACACACAATAGACAATCTAAAGCTAATCATCTGGAAAGGCAACTTTAGGGACGACGATCAACGAAAAGCTGAGGAGATTAAACTAATTTTATCCTTAAAAACACATACCAGGGGTCTGAACAAAGATTTGGGCATTTTAAACGAGTTTACGTAGTAGAGTGTACTTTGCTTTATTACTCAAGTCTCCGAGGAAGAGGTAGGACCTCGAAATATTAGACAACGCTTTTGTATTATGTTGGTATTGGAGGCACTCTCACCCATGAAATGGGGGCAAGTGATATTTGCTTATTTATATATATATATATATATATATATATATATATATATACATATATATATATATATATATATATATATATATATATATATATATATATATATATATATATATATATATATATATATATATATATATATATATATATATATATATATATATATATATATTTACCATGTATTTATGCTGTAAAAGCAAACAAAACCCTACTTAAATTTTCTCACAAATCAATGCGATCGTCAGGGGATCTCGGTTAACAATGAACATATATATATATAAATCGTAAACATATCGTGATAGGAGGTAGTTTATTTGTTTGTTTGTTTATTTTCCTTCTCTGGGACACCTCCGAGGAGGTTAAAAAGACTTAAATACACACAATAAACATTATACATAGACATAAATCTTAAAGGTAGTAGGTATCGTCCCTCATAGCCCGCTAAGCAGGCTACGTCCCTCATAGACTCACAAACCCATGAGTTTGGAGAATTATCTGTTTCACCGACCTAAACCATTCATTGGCTTTCTGGGCCGTTAAAAATATGACTTACGAATAACTGATGATGTTACTGGATATACACGTGAACATGAATGTCTGCATGCAGTTGGTGAAATGTGCCTGCGAACTACCAAAAATCTTTAGTCCTGTCCGTGACGGGACTATATACTTAAAAGTAAAGGGGGACTCCTGGTCATAATTAACACCGTTCTATCAAAATTTTTACACTTTAACACTTCCTTGTTTAATTTTTCCATTTGGTTTTATTGTCTTTAAAGCTTTTTAAGGTCTACTTATTCATGACTTAAAGTATTATAAGGTCTGTCACTTTCTTTTTTCCGTAATTAGCTAGGTTATTGTTCAATTTACTTGTAAATATTTAAATTTTAATACAGGTTTACAATTATAATTTATTCACATCTTTTTTGCCTTTCAGAGTCCTTCAGTACTCCGATGTGGAAGTGATCAGAAAAAACGATCTCCAAAATTTTACAAACCTGAGATCATTGTAAGTTTATCCCTCCACGCTGATGATTTTTAAAAGGTCAACCAGTATTAATTCCAAACAAATATAAGATAGGCACTCGATATGGGAACGAGTGGGAAAGGACATATTAAAACCTCGACATGTTTTGAACAGTTAAGTTACAACTATTTATTATACAAAGATGCACTTCGCTTAGAGTAGTGATTAGTCGTTTTGTGTATAAAATGTTAAGAGGAGGCCCAGGATTGTGAACAGACAACAGCTTTGCGACAATTTATAGGAAAACTGTCAGAGGGTTGGTTTTATGGAGCTACATATATACATATACAAGACTGTTTCGATGCACCGCCGTTATTTGTAGGCCTCGAGTGTCGAATAAATGGGCAAGACCCAGACTATTTGTGGTCTAATGAACAGTGCGTTGTCTTTTCTGTCGCCGCCGCTGCGTAGTTAGTTACCTACAGTGCACTTTTCGCTAAGGCGTTGATCGTGATGTGTTGTTCTTCCGTCCCGTGCTGCTCTATGTCCTGGGGCCCGTTCCACAAAGAGTTACGCACAATCTAAGGTTTGATTCACCATACTTAGGCCAACAGTAAATCAAACTTAAGATCGTGCGTAACTCTTTGTGAAACAGGCCCCAGTTACTCAGGGAACTTAAACAGTAGGGAGGGGTGGGTTGGTCGGAGGGTTTAATGGGAGAGTGACCTTTCTTACTTGGAAAGTACTTACTGCTGAAAGTGAACCGAAATGCAAAACTTGAAAAAGAGTGGTGTATTTTTTGACACACTTAGAAACATTACGATAAATTGGGCGACTCAGCGGAGAACGTCGGCGAGCGTCAGTTGCTTCCGCCTAGATTCGTCACTAAATGCGATGCAGGACTATTTTATCATCGTACCGTTTCTATGGGCATCAATCCTGGAGGACCTTCACGTTTCGAAATTATACCAGCTTTATGTAGTAAATATTTTACGGGAGTGGAAATGTCCATCCCCACATTCTGGTTAAGATTGACGCTACTAATCGCATCGCATCGCGTCACATCTCATCGAATGGTAGCCTATAGTGTGTAAACGTTTGTGTTTTTCGTACTGTGTTCTGTAGTGGTTGCATCGTATCGTAACCCTGGTAACGCTACGTATCGTATGGTTTAGTGTGTAGCATTGAACTTTATTTTCTACACTCTGTACTGCGGTAACTTACTGTAGTTTGCGATGTATTTTTCATGAAATATGAACAAGATATCTCAGTCTATACTTAGTTACACTTTGGTTGTGAACATAGTTTTAGGTGCCCCGGTGTAGCCGGGGTTACGTCAGTGTCCCCAAGGTTCGCTGTTCCCGAGGTTCAATGTTCCCAAATATTGGTGAAACCGCACTTTGGGAACATCAAACATCGGGAATTAACCTTGTAATCATCGCCAAATCATCAAGATATACGAAAACGGGGAACGTCGAACCTCGGGAACATTGAACCCCTGGAACATCGGGTAGACTCCGTGTGGCCTATTTGTTTATAGATGAATCCGAGCAGCTAGTGAAGGCGGTCATTGTTGGACGGTCCTTTGGCCTTAAATCTTCTCAATTTTATTGTCTTGACACAATTCTAAATACTAATATTCAGTGATATTGATGGAACCAGGGAGTACCTTAGTTTGCAATCATCCATGGTACAGTGAGGCACCGAGGCTTTGATGAACCCTAGTTGTGCCCGACGAAATCAGACCATCACTTGACTTTTCGGATTCATCTATCGTTGGAATGGCAGAAACCACAGTTCTACCGAATTTCGTGAATTTATGCTTGTTAACTTAAACTATTATACATTCCAAAAACTGCAATGTAAGCACATTAAGTGAAGGTTTTGAATTCAATACAACCATTCCATGGTACAGGTAGGCAGAACTGGAAAAAATGAACATGTTGTTCACCATCAATAAGACGAATAAATCTCACGAATTGACCCAGATTGGGTTAAAACTTGGCCTAAGATGTTGTGATCCACGTGCTCAGGGTGCTTAACGGTAGGGTATTGTATAATTGCCGAATATTCCAACGACAAACCCGAGGGTGACCTATACTGCAAAAAGACAGAAAAAGGAAAGGAATAAAAAATCTTCCTGGTAGCTATATACACCTGTATAGCACCTGTAGTTGATTTTGTATACGATACCCCCCCCCCAGTTTTCTTTCATCAATGACCCTCAGGGTCAAATGGTCCTTTCGGGACGAAACTGACCAATTTGAAAGACACGATGGTCTTTAAAGATGTTAGACATTTACGGCTTGTTTCCTTCAAAGTTCCAACTCC
Organism: Holothuria scabra; assembly: GCA_037179385.1. NCBI lineage: Eukaryota > Metazoa > Echinodermata > Holothuroidea > Aspidochirotida > Holothuriidae > Holothuria > Holothuria scabra. Next base: position 66,777,054 of record CM074180.1, on the reverse strand, counting down.
CGCGACTCGGTCCCTTTCGTCTCTTCTAGAGTTTTCTCTATAATTAAACATCTTTAATCGAACGAACAATATTCATATCTTAAAGGAAGTCATTTGACGGTACTTATAATTGAACATTCTGACATTGAACCGTTTAGACTGGTTACCGGTTCTTTACTGAGGTGCAGTCACGGACATATATACATGGGCAGAGCATGTAACGTGTACGTCCTATCCGTAGATGATCGCCACCGACTGGGACAAAAAAAGGCGCACCAAGATGGCCGCCGTGAACCCAAAAGTCGTCTGTATTGACGACGACTCTGTGATTTTTTAAGCAAAAGTTAAACTTGAATGGGAGACAATATCAAATTCCGGCAATACGTGAAGTGATTTTGACCTTACCTAGCCCTATTTTAAAAATATTTCAACTTTCTTGCAAAATATGGGGATATAATTGAGCAAGTCCAAGCTTTCACACAAAACCATAGCAGAGGGCCATTTTGGTGCGCTTTTTCTCACACGTGCGGTAGCGACAATGTACCGTACAGTATGCTCTGTCCATGTATAGGAAGTCCGTGGGTACAGTTAAACCAAACGTAAAAGCTAATGATTTTTATGCAGTATATACGTATATATATTGGTTACTTTGTTATCGTCCGTCAAAAGATTAGAATTGAAGCTCTACGACTTACGTAAATACTTAATGAAAGCACTCCGTGTATTGCATATGCATTTTACTAAATCGATATTCTTCTGCTGATCTGCCCAGGCCCATGCCCATGCCCAATTAGGTGGGGCACACTCCATTAACCAAGAAATAGACATGCCAATTAAATTAAGCAATAAAACAGAAATCAACAACGAATTTTGTAACGATGCATGGAGTAAAAGGATCCTCTAGGTGAAAAATGAAAGGGCAGCCGAAGAAGATTTAGCTGTTTAACTGCAATAAATGAGCTTTATCGTTTTTCTGTCTTAACGCAAAGTAGAAGTGTCAAATACCTTGAGGAAACTTTTATCCGATAATAACCGAAGACCTTCACTTTTTCTCTGTCTTTTATTTTGCAGTAAAATCAAGGAGGCTCATAGCTTGATGAGGATAGAGCCGTGGGCGTTCCACAACTTAAAGCACTTAGAGCTCGTGTGAGTCGTTTTCTTCTCGCTGTGTAGAAATATACGTAAAAAAAAAACTAACAGAAAGATATTTTTTGCTTTAATGGTTCCTGACTGCGCATATATCTTTATTTCTATTGTATATACAGAGATAATAAGGAAATGCATTGAAAGCCGACGGGTAAAAATGAAGAACAATAGATGAATTTTTCAACATCCAAGGCCATAAAATCGCCCGGCTCGTCTGCAATAATTGTACCCTTTATATCAATCGTCAAAAGCAATTATGATGAAAATGGTACATTGCTGTTCTTCATCTTAAAAACAGCTTACCATAATTGAAATTCCGCGCTGATCCTCTTGTTGCTATTTTTAGATAAAAATGATGCAAATATATGATTCAAGTTTTGAGGCAAAGCAAAAGTAATTTTGACATTACAACGATACTATCAATTACTATGGAGAGATGATAAAGTGAATACCGTAGTGAGCAATCACTCGCTTCACACTTGATACTCGGAATGAGAGAACGACTAGCCTGCTTAGCGCCTCTGTGCCTGTGGCTCCCTTTAGACTACCGCCCTCAGTACGAGTGTTTGCCTGTTAAATAAAGATTAACAGCCTTGCTTCAACCAATCCAAGTAGAGTTATGTACATGACGTTTCCGTATGATTTCTACGCAGTTGAAATGATTTTGCTTCCAACGCCGCGGACGTTAGTTTTTCGTAGGGATGAGTCAGTCAGTCAGTCAGTCAGTCAGTCAGTCAGTCAGTCAGTCAGTCAGTTAGTCAGCCTGTTAGATGGAGTTTTACGTCCCAGTTTCCAACCTATTGGTTCAAGTCGAGCCGGCCACGGTCTTTTTTCTTAATGAACGAAAAGACTTCGTCCGCTCAGCGGGCTAGAGAATTACATGAAAAGTTAAAGGTCTGGTGATATGAAAATGATTAAGTTGGGTACTTGATATAAGAACCATTATAAAATACTAGAAATGGCCACAATTCCCACCAAAATCCATCTTCAGGGTAATTTCTGGTGTGCATTTAATCATGCATAAACATGCGGTAAATATGCAAATCCACCCAATTCGCGTGGTAGGAAATGCGGAGAAATCTTTGTACGTATGCATTAAGTGTGCAAATTTGTGACGTCGATCAAAGGACATACCATACAAAGCTAATATTATCCTTTATTTTTGTAGCCTTCATTTCAAGGTCAGTTGTAAGATTAGTATGTCGTTTTTGAAAATTTTAATTATGCCCTTAAAGGCCCAATTCTCTCACCCTAAATAGTACCAATTCTCCTGAATTTCTTACTGAAGCCCCTCCCACAAATTGTCTGAAATTCATCCTCATCCAGCAACAATCTCAGATTACTGCTTCTGGGTGAGTACACTGTAGAAAAGCTCAATGTGTATTTTAATCAAAACACTCTGAATACAGTTCAAGCTGTGTAATGTAAGCTGTTTTATTCCGCGCAGTTTGAATTAACTGTCAATCAAAGAGCTAAACCAATTGAGAAATTCGGTAAACCTCTACCAAAATTGTAGTTTGGGTGAGACGATTGGCTCTTTAAAAACCACCAGTATCACTTAGCTTACCAAACCGTTAACTATCTGTTGAATAATTAAGAGATAAGTAATATAAGGGTAATGGTTGTGTGGTATGAAAATGACAAAACTGGGTATTCGATGTAAAAGCCATTAAAATTAAGAAAGTTGCTACAAGTCCCATCGAAATCTATCAAAAATTGACCATTTCTTAGGTAAATTTCTGATTTGCACTTCATCATTGATAAACATGAGCTAAATATGCGAATTTTGTGTTGTCATGATAGGGATATGTCATATATATATGGCTAATGTTATCCTTTCTTTCCACAATCTTCATTTGACGCACAGTTGTAGCATTAGTTTGTCCTCAGGGCTTTTTTAAAAGCTAGAATTATAACTTTGAATTCCAAAGAAGTTGAAATTGTGTTCTTGAATATCATCAGCACCAATAACCAAACCGTGATCCATCAGACGAGTAATTATTAATAATTAAGAGATAATACAGGATTAACAAAAGGAATGTCAGCACTGTGCAACACTCCCCATCTTCATTTATTTACCGTTATTTTTGTATAACCAACAAGTTGTTCCTGAAACACTCTTGGATGAAAGGTCGTGGCCGGCTCGACTTGAACCAATTGGTTCGAAACTGGGCCTTTAAAACTCCATCTGAGCTAACCTAACCTGAAACATTCAAACTTTGAGGAGGTATATCTTGAGAACCGTAATAGATATTGATATAATTCCAACTGATTTTTATTCCGGAAAGTTTATTCCCTAACTGCCAAGTGAAGTCAGGGCATTTTGCTGACATTAAAGAAATGTCCTCAATTTGCAACACTTAACATTTTTGCAAAACCAACAAGTTACAACTAAACCATTAAAACTTTGAAGAGGTGTGAAGAGGAAGATTTTTTATATTTTTTTATCTTGAGAGCTGCAAAAATGTATTTACAAAATTCCATAACGGCATTTATTCGGAGCATATAATTATGTGAACGCGACTTTCTTCACCTGATTGTTTAACTGAGTTTCAGTGTTTTTCACAGACTTAGTAAAATTTCTTGGTTATGGGGGCTGTGTATTATTAGGCGGGTGAGGATGGGGGGGGGGGGCTGCAAGTTTAACACCTTTGTGTGTTAATAGTACATCAAATTGTCCTTTTTATTCCACAGGAGTATTACAGGCGCTTCAAAGTTACTGGAAATAGAATACGGTGTATTTGGATATCTTCCAGGACTAAAGAAATTGTAAGTTGCAAGTAATTTTATTCGAATAAACATAATGTGGATTGTGATTTTTAATAACATGTATATAAATATATATATTTTGGGGGGAGGGGGGCTCGGCTTTGACCCATATTTGCTACATTCCGGGGAGAAAACAAAAGTTTATTTCATACTTCGAAATAACCTGATTGTTCAAGCAAAGCTAGACAGATTGGTTTGGAAGGCAGACTACATCCGCCACTTTTCACCCCAATTCGCTGTGAAAGTGTTTCTCCTACTTCTAGACTACAGTAGCCCTGTACGAGAGTTTTCCTTGTATTTGGAAAAGCTGAGGATTTATCGGTATACCTTGGGGTCCAGAAGGCGACCGCTACTCGTGAACAAGTCCTTCGGTCGATTGAAACTCACTTAACAGTCGCATATCTATAAGATCTAAAATGGCTGAGGAACAGAATGAGTTTGTAGTTAGCAACTCTTAGCACGCAGTGCTAGTTAGGCGGAATCTGCATTTTTAATCAGCATTCTACACTTTTAGTCACTGATTACATTTCATCGTGTGATTTTATCCATTAAAACATCTACATAACCATAACATCTACATAACATAATGAAGAGATAGGGATATATCCCCTGGGCGAATAATTCGCTCGTGTCTAGGCCTATATTCATCAGCATGCATTTACCGCTCTATGTCCGATGTATTCCTAGCCTACTATTCTAAAACCCTGGCGCTATTGTAAGCGCGATATATAGGCTAACGTTTCTTTTACTGTGCTATTGAGAATTGTTTAAGGAGATTCGGCGGAGGCAAGATTCTTTGACTTCAAAATGTGTAGAAAAATTTTCTTCTTCAGAAGATGAGAACTGCATCTCAATAGCATATAGCGGTTTGGAAATTTTAATTTTAATTTTCAAAGGAATGTAATTTTTTCTTAAGATACAGTGCATCATGGGAAATCTGTGATGTCATCGCTGCACATTAATTTGACATTGTATTCAATTTATCAGTAATTTTGATACTGCTGCAGGGAATATTGAGAGACATTTTTCGTGCACTTCGTATGATGTAGAGTAATGTTAAATCTACCTGAACTGCTGAAAGGAAATATCAAACATTCCAACAGTATCAAATTTAGGATAAACAGAACATTTTGTACTAAAGAAAAATAAAAGGAATCTGATACAATGTGCCCACATTGCAAAACTTTCTACGGCTTTGTTGAAAAGTAAAGGTATTTGTTAACAAGGATAATCTATCATTAAAGTGAGATATCTTGAGTTAGGAAAAGGGTATTGAAACAAAGTTTGGAGGACATGGTGTGGAATATTTTCCCATATACGAGATTTGAGCTAAAATTCACTGAAACATGCCTTTAACATATAACATTATATACGATCTCAGTGGTCAAATTTTACATTGAGTAGCCAGCTTTTGGCTCCAACGAGCCTCTTCCCAATACAACAATAATTTGCGATCCCAAAACAAGAACTCCGGGGAGTCAGGGACGAAATGTCAAAAATCGTCTATGTCCCACTGGTTGGAAAAGCTGGCTACGCTACTGGTGCGAAAGAAATGTCACATATGACGCATCATCCCAAGTTTGGGGACGTATATTAAGTAGCTTGTCTGGGAAGGAAGCTCATTTTGAGAAAGGACATGGCCGTGCGGAACTCTTTCTCTCAGTGACTTCTTGTCCAACTCCAGATCCAACCCAAGGGCATAATCTCTTCCCGACAGAGGCACCTAAGTCTGCCCCATTCAGCAAAGTTTTGGCCAAAGGGGGTGGGGGTGGGCTGGAGCTCCGAGCCCTCCAGTTCCATACGCCCATGCTAGAGGATTATTTCGGAATGACGCCTTTTGGTTGGTGCAGGCCTTTTGGCTCTTTCGTTTGAAGGCTACCAATGACATCGGTAGGTTTTAATTAATTCACTCACCCTCTCATATAAGTTGCAAAGTGTGAAAAATCTAAAATGTGAGATTTCTGCATCAGAATTCGTTTCATCCAAGCGAGTACATTTTACAGTTGCAGTCCCGCACTAGATCCGTTTCTCATCTGATTCTGACGGTCTGGAGTTCGACTCATGATCGGGTCAAACCGAAGGCTGTAAAAAGGGAACATTCTGACATTGTGCTCAGTGCTCAGCATAAACAATGGGGTAGGGAAAACAAACCAGTAAGCCTGCAGCTGGGAAAAGGCTGTTGCCGGTCCGTCTTATTTCTTTGGTTAACAGTGAGCCGTAAAACCTCGCCAAAGTAACTAACTTACCTGTTTGGTGGTTGGATTTGAATACAATCATGTCCTCAACGAAGGATGACCAGTCGCAACGAGCAAACAGCAAGGACAACCCTACATTGCTAAAAAAAAGTACTATTTGCCAAACAGTCTCAAGTAGTGCAGGTATATGTACAGAAGGATTGTTCACGGGGCAAAAATAGCAACTGTCCATTGTGTCCCTTCGACACTTCAGTTTCTTTCTGAGACTATTTTAAGTCGTCTTTAAAAAAGGGAGAACTTGAAGGTTTCATTGCACATGTAAAAGTGTTTACCAAGCTATTATGCAGCAATTTGACTTTAGAACAATTAACCGATCAATAAAAAGTCCGGAGGAATCTGATTCGTTGGTCTCTAAATACTTAAACTTCAATGCTAAAAGAGTTTGTAGCTTCCTTTTTTGTAGCTATAGATAGGGCATGTTAGGCATTGAAGACATTACATACTAACAAGGGGCGTATGCAGGGTTTCTTAGATAGATGAGGCTTTACGGGCTCAGTTTCTAACCAATTGGTTTAAGCCGGACCACATGTGGCTCTCTGGCTTATGCAGGGAGATGTCTTCAACTTTTGGATGATAACATCTCCCTGCTCGGGAATCTCACTGGATTACCCGCACTAGCAGTGGGGGGGTGGATGGAAGTATTTAGTGGGTTGGTAATGCTTATACCGCAACCCAGTGTACGGCCAGGCGGGCAGAGAAATTGTTAAAGGTGGGGGGGGGGGGGAAGGGGTGTCAAACCTGTTCACACAAAACTTTTTTAGCGTGTCGCCATCATATTTTGGGAGAAGCGAACCGTGAGAAATTTTGGCCGAAAATAACTCCCAGATCGCTGGAAATAGCACATCTCAAGCCTATTTATCGTAGTATACATACGGAGTCTTGGGCGAATCATTAACTGAAGACTGTAAAACGGAACATACTGCTACTGTGCTGAGTAGGGAAAATATGGAGCGAGTCACAAGTGGAAAAAAGCTGTGACCGGCTCACCTTCAATCAATCATGGTTGGAAACTGGGTCGTAAACCTCCAGGTCTAACCTAATCGTATATGCACATGGAAAACACTAGCGATATCTTAAAAAAAGAAACTAATAGTAATACCAAAAAATAAGTCAAGGATCCGGGGCGACAAGTTTCCCCGGTGGCCCTCATTGCAAAATTCGAGTTCATGTTTTTTGGTCCACTTTTTCCAAACTGTAAAGTCATGCACTTTAAGGGGAAATACCCGTCGATTTGTAAGATTTAAATAACATTTGAAATCAAGTTGGCGTTACAGCATTTTACATGGAAAAGAGGTTCCCGAACGGAAGTCGAAAGTTACGAACAGGGCCGCTGGGAGAGGAAGAGAGACCATTACATTTCAAATGTGATGATTTTTTCATTTGATACGCACTTAGTAATTCTTTTTTACTTCCTTTTTGTTTTGAACAGGGAATTGTCATCTGGAAATTTGCAAAAGTGCCCAAACTTGACGTCTTTGAAATCGGAATCCATAACACCACCTTACATGTAAGACTTAGAGAGACTTCCCTTATGCTATCACCAAACGATCAAAATTAACCCTATTTTTTCTTAGAATCTTAAAAAAACAAAAATATTTAACAAGATTCGTTTGATTGTAGAGACAATAGTCGTTATCTTGAATGCATAAGTTGTTACATTTGTGCCATCATCCAGTCATTTAAGAAGTAATTAGGTCACACCCGGCCCCTGCCCCTAAGCTCAAAATGTTTTGTATCACTTTTGGTGATAAACACCGAGAATATTGAGGCTCCTCTGTTTAAGGTACCTTAGGCAGTTTAACGAGAGGCTGTCGCATTGAAGAGCGTATTGCGGTAGTAAATACAAGAGGAAATATTCCCAATCGACACCATTTGGGGCAAAACCAAAGCGAATGGTTCGAAAGAGTAACATAGTAAAAAAAGAGACAGTCTGTTGTACCTGTCACGTCAAATTTCATTGCAAATTTTACTTGTTTATATATATAACTTTGTTATTAACTCCTCTGTTCGTAGGGAGATGTAAGTCGGAATAAAAAAACACGTCCCAATTGGTTAAGCATTTGTAAAAGAAAGACATTTTCAGTGAAGTATTTAACAATTTATTCATCGTGAAGGCATGTGGTAATTACATGGCATCGAGTGGAAGATGTAAGACAAAGCACTGTACCGCTTCAACGCTGTCTTCGAGATAGGTCTTACATATATTATATTGTGATGAGTTATATTTTCTTGTTTCAGAAATTTGGCTCACAATGAAATTCAGGAAGTTGTTCCTTATCAGTTTAAAGGGATGAACATTCTCCGATTGTAAGTTGATAGGGTTTTTTTCCACTCTCGTTTCATCATTCACTGCCCTAGGAAATACGCAGCGGTAGCTTATAAAAACAGGATTTGCCAACAGACAGGCAAATTAAACCCAAGAAGTATGTTTTATATATATTTATTTGCGATTGCTACTGGTAAAATGTAACAACATATGTAACTCTCTCCCGCCATCTATTACACTTTCGTTTCGCTATGTATCATGGTTTGAGAGGCCGATAATACAATAAATCCATGTTTGATAATCAACCTTGGAATGGGATAAAAACCTGTCAGTGAGGCTACTGTGAAGAAGTCCTTACGACTTCTTCTAACCAATGGTTACAAGCCGTTTACTAAGAAGATACTTCATGGTAGACTTTTTACAGACCATTTATATCGTAAGGCAAGGATAAAGTTTCGTGCTATATCCTTAAGAAGACAACTTGATATGTCAATACCTAAAAAAATCCGAGGAATAAATACGATATCCGCCTTTGAAAGTGATACGGGAATACGGCGAATATGCCGAATTTTCTCAAATTGAAAGGTTAGGCATATTATACTTCTTTGCATAAGTGCATGCAAGGCTTTTGAATACCTTATGGGCACGCCGTCATGACAACTCAAGTATCAAAATGGAGCGGTCTTAATGAGAATAATAAAATTGAATAAGCAATGTTGATGTTGTAATGCAATGCAATTCACCAATTGTATGACGTAAGCCTACCTCAGATCTGACCTCCAAATGATGAGTTTTGTATGATTCGTTTGTCTGAATTGTAACGCAGAGGTGTCAAAGGTTACCATTTGTTTCGTTAGAGTAATAATAGCCTAAGCGCATACACTGTTAAAAATTTCTCTGTAAAATTTACATAATTTTTATGGCAAATTTTTTTCCAACCAAATAATGTTTTTTTTACAGCCAGACTGTAATCATGAAAAAACATTAAGTGTTTGTTTTTTCTTTACAGTTTTTGCATGTAAATTAGTTTACAAATGTCTACTGTAAAATCGAATTACAGAATTGTTCTGTTTTTTTTTACCTTAATTTTATGTGAATTTACAGCCTACTGTTTTCATTCTCGGCGTTTTAATATTTATTATAATATCGCTTTTTTCCTTTCATATGTTATTACGTAACATACACTTCACCATTACGTAGATCAGGTATTTGCTTATCAACGTAATGTGTCGTTACGAAGTTATTTTCAATCAAAACACAATGAGGATACTTTGTTATCACATTGTTGTCCAGAAGACTGCTATCTCTAGGAACTTTGTAATTGGAAAGTCACATTTTTTGTACAATATAATAATTGTTTTTAAAACAAATATGACAAAGAATGCAAATACATTGGTTGCAAACATTTCCAGACAAGGTAAACAATAAGTTCATCACTTCCTGATTAAAAAACGCCAAAAAAGATATTATTCAAAGCAACAGCAATCCTTTTGTTAGGAAAATGCCTACAAAATAAGCTCCACCCATTTATGCAAAATGGGATTTACGTCAAAAAGTGGTAAATTTACAGACTCTTTCAAGTAAATTTGTGAAACGTTTTTAATTCGATCAAGTGCATGAGCGCCTGTGGCGATGAGTTGACATCAGTATACCAATTGTCAGTATAATAAATGTAAGTTAATTTTCAAATAGGGCCATAAATTTGCCAAAAATGTTTTCTTTTTTAACTGAAACTTCGCAGAAAGATGCATGTTATATATTGAAAATTTTCTGGCTATTTCTTATTTGTTTGTTTGTTTGGGCTTATTTTTGTTTCTTTTTCAGCTTAAAAACAAAATGAATGTTTGTTAAATGACAGTATATTTATGTGAAATCAGAAAAATACAAAATACTGTTAAAATTTCTGTACATTTACAGAAAAAGTTTTACAAAGCAGTAAAATTTGGTTAAAAAAACAGACAGAAATGGTTTTTCAAATAAACAGAAAATACATGTTAAACAACCTTTTTTTATTGTAGAAATACAAAGTGTCTGTAAAGATACAGAAAATCTCTATTAAAAGTAAAATACAAAAAGTTTAAGTTAAAAAAAGTCTGTAAATTTACAGAAATTTTTAACAGTGTAGTATAGGAGACCAGAGTCAAAGTGTATGAAATGTTGGGTCAATTGCTGATGGAGTAGTGAGTCAATGCGCATAAAAGTTTGACGCTCCTAACAGTGACTGATCTCCCGGCGACAGTCAAAAGTTACTTCATACGATTGATAAATTGATTAACCTAAAGAATGAAGTTTAATTTTTGATAATTTTGCTTCGTTCCTCTGCAGGAGTTTGGATCATAACCGCATCGGAAACATTCCCAACCTTACTTTTGCCACGTCGAAGATAGTTAACTTGTACGTACGACTTTCAGATTATTATTGAATTTTGCAGACTTAACTTCATGTTTTTAAGTTTTCGCAGTGTAGTATACGAACATAAGGTGAATCGCAATACTCTAAAAATATTAATGGGCAAGTAATCTGTATGACCAAGGTTTAACCAACGCTGGACACATATCGGTGGGCTGTGTCCAACCAACTATTGGTTAAATAATGTTCAATCTCGGTTGGGCCCAATTACTTAACCAATTGTTGGGCCATGTAGTAATCTTAAAATTACCCACCTGGCTAATTGGGCAAAATATTACTAAATATTGTTTCATTAGCGATTTCGCCTTACTCAACTTGAAGGAAAATTCTAGACTCGTCAAAGATTTTTTCGATGAAGAAACATTATCTGTATAACGAGTCGAGACTCGAGTCACCAATTTTTAAAAGGAAATTGACTCAAGGATTGTACCATGATTTTCCTTATAGATATAGTACAGTGGTTCGAGTCATTGATTCCAATCGACTGACATTAAAAACAGCTATAATTACTCGACTGCCAAATTAGGGGACCCTTTACAGTTTTTCAAAGAAAAACTGTAGTTTCAATTTCTACAGGGCGCTCGGGATGAAATCACATTAAACTTATGTACATTTTTTTATGTGTGAGAATTCTAAGATAGATGAGGTTGCTCCCTCCCTCTTCCCAAAAATATAAACATGTGGTCTATGATTTCTCAAATCTAAAAAGAGGGCGCTGCAATTCTTCATCAAGGATTTCGTAGACACTTTCCATCATGATAAATAACCAGTTGAATTAAGGCAGTCTTTCAATCATTTTTACAAAGTAAGAAATAGATCTGATTCAATCACAGATGCAACTTACCGCTTCTAAAATGCGAATACCTAATTTGGAACGCCTAGTAATTTTTCACAATTTTCATCGTAAGGTCATCAACATTCAGTACTTTTGGTTTTAAGCGAGGACGTGATCGTCATTTCATCACAAACGAAGGTACACCACTCATAAATTAAATACTAATTTAACTCATTTAACTCAAGCACTTCAAAATTAAGCTGACAAGTGCCCTCGCCTTTTTGTCAACGTCAGGTTAACGTCAGAAAAAATGTATTGTAGCGCTAAATGTGTCAAAACCCAGGGTGAGGCGTCCTTGAAGTGAAAATTTCCATAAAATCTAGACCTACAGACTCTTTATTGAAAACACGTTGTAGATATCCCATGCGTCTCTCATTAAAACGTCATGTTTATTCATAAGGTGTAAATGAGGCGGAAATTTTTTGATTGGGAGGAATAATCACAAATGCAAACTGCAAATTAGATGTTAGTTTAGAAACGGCCAAGGCCATGTTGTTGATTTCAACTCGTTATCCACTTGTTGTTACAAAAGAAAAAAGGTTGCGCTAGGAACTTATAGGTAATACGAACTTTCAAATCGTTTTTCAATAGATTTGTCCTTAGCAATGACTTATGAAAAACCGTGTATAATTGTGTAATGTACAACGTGTCAAAACTTCAAACGGAATTGTTTAAAATAAGAAAAAAGCAGTGATTAATCATGAGCAAATTGAATTTCTTTTCGGAACTTTTGCCAAGAGCGGTTCTCTATGCAAGGGAGGGGTTGACAAATGGAAATGGTGAGAACCGAGCCTCACAGACTCAAAACAAACCTTAGATGATATTTTTAAAGAAAGTTTGACAGATGCATCCGAATTTTATTTTGGGGGAAATTCACGTTATTTGCATTCTTTGGTCGTATTCGCGGCCAGTTGCGCAACCAAGGAAGAAAACTATCTTGTTTTTTTACATTAAAGGTCACCCCTCTCACCCGAAACAGTTGCGCGATTCTTCAAACCTATTTGTTATACCCCTTCCAGAACTGTCTAAAAATTATCCTCATCCAGATAAAATCTCAAAACAAGTTCTATTTTCAAATGGATTGTCTACTTTTTCTGTAAAGGTCCTTTTACGTAACCTTTTGCCTGTTTTGACTAAACTATAGAGGCTTTTCACATGACGTCATAATACTCTCCGGCGGCCATGTTGGAGTACATGTACCTACGTAGTAAACCATACGGGACGCGCTTGCTCGTTGAATTTGTATACACCGCGCATGTCACAGTGCACACTGTGCAGTGCGCTCGGCACAAAACCACGTGTATTTGGCATGAATGTCCTCCAGCATGGCGGTTGCGTGACGTAATTGCAAAGCCTCAATAGCCCAATACGATATCATCGTACTCTCTTCTGTGGGAAGAGGACCAACTCTTGTCACACATGAAACAAGGAGTCGGGAATTATTTTAAAAATTACTTTCTCTCAGACAAGGACAGACTCCTTGTCGCAGGTGCGACAAGTAGTTGGGATGAGCGGACTAACTACTTGTCGCATGTGTGACAAGAAGTCACGGATTATTAACAGCAGTAGCACGCTCTTTGGGTATTGTCGACATGAATCCCAAAGGAACAAAATATGTTTGATAAAAATGGTGAAAAAAACCTAATGGATTTTGGAAATCCATTTCCAAATTGGAACTTGCTTAAGTCAGGGTGAGTACACATCTCCCAAGTTAGGCCTTTAATCAAAACTCTCAATATAAGTACATTTACAAGATTACCTACAAATACAATACTCTGCATTTTTTGAACTTGCTGTCAATCAAAAAGCCGGTTCCAATTGAGAATTTCTGTCAGTCTTTGAACTACAGAAATTATAGTTTGGGGTGAGTTTTGACCGTCTTTAAGCAAGTCTAATGTCTGTAAGCCATCCAAAATATTAATCAACTGGTCCCACGACGTAGCTCCCTTTGTAAGCAGTGGGTGGTGGGAATCGGGGAAAGAGTGACGTCTTCCCACCTAGGAATGCTGGCCTCTGTCGGAGAAAGTTTTCAATTCTGCTAGGGCGCCTTTATCCGGAGAATAAGTTACGTAATCACAACAACCCTATAGTGTCTCGACAGGAGATCACTGTTTGCATTTTATCCACACGGTCGTAGATGGTAGATTGGTACACTTTTAAAATTATGGTAGATTTACATAGGACCTAACAACATAAATAGATAAGGACCACAGAGAAAAAGTTCTGGAAACTTTTTGCTAGAAGTTCTTTGTAATCTTTATGTTTCTCCTTCTTTTCCTGTTCTGTGAATTCACAGAAAATTTTAGCCATGTTTACATTGTATAATAACCTTGGCAATTTTGGTTTTTGAAAACAACAAAGGATCCAAAATTTGTAATAAATTACATTCACACACTCTTGTTTTCAAGAAAACTTCACAACCTTCAAAGAACTCATTTTTGTACTATTGAATCAGCTGGTATTTATTGCAAATTGGCTTCACGAGTATAAGTACTGCTTGTTATACCCTTTGGGTATAAATGGATGTTTGTTCTATAAGCCTGTATTTACTTATTCGATATTGCTTATTCGATATCAAATCTCCATAAAAGTACATCATGTTAGCTCTATTTTTAAAATTTATCCTAAAATATTTTTAAATGTAACTTGAACCAGAATAAGTTGATCACCTAACGTTGATTAAGACACCCTTCAGAAGTTGAAGAAGAATTATGTTATAATGTGGAGTTCAAGGGAGAGACTTGAAGCCTGAGGAAATTTATGTATTCGTTGCAATTAACATCGTGGGCATTTTACTTCATAAGTGAAAATCGACGAGTGAATAGATGTACTAGGAAAAATTATAAAAATGTGGAAGGCTAATTACGGTGTAGATGATTAGCACTATCTGATTTCTGCCGTGGGTTATATTTCATGTTAATTTTGTCCTTGCAGATCACTTTCGTATAATCCTATTTCAACTCTTGGAGAAGACGCCTTTGCTGAAATTAAAGATATCAAGGAGTTGTGAGTAAAATTTTCGAACGTGACAGGCTGACGTTTATGGTTAACATTAATAGGAAAATCGATTTGTAAATATGTAAATAAAAATTTGACGCTATATGGTTAATGAAATGACAAAATGAAAAAAATGTCCTTGCGAAAATGTTTTTGTTTGACCGTAGGGTTCAGATTAGCATATGAAAAGGAAAATTAGTGATGTTAACGATAAGCTAAGAGAGATGTTGTCTTGATCTTATTTTCGTTAGTCTGACCGTAGTGGGCTAGCCCCTATTTGTACTAAGATAAAAAATGCTTCCCACCGACAAAACGCGACCGATGTTGGCTTTGTTGCGAATGCACCTTTAATCGAGTAAGATTAACTGTCAGACTATGAAGAGTGCGTGCATCGCCCAAACATGCCAAAACATGGTTAGTGCTGTTTCTTCCTCTCCCATTCCATTCATTACGAAATTACATCATTGCAAGGTTAGCTAGCAAAACTCGGTGCTTTTTTTTTGATTGCGATATACCCAAATAGGTCCTGAATAATCACATGTGCGTGTCACTGAAAAGTTTCATCTTAAGGTTTTGCCTCGCCGAGGGAGGGCAAGGAAATCTCTGGTCCGTCGAACAGATTGAGACTCTTTTTGTAGGAAGTATCGAATAGGCCAATATGTAGGCCTAATGAAGAAAAATGTGGGGAAGATTTGAAGAAAAAAATAATAAAAAGGTACCTAATGGTTACAGCAAACGTGCGGACAGTTAATATGTACGGTAACTTTAGAAACAACATTTCACATTGCATGCTGGGAAGGAAAGTGTACCAAAACAGGGATGCCGAAACAAGATTAGTGATTTGATATTCATAGTACAGTTTGGGGGTAAAAATACGATTCTTCTGACATCAAGGGCTAAAAAACTGCTTAAATTAAAGGGGAGCAATAGTGGCCATTTGACTCCCCACATATGTGTAGTACATATATAAACATTAGATATTAACACTACTGTGTTGTTTTTCCACAAAAAACTCATACCGAAAAAAAAGTTTCCAATCTCCCGCTCTTCAAGACATGAGTATCGCCATACTCGAAGAAGTATTCTTTGAGTTTCTTTGAGTTTTCACTCATTTTCGCAAAGATTCGATTTAGTCGAACCTTTTTTACTTCTCGTAAGTAATGTAGGATATTTGTGGACACTTAAACGTTAAAAGAAGGCAATCGCGAAGAGAAATCGGCTAAGACACCATACACATCGATCGGTGTTATTGTTATACGGCAGAGGCTACGTATTGCTATACTAGTATAAGCCTTTACGTAACGTACTGACCCTTGGTCTAACGTTAGCTTGTATAGACTGTACGGCTGGTTCGCTGCGGGTGCTGGTCACATCGCTCGCAGGTGCTCGAGTTTTCCTTGGTCGAACTGGCCCAAAATCATATGCACTTGGCCCGGAAGAGGCAGCCATATGCTTTTAAGGAGTTAATCTTTTGATTTCTGAACCTTTATCTCAAACTCAACCGTTGAAACATTTGTAAAATGAATGAAACGATGGGCAGTTGATGTGCTAGTCTTCAGTAGTGTTACGAACGTTTGTGCAGTATAGTATATATGATATTCCGCAATAGCAAACAAAAGTATACATTGGGTGCAGGTTTTACGTCACTGTTCTGTTGCACTATGGGTAATTTCGGAGAAATATGGTGCTTTGCACTGCTTTGCCCAACTGCCTTCCAGACTTGCCTCGGAAAACTCATACTACGTTTGACTTGGGATAAAATTGGTCTTTAATGATGCCACATTGCTTGGAATAATTTTATTGAATTTCTGTGCTGTCTAGAAGGCTGTACAATTGCTTCCCTTTAAAATACTCTTTGAGAATTTAAATTTGCAATTTTAAAGGGCCAGAGCATTTGCACCAAACTTATGTCGAAACAACCGTTTTTATTCTCACTAATACCCCTAAGTTCTTTTCCACGTACCTTTAATTAAGTTTGCATATTTAAAGTGACAAGTTACAGCATATAAATTCCACACTTTGGTAACAAAAATAATGTCACGTGATTCACAAGAGCCATTCATGGGGTAGGATGCTAGGCAGCTAGTGTAAAGGCTTTTCACATGACGTCATAATACTCTTATGTTGGAGTACATGTAACTACGTAGTAAGCCACACTGCGCGCGCTTGCTCGTTGAATGTGTACACACCGTGCATACCACAATGCAATCTGTGCAGTGCGTTCGGCACAAAGCCACGTGTATTTGGCATGAATGTCCTCCAGCATGGCGGTTCCGTGACGAAATTGCAAAGCCTCTATAGGCGATTACAATAGACAAGTTCGAAGTTAATATCTGCGCATGCGTTAGTGACCTTTCTGTTCACGTCAACTGGTAACAAAACATTTAAGCGCCTCGTCGGCCGTGGATATCAAACTGTTTTTCGTGCATGTGTTTACATCCCACCATTGGCAATCAGTTCCAAATTCGCAGGTTTTTCAGATGTTTTTTCCAGGGGTTATCACAGGATTTTGCATGAAACACTGTGTTTCCCCTTGACATTGAGGCAGGTTGATCATTTGCCACAGGTTCGAAACAGGTTTGCCACAGGTTTTATGTGCAAAACGTGTGGTGATGAAAACTAGAAATAACAAAGAATTCTTCAAGAAAACCTGTGGCTTAATATTAAAGGCAAGGAAAGGTGTGCCAAACCTGTGAGTAGAAGGTTCCAAAAACGCAGGATTGCCACCCAAGAACACACGTGATTTCTTTTGTTTTTCCACACGTTATTGCACATGGTGCAGACACAGGTGGATGCACCTTTTTTGTAAGGGCAATGACCTTTGACCTATTGCACATTACTGCGCCTTGAAGAAACATCGAAGTGACCTATAAGCCAGTTTGGTAATTGGTTTTGGGAGCTCTGCACAAGCGCACATCGTTCAAATCGTCAGGATGAAAAAAAATCCTTGGAGTAATAATATGTGACTCCATGAACCATGCAATCCTATACAACACGTATTCCAAAATTTGAGCTTACATGAAAATTTGGTCGGTGAAATCTTTCTTTCTTAATCCATCCTTATCACAAGAAGGGGTCTCAAGTGTGGTTTTGTGCAGTGGATAGTGTCTAAATTGTCTTTTAGTGTAAAAATTGGTATTCTCATCTGCCGTAAAGTCACTTACATAGTACTGTATGCACGTACGCGAAAACAAGGAACGCTGTACACTACGCGCTGAGCTCGTTTTGTACATGTCCCACGCCGTGCCACAAAACTCCATGCGGCAACAAGTTTTTCTACTCTTAATTAACAAATTCCCTACGTAGGCCTACGTCCTCTTTTCTGCGTGCATCTTATTACGAATGCAGCCAATATGATGCATGGTAGGCAGTTTAGCGAAGCTGATATGGTACTGCGGGACAGGCGCGTAGCCAGGATTGTCTTGGGGGAAGGGGGGGGGTTGGTGTCATGGGGGTTTGGGGGCACGCAATGAGGAAAAAGGCTAAGGATAGAGGGGAAAACCGCTATTTTAGGTGTGTTTTTTTTGCATTGCAAGGTTGGGTCATGGGGGTTCTTGCCCCCCCCCGTGGCTTCGCCACTGCTGCGAGATCCGAAATGCGAACTGAGGAGTGTTGAGAAAATTTCAAGTACTCTATGACAATAGCGTGCGCAATGGGGGAGGGGGAATGACCCTTACCGATGGAAGTAGAAGGGGACAAATCGGCTATATTTGAGAAAATCAATCGGATATAAAGTTTGACCGAGTCCGATCGACCAGCAGGAGGGCACCATTTGTTGACAGTCAGTATTTATTTTATTTATTTTAAAAGGGACTTCCTGCCTTCAGACCCTTTGCCTAGGACAGCGAATATTCAAATTTTACCGACCCTCCGTCTGAACAGTCAAGTAATGGTCTAACTTAGGTCTAACTTAGTCGAGCATAACTGGTTTCATCAAATTCTTGGTTTGCCTGTATCAAGGATGGTAACACGCTAAAATACTCCCAGATTCCGTCAATTTCACTGTATATGAAAGTTAGGAAATGCATGTGGACAATAAAATTAAGACGATTTAAAGCTGATGGACCCCACTAATTGTCGAGTTCCCCAACTGCCCCCAGGTTTCTACAGCTTAAAGGGCCAAACCTCTCACCCTAAACTACAATTTTGGTACCCGGGTACCAAAATTCTCAATTGGCTCAGCTCTTTGATTGACAGCTAATTCAAACAATGCAGAGTGCCAAAGCTTATATTACACAACATGAACAGTACTGAGAGTGTTTTGATTACAAAAATTGAGTTTTTCTATACTCACCCTGAAGCAATAAACTCAGATTGTGTCTGGATGAGGATGAATTTCAGACAATTGTGGGAGGGGCTTCAGAAAGAAGTTTAGGAGAATTGGCACTGTTTGGGGTGAGAGAACTGGGCCTTTAAGGAAGAACTATGACACAAAAGGAAGTATGAGAGAGAAACTGATAGAAAGTATCGTTATTGCAACGACATTGCACTCTGAATTTATTAAAAGACACATTTAAAATGTCATCTACTCTCACGGTACAGTTTTGTGAAGTCACTTTACGTACAGTGTTATTACATGCGGTAGCGGTAAGTTAAAGGCCAAACACAACATTTTTTGGAACAAAAATGGGGGAGGTTGGAGTGAACCAAAATGATCATAGGATTACATTTTTGCAGATGTTCTTATCAGCTTATATAAGAACAAAATGGAGTGCGTTCTTCACATTTGTGATTAGGTTCGCTTCAAAAACAAAAGAATTTAGGATGTTTCATGTTTGTATCACTAAGTGAGGATCAGGAGCGTAGTCATTATTGTGTCGTTGGGTCGGGAAGGGGAAGGGGGCTTCGAAGTGTAACATGTTATGAGGTCATGTTGCCATTATTTTGTTCTCAGACTTGGGTCAAAAGGTTTCAACCCTCGAAAGTCTTATTGATTATGCACTTGCTTTTGATAATCGTAAACGATGAACTCAATTGGTGTCCTTTTTCTGTGGTCTTGGAAGGCCGACATGATTCTGGTCAAACAAATGCGCGTGGCATATTCCAGTCGCAATATATAGCCTCGACTGCACGCAAGCTTGATATTTCCGGGTCCCAAATGAACCTTATGAGGGCGAGTATCCGCAGCGGTGTGGCCAGAATGTAGGTTCTGGGGCCGTGAGCCCCAATAACCTAAGCTTGCAAAAACACAACAGCAAAAATGGGAAAACGCAATAAATATAAAGGTGTTGATCGTGAATTTTGATTGCGATCGCTTTAGAAAGAGAAAGCATACTGTACACTTTGTTTACTTGATCTATATTTTATATCAATGAGTTGACCCAATAAGATTTCATGGGAATTTATTTGGAGGAATAATCTCCGAAATGTACCCTAGACAGATCTACTCGAGAGAAAGGAAAAAGAAGATTATTTCCCTTTACCTCATTTTCACTTCGGGCAAATCTCCCTTTACCACTTGGCAGAATCCCTGCTGTGTTTCTCCAGGAAGAAAGATTTATGAAAATTTGAACAGATATACACACATGCCTGCCCGACTGCGGTTCAAATTTACCATCCAAACTGGCATACCTTTATTATAACTTTCTTTTCCGAAATTTCCAAGTTGCGAGGGCGTCAAATTTGTTATTTCGAAGAAAAAACGAATTGCTTCTCTGCCTCATCCATTTTGCCTCAGACCAGTGAACTCGAGTTGCTTTAGGATTTCAAAGTTCCCCACTCTCTCCCCAGATCACATGATCACTTGAAAGTTTGAAGTTTCAATGGGAGCATTCCCAGTGAGATCCAAGATTGATAGCCTAGGAATTCTTTTCGAACATGCTACTGCTTGCCTTTACTGGCTGTGTAGGATTTCCAGTTTAAGGGTTAAGCTGGATAAAGTTTTATGGCCCAGTTTCCACCCAATTGGTTCAAAAATCGAACTGGCCACGTGGTTCACTTCCCGTTTTGGAAAACTTGCTTTTTGAGGGGGTTGAGATGAAAAGGCTCCCATATTTAAAACATAACATAAGCATATTTAAACATGTATGGTGGCCAATATGGGTCGCGCGCCTGTTGCTCGGTCAGACTTCGTCAGGCTCTCCCGAAAGATTTCCGTTAAACCTCACGAACTGTTTACAGAGAGGGTGACCACATCCTCTCATTGAGCATGAGACTAATTTTGATTCTGCAGTCCCGACCGGTATTTTCAAATGAGTTTCGGGTGACAGTATGCGCAGTTAGTATTCTTCGGGAGGCTCCCGGTGTAGAAGTAAAACTGCACAATTAATGGGAATGTGACTTTAAACAGGTTTCACTTAACAAGACAACATTCCCTTTAAGTGAAAAACTACTCAGCTCACAGCGGTTTGATTATCACGATTTGTTTTCCCCTTTCTTACAGAGTTCTTAGTCACACCGATATTAACTACTTGCCAACCAAAGGTTTGACGTTCATCCTCACTCTCGACATTCAAGATACTCCTCGGTTGACGAAATTTCCTTCCATCTTCCGATTCGAAAGCATCCAAGTAGCAAAACTGCACTACTTCAGTCACTGTTGTGCCTTCTCCTACAAAACTTCGGAGAACTATAAAATGGCGCAATCTCTAAACATTAGTTCTGAAAAGTCACATGTTACGTGTCCATCTACAAGTGAAATACCGACCACACCGGAAACCAGCACGGTGTCAGAGGATCTCGAGGACGATGATGCAAAAATGCAAGAAACCGAATTCCGTGCGATTTTAGAACACGATGCTTTTGGAAAGTTCAGAGAAAATTACGAAGATATTTTAAACGCCCATCATGGTCCATACGGAGATCCTAATTACAACCGGAACTTTTCGATACTCCCAGACACATTCCCGGTCCTCACCAACTCACCGGATAATAAACCGGTTATCGACCCGGGGTCTTTCGTGATACAAACGATTGACCCAAACGCTACCCACACCATTTTTGGCGGTTCGTGCAATCGGATGGTCCCGAAAGATTATTCGGCGGTCATATGTACCCCGGAACCTGACTCGTTTAACCCTTGCTCGGATGTGATGGGATATACGGTACTTCGTTTCTGTGACTGGTTCATTGCCCTCACTGCCTTAGTTGGTAATGGTATAGTGGTTTTAGTTCTCATATCCCAAAAGCGCAAAATGACGGTCCCAAAATTCCTCATGTGCAATTTAGCCTTCGCAGACTTCTGCATGGGCGTGTATCTTCTATTAGTGGCAGCCGTTGATATCTACACAAAGGGAGAATATCTCAACTTCACAATCGGGTGGCAATTTGGTGCGGGTTGTAAGATTGCTGGCTTCATATCAATGTATTCCAGTGAACTATCAGTATTTACGCTGACAGTCATCACAATTGAACGGTGGTACACTATCATATACGCTATCGATTTAAACAAACGTATAAGGCTTCGTTTGGCTTCTAGAATCATGGTCGGTGGGTGGCTTTTCGCAATTTTGGTTGCCATGTTGCCTCTCATAGGAATTGGCAGCTACGGTATCACGAGTATGTGCCTCCCGTTTTACGTCAAAGAAAACGGTTCCAACACAGCTAATGTAATATACGTCACATCGATTTTAATGATTAATGTGCTTGCGTTCCTAACCATCTGCGCATGCTACATTAAAATGTACGTAACCGTGCGCAATCCAAATATGGTCATGAAAAGGAAGGATTCTAAAGTTGCCAAAAGGATGGCCATTTTGGTGTTCACAGATTTCGCATGCTGGGCCCCAATCGCAATATTTGGTATCGCGGGCGCTTTTGGAAGGTACATTTTGACAACGGATCAATCCAAAATTTTAATCGTTCTTTTTTATCCGATCAATTCTTGCGCTAATCCATTCCTTTATGCTATTTTTACAAAGTCATTTAGACGTGATTTTTTTATGCTGCTAGCAACGCACGGCATGTGTGAAAAGAGGGCAATGAAGTACCGACCGACGGTAACTAGTGGTCCTAGATCGATGTCACAAATTAATTCTTCAACTATGATGCGCGATAACGTTAAAAATGTTGGATATCACCGCGATTCATCAGCATCGGTTATTACCGGTGTCACGGACTCCCGAACATCCATTGGTAACGGTAGCCCGTATCACAACCTGCAAAAGACGGGCAGTCAGATTCCGATGTCGAAATTCAACAAAAGTGATGACGATTCTAAAGATGGTACAGGTCCAGAACCCTCTCAGGAAAAACTACTAGCGGGGAATGAAAACCTAGAAACGGTTCCCGAGGAGGTTACAGGTGACATGAAAGAAAATGGCCGCCAGAGCGAGCGTTTGCATTCGGACGCAGAGCAGTTTCTCGAAAATAGTAGTCTTATTAGTAGACCACGTGACCCTTATCTTAATGACAAAGAAGTAAAGCGGTGGCGAAGAGCTGATAGTGGTATACATTCCATTCCGAGCCCGTCGGATGACGAAGATGACAACAGAACATTTGCACGAAATACTGGAAACGACCGAAGTTACGAGACTGTATTTTGATATCTTTATTGTAAGTTTCCGAGAAAAATCTGGTAGAAGTTAAGTCACGCCCAAAACTGCTTCGAAAAAACATAAAATCTCTGCAAGTCTCAGTGGCGGGGCCAGAATAGCAAAACTGAGTGATAGGGGGCTATAGGGGCAAAATGAAATGTTGGGGGGGGGGATGTTTTCGGGTCCCGAGGGGAACAAAACACAAACTCACTTTCTTCAGGTGGGGTGCAAGGGTAAAGTCCTTAGAAGCTCTGAGGTATCAGCATATCTCTGGGTGAAAAATTCCTCAGGAGAGGTACGTATTTTTTCTTTCTCTTGACCTAACTCCTTACTGACCTTACTTGGAAGAAACTATGGTACAAGGATACAATCTGATGAGAAAAATTCTCACCTCAGGCCCCCTCCCCTTAGTGCCGCCACTGGCAAATCTCTTGTGTCTGTCCTGCAAATATTGAATGTGCTTTTGAACGTGATTATTACAAGCAGAGGTAAATCAGAGATTATTTCTCATCATGAGTTTAACAAGTCAGTAACGAAGCGCTGGTCGCATGACCCAAGTAAACCGTTAATGCATAAGCCAGATCGGTAGTTCGTTTTGGTGACTATGCGCATGCGCACATCCTCCAAATCGTCGGGATAAACAAACCAATCCCGCACTAACAACATGAATTCCAAAATTTGAGTTTACAAGAAAATTTAGAGAAATCATTTTTTGTTTTCGATGAAAAGAGAAACCTATGCGTACATGATGCCGTGCGTGTGTATGTGTGTGTGTATGTGTGTGTTTGTGACACTTTTCTTGTTTACACGATATCTTGAGAAGGGAAGATCTCACAATTCTCAAACTTGGTACACAGATACCCATACTGAGAGGAAGAACCCTGTTGATTTTGGTGAAGGTCAAAGGTCATCTGGGGTCACAGGGATTCAAATCCCGAAATCCTTATTTACACGATATCCGATCAAGATAGGAAACTTGGATTAAATGCCAACTTAATATGTTGATGCTTTATGATGTAAGGAAACCCTACTGATTTTGGTGGAGGTCAAAAGTCATTTGGGGTCACGTGGGGTCAAACCCCGAAATCTTTGTTTACACGATATCTCAAGATAGGAACTTGGATTTATTTCAAAAACTTGATGTGTTGATGTATTATGATGTAAGAAAGAACCCTATAAATTTTGCTAGAGGTCAAAGGTCATTTGGGGTCACATTTGGTCAAACCACGAAATTCATGTTTACACGATATCTCAAGTTAGGAAACTTGGATAAATTTCAAACTTGATATGTTGATGCGTAATGATCTAAGGAAGAACCCTCTTGATTTTGGTGGAGGTCAAAGGTCATTTGGGTCACATGGGGTCAAATCCTGAAAACCTTGTTCACACGATATCTCAAAGTGAAAAAGCTTGGATTGATTTCAAACTTGATATGTTAATGCATTACGATGTAAGGAAGAACCCTCTTGATTTTTGGTGGAGGTCAAAGGTCATTTGGGTCACATGGGGTCAAATCCTGAAAACCTTGTTCACACAATATCTCAAAGTAGGAAGCTTGAATTGATTTCAGACTTGATATGTTAATGCATTACGATGTAAGGAAGAACCCTCTTGATTTCGGTAGAGGTCAAAGGTCATTTGGGGTCACATGGGGCAAAACTTAGAAAACCTTGTTCAACGATATCTCAAGGGAAGAAGTTTGGATTACTTTCAAACTTGGTTTGTTGATGAATTATGATGGGAGGGTAGACCCTTTTTATTTTGGTAGAGGTCAGAGTTCACATGGGATTATCCAAGGTCAAACTTTGAAAACCAAATTTTACTTTGTATTTCAAGGTTCAAAGTTAGTATGTGGATGTGCTATGGTAGAGAGATGACATCTGCAGTCCTTGGTGAAGGTTGAAGGTCATTTGGGGTCACCAAAGGTCAATGTTTGAAAACTTTGTCAATGGGATATCTCAACTTAGGTAGGAAACTTGGATGGATTTCTTAATTAGTATTTGGATGTGTTTTGGTGAGTTGAAAGTACTGCACCTGTTGTTTTTGGTGGAGGTCAATGGTCATCTGGTATCACCTGGCATTAAACTCTGAAAACAGAATATCTATAGGCACAGTATGAAATTTGGCTTGTAGAATATAGAAGTGTTTTGGTTAAAAGAAAAACCAGTTACTTACTGGTGGAGTCAAAGGTCACTTTGGGTCACCAGTTGTTACAAGAAATGTACCATTTTATTGAAAAGAACATGTATGTATCATCGACACCTCAATGCATTTTTGCATTCTGGTTTTCTTCATCCATCAATAACACCAGGAGGAATATCAATTATAGTTTGTGCAGTAGAGTGTGTCTAAATTTGTATTTTGATGTTAAAACTTGCATTAAAATATGCCGATAAGTAGCACTTAGACCCCTTTTTTCGTTCGACTTGGCTAGACACTTAGATAGTGTTGTATGTACCTACTGACGAAAACAACAGAACACTAAACGCTGCGTACTGAGTTCGGTTTGTATATCCCTGGCTGTGTCCCATAGTTCCATTCAGCAACGAATTACCGAATCCGCTTATTGGGGTGTACTAACTCTGATTGATCTGACTACATTTTCTAAGATCGATACAGATAGCGATCTTTCATAGTCATGTTACACTAGCTTTAGCTATTCATAGACGTCATGTATGGGTACAACAAGGGTCGATAGTACTGAGAGGGGCTCTGTCCGGGGATTTACCAATTTCAAAAAATGAAATTCCCGGGCAAGACCCGACTATCCCCGGTTTACGGAGGTTCGGGTTGCAATTGATAAGTGCATTATGCACCATGTCGAATTTGTACATTCTTCCTGAGTCGTGTTAACAATACAATAAATTCGGATCGGATTCCCTATCCGATTTATGTGTTCGTGGCATCACACCGGCAGACAACTTTTATCAAAAACGCGTAGTCCGATAAAAGCTGCATGCCCAATAAGAAACTGTTTGTCGATGTAACGTCAGAATTTTTTTATTTTTCGTCGACAATCCTGCGATACGAATTATATATTTACACAGGTTGACCACTTTTGGCTTCTTTCTGACGCAATACGAAGATTTGATCCGATCCGATTTTTTTTTCTTTTTCAGTTTTTATTAAAATCTTCTCTATCTCTGATCTCATAGAAACCCCAAATTTGTCAATCCTTTTAAATGTATGATTTTTATTACAGCATGAAAATTAAATTTGTTCTAATTCTATTGTGACCTCGCGTCGACAGACAGCTCTAGGTCAAACGACCAGACTACAGTGATATCGGATCGGATTAGTGTCCGATTTTTGTGAGTTTAAGTTAAAATCTCCTTCATCCATTGTCAGAGAGAACCCAAAATTTGCAACCCTGTGTAAATATATGGTTTGTATGAGAGAAATTCGGTCCGATATTGCTGTAGTGTGACTTGGGCTTTTATCGGACTACTAAAATCTGATTTTGCTGTGTGAAGAAGAAGAAGAAATCAGTCACTAACATTTCATTTTTAAAGATTTCTGATGCAAATCATGTACACTGGTTGGCAACTTGGCAATCATTTCGCTCTTTCCAACCAGAGATGGATAGGCATTAAATAGAAACTAATAAAATGGGATAAGAATCCGTTCCAAAGTCGTTGTAGTGCGACTTAATACGTACACTTCAGACTTGGATATATATGTTAAAAGAAGGGTTTAAAGTCATATAACGTTTTAATATTTTAAAGGGATACTTATTCTAAGCATTTCTGTGAAATTTTCATTGAAATGCGATGCGTGGTTCTCAAGATATGAGCAAGTAAAGTTGTCACATTTTCAACAATCAGTGAACCTGAACCAAGCATACATGACATCTCATCCCCACATTAATTAAAACAGTCTTTTGTTTTTCTTTAAACTTTACAGCCTATTTTCTCTTCAGCAGTGTCATATTATCAAAATGTAATTGCATAAGTGGCATGTGAACTTTTCATGGGGAGATCCTAATCGTATCGACGTCAAGGCTAACACAACAGTTTGAAAGAAAAAAACAGAGACAAACAAAGCATTCCTTACCCATGTGAGGAAGTGATATAATATTTGCTGCCCTCAATTCCACTTTGGAACACAAAGTCACAGGGAGGAGACCAAGTGTTCGGGTTAAAGCGAAGGGAAGGGTGTCAGAGAACCTACAAACTTTCCATCTGAGTCACGTGATTATGTAAATAAAATTGGTAGCGCTCGAATATTTCTTGACAATCATTGTTATATTGTAAATGAACTTTGTCAAAATCTTGTCGGAAAGGTTTTTTAATCAAAATGTTACAGTTTCTTTCACTATTTTACTTTCATGAGATTCTTAAAATATTATTTTTAATTCCTTCTCGACGTTTCGAAAAACTTTAAGGCAAAGAGCAGTCCTCCCCCATCTTTAAGTAGTGTACTGTTTCATGATTGGCATTTAGAGTCATGTGACAATATTTTTCACCTCGAATGTGAAAGTTAGTAGTAGTGACTGCTTGGTTAACCCTGAATATGGAGTATTGAAGCCCTAAAATATTATTAAACTAAGACAATTTGGGAAGAAATTTGTGAGATTTAGGTGCTGCTTCGAGGCAGGTTTGGAGACTGCCTCTGTCCTTTATGTATGTTACGTGTCATTGTCACGGATCTTTCAAAATATTTGTAAATATTAAAATTATACATGAATATAGTCTATTTTAAAAAAAGAAAATCACCATCATGTTGATTCACTTTAAACACAAATAGGTCAAGTGGTGTCTGAATTGACTAACCATGTGTAGTCACTCATATTTGACTAAGTTTATGATGATATTTGACTAATTTTGTAGAAATGGGTTAAAGAATATCAGTCAAAACTTTAGTAAAGGAGGCTTAATATTTGTTAGAAACTAATTAAACTGGGTCCAATATTATTCAAATATAAGTCAATGTTTTTGACTCACGTGATTAGTCAATTCAGGCACTGTCTGACTAAGTTATGTTTACAATGATTCTTCTATAAGATATATGTAACATATTTTCATAAAATTCTTGAACAAAACAGTTACTCAGTCAAGATGTGCTATTGCGTCACAAGGTCTGCTATTACGTCACTACGTGACACTAATTTCAAGGATAATATATCAACCATGGTGTAACACTAATGATTTATATTCATTTAAAGTTTTCGTTTCAACTCAAGATATTAAATACGTAATTTAAGCAAAGGAAGAGTGTTCAAGAAAAATAAAATGTTATCGGGATGTGCATTCATAAAATTATATAAGCTTTATTCACCAACAATCACTTTATCAGTTATTCAAAATTTGAATCTGGGTGTACATGTATATTTGTATGGTCTATAGAATAAAGAAAACGGCTTCAGTTAAAGCTATATTTTGTTAAGACAAGTAAAATTTGCCCGTCTAGTTATAATTAAGTTAACGTACCATTAGAAAAACGGTCGGCTTCGCCTTCAAAATGACAGTGACCAAAGTTAGAGTAAAATTATCATGGTCGGAGAGATTTTCAGCCATAAAAATTTACATAGCTTTTTCCAACAAATTTTCTACGGATTCACCGAACCCTGCCCATTCACTGGCCTGCACACAAATCCAGCACAGCCAAATTTGTGCGTTAATTGTTATACCAGTCCAAAGCCGTGGTTACACTTACAACTAGTTCGGAGCTGATTCCGATACGATTTTTAAAGTTTTCATAAAAGTTTTTTCCATCTAGTCAGAAAAAGCCAAAAATTTACAAATCAGTCTGTCATTGTAAAAGTATGATTTGCATCAGAGGTCTATTTTAATGAAAGTTTACTGATTTTGTCGTGACGTCACATCGACAGACAGCTTTTATCGGACACGCGCACGGGTCATGTCCATGGGACATTACGAAAGAATTAACCTAAATTTAATTTTCGTAGTCCTCCAATACAAATCATAAATTTTCACAAGCTGACATATTTGGAATTCTTTCTACGTAGAGAAGAAAGTGATTTTAATAAAAACTCACAAAAATCGGAAAGGAATCCGATTCGAATCCGTTGTAGTGTGACCGAGGATTTAAGGGCCAATTCTCTCATGCCAAACATTACCAATTCTCCTAACCTTCTAACTTAAGCCCCTCCCACAATTGTCTGACATTCATCCTCATCCAAACAAAATCTTGGTTTACTGCTTCAGGGTGAGTATGGAAAAGCCCAATGTGTATAATCAAAAGACTCTCAGTACAGTTCATATTGTGTAACATAAGTAAAGGTACTCTGCATTGCTTGGATTGGTTGTCAATCAAAGAGCTATAAGCCAATTGAGAATTTTGGTAAACCCCTACAAAAATTGTAGCTTGAGGTGAGAGAATTGGTCCTTTAGCACCCCATGATAGAGACAATTGTGTCAATTCATTTTTAGATGAGGACTTCAGGGTTTTGCACTCTTTGCTGCAACCTGACCGTCGGGCTGGGTCAAAAAATCATTTTACAGTACTATAAGCTAGGGCTGGATGAACGGTTCAACTGCACTTTTATCACTGATGTCATCACGGACTACAGAGCGCTGCGATTGGAAACAAGAGTCAGGCAAACAGGAGATTTGCAAAATGAATAACATGAAATTATTACAAATACCTCTGGAATGACTGATGGCGAAATTATCAGGTAATTCGTCAAGTGAAATTGCGACACCATGCAGTAACCATATTATTAGTTGAGAGTAGGTAGCTGTTGATTGTCACATTGCTCTTACCAGGCGCATTCGATAAAGTCAGAGCTGGTAGCTCCTAAATTAGTTTTTCCTTTTCTAAGAAATATATTGATGAGGGCAAATTCCAACTAAAATCATTCATTCCAATCAGTAAATGTAATGTGTCCCGGCATGGACTATAGGTCTATGTCTCGCTGTGTCTGTCTGCCTGTTTGTTAGTCTGTCTCTGTTTAAACGCTAACGTAATAATGTTGTAAAAAGTTGACGTTTTCTTTGGTGGGATTTGTTAAAACTTTAACGTCACTACAATATTCTAAGTGTTTTTTTTTTTTTTTTTTTTGAAATGGGGTATGTCCGTGAGTGACAGGAGTGATCATGTGACATGAAGGAGGGCAAATCAGGAGTTTGGGGGTTGGCGATGGGGTAAATTACTTCTTTTCATCGTTGGTTACCATGGTTACCTTGCTGTCGACCTGCATTTTATCAAGTCTCTACATCTTCTACGTTTGCCGTTTCTCTTCAAGTTAACTAGCAGAGAATGCCTTGATATTCGTTTGTTGAATCGTTTTCCACATTGCACTTTGTCTACATGTTTTTGAAATATGACACGGAAACAAACGACTGCCTTCTCTTTCTTGTTAATTTATTGTAATTTCTGGTAGAAGAAAAAGACGAACCCCTCCTGGCCTACCAGATGTCTTACAGTCATAAGTTGTTTTTTTAAACTGCCACTAGGTTGAAAACAATCGACCCAAATTTGGACTAGCTGGGGTAGTTCTTTGGCCAAGGAAGTAAAGTGTACCTCAAGTCTAGAATTTTAAAAATATATAGAATGCAAAATGGATATATTTATCCAACTCCCCTTACCAGATAGTTCGTTCAGTTACTGAAATGTTACAAATTGAAACTTACTCACTTGAAACAAAATAGTCTATTACGCAATAAGTTATGTTTTCTTGTTGTACAATTAACTCACACTCCCGGCTTTGCTTCCCTTTGAAATTAAAATGTTTTTATGACATTAAACGCTTACAGTTTGCTTGCATAGCATGTCGTACAGAGAGGGCTTAATTCGTTACATCACTCCTTAACAGAAAGAGTTTTATCACTTATTGATAAAAAGTGCAGTTACTTTCAGAAAAACAAAGAAATACAAAGACGGTAACTTGAGCAGAGACATCACCAATTATTGCGCAATGTACCATTTTAAACTGAGTGAATAAATCAGCATTTTATATCTCAGCTCAGAAATGTCCTATGACGATAGGGGTTGGACTGTTCGAATTTATTTTTCATGCCTTTTACTATATACTTTTAAAATGTTAGGCTTGAGGTTCACCTTATAAAGCAAAATGACAGACTGGATACAAAATTGCATAATTACATTCCCTTCTATTACAGGGATTCACAGTGGATTTGGCTAGCAGTCTTCTGTTCGAGCCGATCCTGCCCCACTCAAAACAAAATATGAATAATATTGTTATTGTCATTAAAAAAAAAGCTGTGGCTGGTTATTGGGGCGTCTATCTGGTTTGCGGTTGGGGTGGGGGTTCCAAAAGCTGGTACTCTGAATAGTGTCTCTGACCGGACTCATCTACAAGCAATTCACTCACATTGACAAACACGAAACATAGCCTGGTGCATTATAATTGTAATTGAGGTATCATTAGGCCTCAAATCTCAAATAGCCTAGATCCTCAAAGCAAGTCATCTGTATGGCTTTTTGTTTTTAATCTGCCTGAATTATTGAGGGAGGATGTTTTCCACCAATAATTTATTGGGGGAGGAGAAACTCCCCCTGTCTCCGAGACTTAACGCCCCTGGATCGTTTCAGGCTTACAATAGCCTAGCATTTTTCATTACGGCAACCCCAAAACCAAGGGTGCAGGAACAAGCGAATCAACCTTGAAATCTCACCCCCACCTGCCCACCAAAGAATCAAAAGTTCCATTGCCTTGAACTTTTTTTTTTATTTTAACCCCCTCTTAAAGCTCAAAGAAGACGCTACCCCCCCCCCCCCCCCCCCCCATGCCTTGTCTGCCTAAGCGAAGTTAAATATTAGCCTGGTGGATTCAAAGTGCACATTTTCGTCACAAGATAAGATTTTGTCGGAAAGGTATTCTAATCAAAATGTAGGCCTAACTTTCTTTCACTATTTTATTTTTTCTTTTTGAGAATGAATACCAAAAATATTAATCTTATTACTTTCAAAGTACCTACAGGCTTTCATTCTCCAGAAAAGGGTAACGGTACATCATGGGTTGTTGGAACAGGGGGCTGTCCCCTTAGAGCTCCTTGGTTGGAATATCTCTCAGACTGACCACCAGGCTCTCCCGTTCCCAAATAACGGAGTCCGTACTTATGGATGACGTGATAGGCCATGGGCGCCCAACCTGCAAAGAAGATACCAGCTTATGCGAACTGTTTAACAAGGGATTTCTTGATTGGCCTTTGCCATTTGTCCTACATCGAATGCATTCATTGTTAGAGTTCGGGATTAGAGTAGGGATTAGCGGTATCGTTGGCAAGCTGCTGAAGCGCAACTCCCTGGTTAAATCTGTTGACCCCGTAGCTTTTGTGTTAAGCCTGTATTTACCTTTACGTTTTTGCGTTTAACCATCGAATCTTCAATCTCCGTCTTCGATTACAATTTTTGGAAATCCTGACTAAATTAACACAAAAACGGGAGAAATGATTTAAACATTTTGTGCCCAGTTTTATTAGATATTTAATATACAATGGCTTCTTACATTAATGACACATAAACACATGGGTCACTTCGCTACCTTTTGAATAAACGAAGTGAGCTTTCTCTTAAACCTTGCCTCTTGGAAGAATCAAACTATTTTGCCAAACTTCGTTTAGTACATTAAATTTGTTTAGAATGGTTTATAATATAAGAAAACGACCATTACATGATGAATTTTATAAGAATCAGTGTGAACGATTCTGTACTGTAGGATCGTACATACTCTCAAGTATGAACCAAAAACTCGTCCAGAAACCGTGACTAGGTGCCATACTCTGCAGGTCAAATTATGATAAGTTAGTGGAGTTTTAGGGCCCAGTTTCCAACCTTATGGCTCAAGTCGAGCCGGCCACGGCTTTTTTCCAAATTAAGATGGGCTAAGTTACCGAACGGTTACACAACAGACTTGTCCCCTTCCCACTATTCATATTCCTTAAATAGCCACCACAGTAGGCAGTATAGGCACTGTATAAATTGTATACTTAAATGATAATCTTAGAAGATCACTTACAAACAGGCAAGGATCATATGACATTTCCAGCAAGAGGATTTAAAATAAACATTTGGGGGCCAAGTATAGTAAGCCCTTATAGCAGATATCGCCACTTAAAGTAAAACAAACCAACAAACCAACCATTTGTTAACGTACTTGCAAAAGGAGATGATTGTTACGTTCTACGTAACCCCCAAATAATAAATATATCAAAATTACTGGGCATCACTTCTTCTCCACCGTAAATACAATAAGTAGTATTTCCACTCACTTTGTCTAAGATGGTCGAATTCATGTAAAATCCATAGGCCTGAGGTTGGGGGCTGGGTTATAGTTTTGTGTCGGTATCAGACGGCATCTTTTCGTTCCCAATACTTTAAATATTCAGAACATATCTTATGGATGGAATACGAACTTAATAGGCCTTAGTCAAGGATTCAGCTTTGACCATATGCTTGACAAAGATGAATTTGAAAATAATTCACAGCTTAATATCATTGTAAATCGATGAATTTCAAAACAAATCACATGACTTAATTCCATTGTAAATGTTAACTCCAGACCACCCCACTGCAAGTCGAATGCAATTATAGAGAAAAGAAAGAAAATAATATAACGAGTACCTAAAGGTCAGATCACACAGAGGAACGATAAATAGTTCGAATTGCTTCCGATTTGAGCATAAAACAGAAACCGTGACAACATCGGTGTCCCTAAATCTATTTCTCCATTAAAACTTCAAGGTAACTGGTTTTACGCTGAAATCGAGCAATTCGTTATCCTTGCCGGGTGCGAACATATAAAGGTGTGGCACCCCCTTTGAATCGAGTAGCGTACATGGGTGCCATATCTAATAGCATACCATTTGATACCATTAATAATAAGATGAAAACTACAAAATCCCGCAAAGAATCGTGAAATGAATAACAAGCGATACATAACTCGGTGCCTTTACTCCATTCAATTGTGACCTGATGGATTTTCAATAGAACGGGAAAAATTACATCAGTTAAAGAGTACTGTAATAATATTATCACACCCTATGTTTATCTTACTCAAAGAAAAGACATAATTTACACTTTCAATGAGAAAATATTAAATCGGTGGTAATTTTACCTGACGGTACCCGTCAGAACGCTAGTTGAAAAGCCGAAGGGTACAGACTCATTACATGCATGGAGATTGTTATCAAGCATCCGGGTTTTTTTAAGCACCAGTGAGATTTGTGGAACAGTAAAAACGGTTAAATGTACAGGAATAGTTTAACGAGAAGCTCGAAGGTCACAAC
Source organism: Holothuria scabra (assembly GCA_037179385.1). Lineage (NCBI taxonomy): Eukaryota > Metazoa > Echinodermata > Holothuroidea > Aspidochirotida > Holothuriidae > Holothuria > Holothuria scabra. Next base: position 66,742,711 of record CM074180.1, on the reverse strand, counting down.
TGAAGTTCTCACAGAATTATTAATACTGGCATATTATACTGTAGCAGCCCAACGTAGCGGTTGGCAGTTTATATACCCTGAAGAAAACAAGAAAGCCACAAGGATACAGAGTGGAATTTGCAGCAGCTGCGATGGTCGTTTCTAGCAGGCAGGGGCGGGCCCAGAATGTCAAAATTGGGGGACAAATTTGGGCCAGCGCCTGTTGGTTGGGTCCAGGGGCCATTGTGGGGTCCAGGGCTGTTTGCGCACATCTCTAGGGCAAGATACGTCTTACAGAGTAGTCTTGTGAGAGTTCCCCGAGGAGCTGACAACTACCTCTACAAAATCCGGTACTTCAGAACACTTCAGCATACCGTATTACCCTTTTTTAATGGAGAGGGTGTATCATCACTAGACTTGGCCAAGTCTTGTCCGTCACCGCCATGCGGATTGATGATGAGCGGGCATTGTGGTCTAGAGGTTAAAGCACTTTGAGCTTCTGAGTTGAAAATACTGCAGACCTGAAGTTTCGAATGTTTGAACATGTAAGGATGTGTTAAATTAATCATAACATAAACGACCATATGACATATTGCATGAGTGTACATAAAAGTTTGCCACACAAGTGGAAAACGGGATAGGAGATAAGAGCTTAGAAACTTTTTAAAAGCTTAGAAAGGTGTTTCAGAATGGAGTCGGCAAATCATGTGAAAATGAGCTGTCAGTTTAAAGGGCCAATCCTCTCACCCCCAACTGCAATTCTGGGGTTTACCAAAATTCTCAGTTGGCTCAGCTCTTTGATTGACAGCTATTTAAAACAATGCAGAGAAACCAACGCCTATATTACACAGTATGAACTGTACTGAGAGTGTTTTGATTATACACATTGGACTTTTTTCACTCACCCTGGAGCAATAAACTGAGATTGTGTCTGGATGAGGATGAATTTCACACAATTGTGGGAGGGGCTCAAGTAAGAAGGTTAATAGGAGTTGGTACTGTGTGGGGTGAGAGAATTGAGCCTTTAAGCACACTGACCACCAAATACCAAAGTATAAATGATAATGACGAGATGCTGGTATATATACCAGTATATGTCGGTCAGTGCTTCATATTATACACAAAGACTATGGAGACGAGGCTCCATGGTCTACACATCCATGACTTTCAATGACCTGACCAACAAGCAGGAAATGACTTTTCCAGACTAACAATATGGTTTCAAATTTTATGGTCAGAACTACAACTATAACAATTAACAAACATTTCAAAACATTTGAAATCCTAAGACTTTCTATGAATTCTAACACAGGTAGATGCAATCATTAACAACCTTCCCCCTTCTCCCACCTCCACCCCCAGCAGACACTTTTCCATGACTTTCAAGGCCTGAAAATTATTTGTCCTGTTTGATTATGACAATTCTTGTGCTCCCAAAATATACGATTCGTTTGTATGTATGCCTGTAGGACTATGACGACAGGAAATGATTAGAGGATATTGTCAATCACAACAGTGAGAAGTCAAGAAATGACCGCCACACCTCACACATTTTCTGAAAAGAAAACTTACGCAGAAATTACACGGAAGCACATACCTTGAAAACAATAAAAACCTGACTGATCAAGCTTGTAACAGACATTATCTTACAAAGCCTAAAGCGACTTATAATGAACAAACAAACAATATAACAGGCAGTGTATTTGTTTTCTTTTATAATAAAGTGCATATATATTAAGTCTCTTATCTCTTTCTTGAACTCAGACATAGACCATAGAATTTCACAAGAACGATTGTCCCCAGCCATATGTCAATCAAGTGGTGAAGAACAATTGGTTACCATCCATGGATTTGCTGGAACCCACAAATGGATTCCAATGACTTTTGAAATCCTGTGGCCTGTGACCTAAATATACTCTCCAACTAAAAATCAAAATGAGAACAACCAACAATCTACAGGTTAAACCAATATGGTTTAGCATTAAAACTGACGCAAAATAGCTGAATGATGACTTCACTGAAATTCACTGAAAGGGCCAATTAGATATTGAAATTATAAATGAGCATTTTCTGGTAATTTGCTGAAATTAGCAAGCAATGTGAACCTTTCCTCCATTCTTTAGAAACCAAAATAAAAGTCTAAAAATAATTTCAACCTTCCAAAAGAAAAAGGAAAAAAAGCAAATATACACATATCGTCTGTTTCACAGAATGAGATGAAATGTCACCAACGAAGACTTCACAAAGCTTTCTTTTTAAACTGAACTGTACAATTTTTGACCTACAATATCCCTTTTTCAAAAGATGGCTGCTGCAAAAATGCAAAATCCTTCACCCTATACATTACTAGTTTATGCTTGCTTAAAGAGTACTTTTTAATTCTATGCAAATAACACACAAAATGTTTTGCACACTGCAAAGTATTTCCACAAAAAATATTCTTTGGAGCAGATTGCCAAATAAAAAAAATTAAAGACTGCTAATTTTTCCATGAAAATACAGGCAGCTGCAAGGCAAGTTATTATTACATTTTTAGAACACTGACTTTACAAATCACAGAATGCTACATACAGTAGTACATAAACATTCAAAACAAAAAATATTAAATATTTTTGTGTAACCTCTGACTGATTTTTCTCTTTACTCCTTTGATGTTAACTGTATCTCTCTCATACATATATTTCACATGAAGCCATTTCAAACAGGGTTCCACACTTTTGAAATACTGTAATTCAAGGCCTGGTCCATACGTTTTGAAGATAACATATTTAGAACTGAAATATTTTGTACAAAATGACATTTAATTTTACAAATTCTTCCAGCACGGACACATACATTACCAAATATGTTTGCAACTGCTGAAAGTAGGGATGCCTTTATACACGAACAACATTTCAAAAACGCTCCCAAAACATTTATTTGCAACTAACCCCAAACACAATTGTTTTCAGTTTGTTGCACACACGGACTTATATAAATGGACTTAGCATGTAACGTGTACTCCCTATCCGTAGCTGGTTGCCACTGACTGGGGCAAAAAAGGGGAACCAAGATGGCCGCCGTGAAGCTATAAATCGTATGATTTGACGACGAATCTGTAATATTTTGAACAAAAGTTAAACTTAAATGGAAAAAAATATCATATTGCTGCAATAGATGAAGTGATTTTGACCTTACCTTGCCATATTTTAAAAATATTAACTGTCTTGCAAAATATGGGGATATACTTGAGCAAGTCCACGCTTTCACACAAACCCATAGCAGCAGCCATTTTGGTGCGCTTTTTCTCACACGTATGGTAGCGACAATGTACCGTGCATTATCCTCTGTCCATGTATATAGGAAGTCCATGATTGCACAGTGTAAACGTGTAAACAGGGTATGCAACAGTTTCAAAACATTTTGAAAATGCTTTGAAAATATTTTCAAGAAAATGTCATGTTGATTCTTTGAAAACAAGTTGCAGAAATGCTTTAATTGCAGAAATGTTTTGGAAACACTGCTCGTGTACACAGGTCGTAAGTTTTACCATTCAAAACTTGTACGGCTAGTTTTTGAGACCAAAAACGCAAATTTCAAGGATTTTTATTCTTGACAACAAGATAAAATTTTCCATTTTCCCTACAGCATGGAAACCATATTCAATAGAAGACATTATAAATTAGCAAGAAGTAATTGACTTTGAGTTATCATGAATTCAGACTCTTTTCTTTACAACATAGTTGTGCCATGTGCTCTCAAAATTTACTTAAAAAAAAAATTGTCTAAACCCTCACTGATCTGTATGGAGTTGGTATAAATTTCTTTTACATAATCTTTTTACTCAAGGTTTCAAAAGCTTTACACGACTTACATAAATGTACTAATTTATCCAAGAATCCCTTCCTAATAAGCATACAAAACTAAATACAAACCTAACATTCTGGTGTGACACAACTTTTCCACAGACTAAATACAAGCACAGACTTTCAAACATTTTGCCAGACCAGGAATGCTGAACCGTTTTTGACCCAAAATTTACTTTTCCAGCAGAGAACATCTCATGATTTACTAGTCCAATGTTAACACTGCAAACCCACACGCATAATTTCCAGTTTGCAGAAACTGTAAACTCTAACCTGGTAGTCTGGTTCTCATATAGTTTCACTTCTATTCACTATAGATGGTCCCATCACATCAGCCAGGCTCCCAGTTTATTAAAAAAAAAAATGCAATCACTGATGAAATTTTTCTTTTCATTTTTCCCTACACCCCTATGGATCGACTTGGGGATATACCAACAGTTCTCCAACAGTAAACTGGTTGGGCACTCCTGTGCTAGACCAACTACCTCTTGCATTTAAAATGCTTGTAGAGTTGCTTCATGGTTTTCCAAATTTTTGGTAAGTCCGTTGAACATTTTACAACCATTTCAACAGTATAGGGTCATACAAAGCTATTCTGCACCCCTATTAAAAAATAAAATGACCAAGATAGGGTAATGAATGAAAATCACTTCACATTTTGAATTCATGAATGCACCATTTTACTGTACCATTAGTTTTGTCACTATCCAGCTCCCAGTTCAAAGACCACTGATGACCACAGCTTGGACCAACTTGACTGACAAAAATGCAACTCCTCTTGTGAACAGTTGTTCAAACCAAGGCTTCAGTATACATGAGGTAAATTCAAGAGAGGATGGAATATCAAGAACTTGGTAGTGTGAGCTTACATTTCTTAAGTCAATAAAACCTACATATTCAGGACAATAGTTTCTTTAACATTTCAAATGGTAAGCACTTTCACCATCTAACGCATTCTGACGGGCACCCTTGAACAAGATCAATTTATGGCACCTCCAGCAGCAAGTTTTCTAAAGGTATACAATGATTAGAGAATTACTGCTCTGCTGGTTGAGCAGACCATCTACCACCTAACTGAGGGGAAAAAGTACAGGATTATAGGAAACTATTGTTTGGACTTTGGTTTTGAGATAGACAAACAGTCTTGAAGCTTTTCTGAAGGACCCATCTGAATAATAAATTTTTCACATCTTTGGAAAATACAGGAAGTGTTTCATAACTTATTAGGCTAATCAGAGGCACTGTTCTGCAACAATTTTCTTCAAACTTGTCACAACTAAATACGATGTAAACTCAATGCATCCCCTTTAAAGGAGAACACTCCACCTTTAAAGTATTCCAATAAAGCGTAATAAAAAAAAGGACACTTGAGTCCGAGATAAATACTTTGAATTTTTGGTACTACGGTGGAACATGAGATAAGGATAGTCATACCAGCTGGCTTGGTCTGGCAGTCAAGCAACTTGGTTAAAGGACCAGTGTATGACAGTAATACCAGATTGTAACACAATCAGATTTTTGTGAGTTTCACTCAAAATCTTTCCCATCCCTGGTCGGAGAGAACACAAAATTTACCAGCCTTTAAAAATATATGATTTGCATCACAGGAATACAAAGCTTGATGTTTTACCAAATATTTCAAGGCATCATATCAACAGACAGCTTTCATCAGACTCTGCCTATTGGACTACGCATGATGAGACATCACAAAATAATTGGCACAGCTGTGAATTTTGTGGTCTGGTGATACAAGTCATATTAAAACAGGTTAGTAAATTTGGGGTACCAATGCCTTTGGGCCATATATGAAGAAGATTAAAAGAAGAGAGAGAAGACAAACTCACAAAAAATCAGATCATAATCCAATCTGACATTACTGCAGTGTGAACCATGCTTAAGTTGCTTCTACCAAGCAAGGCTTCTGTTTAGGCCTCACAGAATGACATGGAATGTATTAAATGAACCTGACAACTTTCTCCTCAGCTTTCACCAGTCTGCCTCTCCCATGGCTTTGAAGAATACATTGTCCCTTCCTTTGAGGTTCATAATACCTTGCTTCAGTTGAAACTTCCATTTATTTCTTGTTCTACTGATCTGTGAAGAGAAAAAAAAATGGGAACTTTAGCAAGGGTGATGCCACTTGATGGCATGATGCAAATATTTACAGGATGCCTTGCAGCTATTGAAAGGTCGAAGTTCATTCGATGTGTGTTTTGTACAGTTATCTGTGTTATGTGGCATATATGCAAATTAAGGGGTCTACTATTCCTGTTATGCTTTGTTATGTAAATTGTTATTCCTTCTTCACTCGTGATGTCCTTGTGTATATTTAGTTGTCCTTGAGGGAGCCGAGGAGCTCGTAACAATAAAGCTGCTGCTCCCACCCAGCCTATACTCTTTCTCATGTCTTAATCTATTTGCATCCAAGTTAACAAGTGCCCGGCCATGTTCCAGCCATTCCTCTGGAACTAAAACCCACGCTACACTATGGGAGAGGTCCTAACAACAAGTAGAGCATTACAACCAATTTTATGAAGGAAAACAGAGGGGATCTGTGGTAATTTTGAAACTTCCCTTAGACAACTTAGCCCCATCCTAGCTAAGAACAGTCCCCTAACTACATACATTCATAAACCTACTACTAAACTAAACATTTGGAAATATGCATTGTAATGGTGGGGCTATTTTAAAACATTCAAAACAGCTCTTTGAGTTGGTTCATGAAATTTAACAAATTTTTTCCAAGCCTACTACTGTAAGTTTTCTTCACATACCAATGAGAATTGGTCAGACTGAGATAATCCAAATCCTACATACAAATAACTGTTTTATGACTAAATACTGAATGTTTTAATTGGGTTTTCCAAAATTTGTGACCAGTCACTTTTTCAAATTATGTACAATACCGTTACAAAACAGGACACCATAAAATTCAAATTCTAACCTTTTCTGTAGAAGTCAGATACGAAACTTGACTCATTATGCTAACCATAAGCATTGTCATGTGGTAGTGGTAACCCTTTACTACTCTCATTAAGTAACTCATATCAATTCAATAAGCCCCTTTTAACTATAAAGAATCAGATATGCTCAAAAGTAAAATGGCAACTTGCACTAGAAAAACACCTAGTTCAGTAAGCTGCTGTATTTACCTGCAGCTTAGGAGAGATGAGTGTAAAACCAGGGGTCCGTTCCACAAAGAGTTACCCACAATCTTAAGTTTGATTCACCATATTTAAGCCAACAGTAAATCAAACTTAAGATCGTGAGTAACTGTTTGTGGAACGGGCCCCCAGTAGGATTGAGGAATAGAACGATTACCTGCTGTATTTGTCAAAAAATTTAGAGGAAAGAAAAGATAATCACGTTTTGGTGTTATCTAAATTTAACATTAACATTACTCCTAACTTTAACATTTGATGGTTGTCCATTAGGACATAGGGTACTCCTGCTGATTTTCATTAAATTGATATAAAACAGGCCGAGCCTAGGCCTATAGGGCTAACAACTGGGCTTTATAGACCTTGTGCATTAATGACACACTAACATCATCCTTGGGGCAAAACAAATTTAGAACATGTGGCCGCATGCATAAGAATTTGCCCTGAATTTGTAGCACACTGTGGGTGTATTCGACTGGTTGACCAATAGGCTGTCTGCATTTGTTCGTTGGTTTATTTTGCCCCCAAGGGATGCAGGCTTCGACAGATCCCCCGCCCAACAGTTCAGGACAAGCAAAAAATGACTCCGACAAGTGAACTGCTCAATATTGTAGCCCACTGGGCAAGCAGCACAATATTCTTCTTCACATAGGAATTCAATGGCTAGTACTAGATAATAAGATATGGACTCAGTGCATATTCATGTGGACAAGTAGACTTTGGGAATCCCTAGCCTGATGGACAAGTAATAAAAAATAATTTGTCCAAGCCTGAGGGAGGGTATACTTTCCGCTCTGTGACATCATATCCGCAAGGTCTATTGAGAAATCAGGAAATAAAAGGCAGGTGGCTTCATCTTCTTTCTTTCATGCATGGAAATTTGAAATTTCATTTAATGCAACTAAAATTTTGGGGAGAAAACTTCATGTCAGGCTATCTCAAACTGAGTTGTTGAACTGGCCACTGAAGAGAGATGGGTAGACTGCATAGTCTAGAATAGGATTAGCCTGTGTCTATTCACTTCAGTCTGAGGTTGGCTAACATGAGGTGTACACTAAAATTTGGCCGTTCACAAGACAACCTCCATGTAATATTTCGTGCTCTGTTAATATAACAGAAATTCTGGTCATCCCGGATGCCCAGACACCTGTTAAAATCCCCCAATGGCATTTATTTCATAGACACAGAAGAAATGGGCTCATACCTTATCATACTGGCATACTACCACATTATCTGCTTCAAATAATTCCTGTGGATCCTCATCACTGACATCATCATCACTGTTTAATGGCTCCTAGGATGAGAAATGGAATCAAATAAAAAATATACAATATGAGGGATTTCTTCAAGTTTTAGCCAAAAATTGACACCTGTTCTTAACAATGCAAAGTGAAAATAGTAAATGCTTTCAAAACTGCCTTCAAAAGCATATTTTGTACAGTTTAGATATTACAGTAAATATTAAGTTCCTTTTGACTATACAATGATACTTGGTAATCTCTCTAGGGTGACAATAGATTTGTTGGATCAATATATATTTAGAACTTACTTTCACAGTTCTGGATTCTGCAAGAAACTAAAAAAAAAAGGAGGGGGTATTTATTACTGCCAAACCCCAAGTCCTAATTGATTTTGCTATTGACCAAAACTACAGGTGGACTTATGGAGGCAAAATCTTGCTTCGAGACTGCTATATTTGAAGGGTTTTATAGGGTATTCATTTATGAAGGTGTTGCAAAGGTTTCCTCTTTTTAAATAGGAAACCAAGATAAGATATTTTATTTAATTTTTAAGAAATTGGAATGGAAGAGGGCAATTTCTCCTTTACCCCTCCCCCCCCTTGACAGCAACCCTGGAAATCACATGCTACTCGTGACTGTCTGTCTTACAGCTAACCTTCAAGCTGTGAGGTTGCGTCTCAAGAAAGCAACAACCCCGCAGATCAAAGCCAGTGTGGGGTGTACTCTTTCAAAACTAGTCTTAAAACTGAGCTGTTCCAAAACTAATTTTTCATTACCTTTTGTTAAGGGCTTTGTGATTGTTTTTATGCACAAGGCGCTTTTCTCTTTTTGATAAACATGCATCAATATTAAGGGAGAGTCCTTTATCTAACCAGTCTGGGTAGGTGGGCAAAGAAAATACATAAGTGACTTACATTGGCCATAAATGTCAACTAGATAAATGACTTTGCCTAAGCCACCCCAAAAGATTGTCACTTTTGAAATACAATTTACAATGGAAACAATGGGTATATGGTATACAAACAAACCCACCTCCTCTACAGCATTGCTGTACTCATCCAATTCATTTTCATCTTGATCATCATCATCATCATCTCTCTCTTCTTCATTGTTCTCTTCTGCATCATCTGACTCTTCCTCATCAGAGGTATCATTGGTGCCATCCAGCTGTAATATTTTCTGTGGGTAATTACAAAAGTGATGCCTTCTCACCAAACGCACACAGTGGCATAGCTGGGGTTGACAAAGACAAGTTGCAAAAGGGTGTGCACCACCCTCTGATGGGAGGGAAGGGGGGGAGTGGGGGTGGGGGAGGTAAATCAAGACCACTTAAAACTATTGGGATTTACCATTTACCACGAGCACTATATAAAACCAGAATGCAAGGCATTCATACTCGTGAATGGTGGCTGCCTTTACCAGTTCTAGTGAAATTAACAAAAAGTTGCTAAACTTAGTAACTCGCAGACGGCAGTAGGTTCCAATTTTAGATTCTTTGGTATGACTCGACCTGGGAATCGAACCCAGGCCTTCTGCGTGCTAGGAGGTTGCTCTACTGACCGCTAGACCAAACAAGTGAATTTTTATAATGAGGAGCTTTGCACATTTCACAAAATTTATGTGTTGAAAACTTATACAGGTGAAAAATTAATGACAGGAGGTGAAGGAAAAAGAAATGTTTATGATACAAGCTCGAGTTTTAGAAAAGTATATGTGAGTGATACGATTATAATGTTGTTTAAACTGACTGTACAAAACAAGTAAAGGATGATATTATGTACTAGATCTGGAAAATAGGTACAGCAACCAAAGATAAAATCTAATATGAGAATATTTACAAAATGCAGAGCAAAAAAAACTTGGGTTGATGTTAACTAAGTTATTTAGATGCGATTAAGCATACAGGTATATAGATCCTGCGCATGGCACATTTGACTTTCAACTGAAATACATCAAAATCTCCAAATGGCTTTTTCAAGCCACGGTAGCAATAGATATCATCAACTCTATCATATGTCCTTTGGCTTATCATGTGGTCACCGGCAAAGCAAGCACCTATTCGTAAGGGCGATTCATGTTTTAATTGAAACGTCTAGGTCAGAAGAAAACTATGCAGTTAATATTGCGCAATTTTCACATCTGGGAGACTACGTTTTCTTATCTGTTCTCTATTCCTAACCCTCTGTGACGGTCTTCAGTTCTGAACAAAATAAAATATAACTGTAGTTTGTCGCTCTTGTTACAGTTATAAGTTGCTTCATTATGAAAAGAAATCCCCTGTTCAATGTTTTTCTTAAAACAAGGCCTAAACTTGAGGTCAACAGGTTTCTCGGATGTTTCAAACGGTACGAAAAGAAAGGGTAGTGACCATGTCATAAAAAACGGCACTGTACAAAAACTATAGAAAAAGCTTCTGAGAACCCTATACAGTCGTTCCAAGAACCATGTGACTGAAATATCCCTCAAGTAATATGCCTCAACATGTAATGAAACCAGAGACATCCCTAAATAAATTATCTGCTTTCATGGTTAACGCTTCTTAATTTACAAACACTTACAAAGTAACAAAACCAACAAGGTACGGATTGAAAACATTGTAACAAGTCCATAAAGTGACCGCTATACTTCGCATTAGCTCCTAAAAAGAAGTTTCATCTTTTTGTGTTGTGCAAATATTCATTAGATTACCCCCCTTTCCCAGAAAGTGTGGGTAGGGGCATCAATTCCCTTTCTTATTTCCCATGAACCTCTTTCTATACCAATGAAAGAACCCTTAAAAAGTTCAATTAAAGTGCTTGTAAACTTTTTTGTATCTTTAAATTTAGGAGACAGAAACAACCTCTCCCATGTGGGATGAAACTACGAATTTACACTTATCAAAGGTCATGAATTGGATGAATGAAAATATTTATACAAGGAATGCATACAGCTTTGTTATATTTTTACAAAATCTAGGATGTCTGTGGAAGCCATCACAACTTCTTGTTGAAATGGGAGGTTTATAACCCTTTCTCACCTGAGTAGACTTCTAGCTGTCAAAAAATTCTTGGCCACCCCACCTGAAGCAAACATTCTAATTTTAAACTCATACATGTTTCAACAGATCCAAAGATCCCGAGCCACCAAGAGTTGAGATTGAGTGAAGGGAGAGGAAACTGACATCATATCTTACCAAGAAGATAAACAAGTTTATCTACCTTGTTGAAGTATTTTTTGCAATAGGTCTTTTTACTTTACATGCTAACACTTCATCAAAGCTCATCCAAGTTCCTTTAACAAAATTCCTGCAACGAGATTAAAGTTGTCAAATCTTTGATAAACATGAGGATTATAGCTAGCAACAGATTTAAACTATACACAAGTCATGATGGCAAAGCAGCCTTTGGCAGGGTCTGCTCTATAGTCCCCTGTCTCATTGATGCTCTGTCTCATTGGTCCCCCATTTAGCGTAAGTTGTCTCATTAGTCCCCCATCTCATCAGTCCCTCCTTTTATTATTTCATCTCATTAGTCCCCTGTCTCATTAGTCCCCTGTGTTAGGGTTAGGGTTTAGGGTTAGGGCTTAGAGTTAGGGGACCAATTAGACGGGGGACCAATAAGATGGACGGCCATTGGAATGGGGTACTATTGAGGCGGGGGACTATTGATATGGAGGACTATAGACATTATCCCCCTCTGGCTGAGACTTACCTGTGTATCACCCTGTCCTGGCTGTCTAGCTTGGGCCAGATTTATTGGAAGCAGCCTTTGGCAGGGTCTGCTCTATAGTCCCCTGTCTCATTGATCCTCTGTCTAATTGGTCCCCCATTTAGCGTAAGTTGTCTCATTAGTCCCCCATCTCATCAGTCCCTCCTTTTATTATTTCATCTCATTAGTCCCCTGTCTCATTAGTCCCCTGTGTTAGGGTTAGGGTTAGGGCTTAGAGTTAGGGGACCAATTAGACGGGGGACCAAAAAGATGGACGGCCATTGGAATGGGGTACTATTGAGGCGGGGGACTATTGATATGGAGGACTATAGACATTATCCCCCTCTGGCTGAGACTTACCTGTGTATCACCCTGTCCTGGCTGTCTAGCTTGGGCCAGATTTATTGGAATGGTGGGCTGTCTGTTACTTTGAGGTGCACCCTGTTGGGGTATTGAGGTCATGAGTCGTGGACCCAGTTGTTGGTTCCCTGGTGCAAGATGCTGGATGACCACAGGAACCTGGTAACCAACATTTCCTTGCATTCCTTGGACTTGAAAAGTTTGTCCCCCTAACAAGAAGACAGGAAAAATGTCTCAAGATTTTCTGTAACACAAGTTCCTGGATCTAAAATACACATTAAGTCAACCTGGATGATTGGGAAAAGATCCCATTCATCACCAAGACACAAGCTTTCCCCCTTCTAGTGTTTGCACGGGTAACCCGGGTACCCGGGTACCCGCCCGCCATCGTATTACCCGGTTCCAAATCTACTACCCGAATCTTAAAAAAAAAATGCATGCAAAAGGATCATCCCATTTACGCCATTGCCCACGGTAATGGACTAAAATATTTTGCCAATTTGGTAAACATTCTCCGAGACTGAGAATGAAGAGAGCCCCTTGTAAGTTTGATAGTTGTCTGTACTTTGTTTCTGAAGTTGAAATTTTTATCAGCGTGCGGCCCGATCGCGCTATCGTCACGTAGTGGGTTACTTCTCACACATCACATGTATATCGCTTATAAACTTACTCGCAAGCAAGCTATCTGACGGCCGATTCAAAATCACATCGTACTGTTTCACGCAGACATAGCAAGACATACTGCATCACCCCCGCCCAGCTCGCAAAGACAGTGCCGGTAACGTTCAGCATGCTAGGTAAACTGAGCCTTGCATGTATATACGATCTTATTATCAATACGGTATGCCACCTCGAGTATAATCCTCGAATATTTCTTAATGGTTAAAGGTGTCAGTTTTATGCAAATCAACACTTTGCCGCTATGTGCAAAGTAAAACGACATCAATGTAATAACACCGTAAACATTCACAATTTTTTTTTTTTAAATAGGCCAGTATATATTACGTTATTTTGCCCCAAAATGGCGCTCGAGCAGACTACGAAGTTTATGTGTGAAAGTTATGTTACCGTGCCTGGATGTCGACACGAGGCTAGCTACGTAAGAACGTACATACCCCATTAGCGATAATTCCAATGCACATTGCAAAGTTGTATTACTATTAGGGAAGTTCACAAACATTACGTCGTTTGTTTACAATCAGTAATTTTTGACGTGCAAGAGAATACCATAATACAGGGCTCTGATTAGTTGATAAATTTAAATCAGTGGTTTAAAAGGAGAAGCTTCGAGCTCTTACTGTGCTGGCTTTTCGAGTAGGAAAGCGTCCCAAAATTCAATATCAAATTGATATAGGCCTTGGGAAGTATAATTTTCTTATTTGACTGTTTTCTGTTACGTTTTTTTTTTACTTGTCATTTTGATCTAAAACAAAACGAGACGATTAAACCTTCTAACAAATCAAATGTTTTTGAACTTGGGAACTGTGATCGCTATACCTATCCAATACAGATGTTAATGTTACCATGCATGTCTTATGGCGTATGCCTTACAAAATGCTCATATCTTTTAGTCGCGGTATGTAACACCGGGTAACCCGGGTACCCGACGGGTATGGCGATCGGGTACCCGGGTCCTAATTTTTAGTACCCGTGCAAACACTACCCCCTTCACACAATTATGCATTGCTCTTAATCTTGTGAAAGCAAATCATAAAAATTTTACAATATAAATTCCGGAAAAGGCTGTAATAAGGATAAGCTTAAAGTGACACTGCGAGATTGTAATAAAGAGATACTTAAACCTCTGAAATTCGTGATCGCACTAGAGTCAGACAGCTGAAGCTGGAAACTGTTTAAGAAGTTCTAACATACTAAGAAGGACGCTTTTAGCTTCTTTTGGGAGTAATCTTTGTCCGAAGTGCAGTTGTAAATTGGGTATGCCAAATGAAATAGGAGTTCTTTCCTGTAATGAGCCCATCAGTCAGGAGCACGAACCAATGAAAGTATGTTTGTTTATGAATATTCATGAATAAACAACTATAGATGCACATGGGTCCATTCTCAACTGAAAGCAAAATGAACACACCTATGCAAATAGTGCATTAGCACTTGTTTGTATCTTCAACGAATGGCCTGTGCACAAACAACTATACTCAGGTAAGTGCAATGTTAGGCTTAGGCCTGCAATTGTAGTAGAAATGTTACCCACGCTATGGAAACTGTTGCCCAATAGCATGAAAAAAGAAGGAAAATCTCACCTTAAATCCTAAGGGGAATAGGGAAGAACGTTGCCTGACACAGCGAGGCAGCATAGGCTTAGACTACAGTGATGAACATGAGCAGTAAGGCCATGAGCCCTATAGCCAAACATTTTGCGTACAGCGAGCACATCCTAGCCTAACATTTGTCATTGATTAGTGTAATAAAAATATGGTACACGATTCCGTACATACAATACCAGTATACACTGGCTGCATCTTGATGGTTTGGTTGATGTGATCTCGAAAGCAGCTGATACATGAATATTCATAAAGTGACAATGACTGCTTTTCTTGAAAAATTTGTCTCGAAAAAGTCTACAAAGATTCAAAACCTGAATTGATTTAGCTCATTCCATTATTTATGGGGTTGTGGGTTGTTTGCAACCATCTGTGATATAAGGCATTTAAAATGATTACTAAAATTAAGGTGGATGGATCCTAGCAATTTCTTACCACTGCATGACAGTCTGATTCCTCTATGCGAGAACCCAGAACAAAATCAAATTCAGTTTAACCTATCTGCACTAGGCATACATACTCAACCATCATGCGATGAGTAACAAAGAAAGATAAAGTTTCCTTTTTTGTTTTGCCTAGTCTACAGAAATTTTGTTAGAAAATGGTAATTCCCAATAAATTTTTCTGACTAATGCAATCCCTGCAGGACTAATACAATGCATGATTCTGCTGATAAAGGGGACCTGATAAGGGGACTTAATATGATGCTGTTAATAGTTTTATTTTTAATTTGAAACTTTACAGTCTGCCAGTGGTTATGCAAAGTTAGGAAATGACCTAGGAGGTTCAACACAAAACATTTACATGATCCAGCAATTGTTGATGTTTTAGTCTAAACCTCACCTTGTGGTAGTGTAAGTGTAGTCGCACCTCCTTGTGAAATCTGTAAAACTTGTTGTTGTAATGCTAGAGTTGCTGCAGTGGCTGGTGAACTCTGTTAAAAAATAAAAGTCTCAGATCAAAAATATCAAGAAGCATTTATTGGCTTAATATTACTGTGTTACACATTTTCTGGGGAGAAAACTTCTCCCATTCTCAGAGGTCAATACTATATGTTGTATGACTATCAACAATAATTCCAGACAGCATATTTGGTCTGAAGGTAGAGCATCTGCCTCCCACCTGGAAGGCCTGGGTTCGATTCCCAGGGCGAATCATACCAAAGACTCTAAAAATGGAACCTACTGCTGTTTTGCATGATGCTCCACATAAGCAATGGAGTAGGGAAAACAAGCCAGCAAGCCACAACTAGAAAAAGGGCTGTGACCGGCTCGACTGGAATCAATATGTTGGAAACTGGGCCGTAAAACTCTATCTAACTAACCAACAATAATTCCAACAGTATGGTCAAGTGGTTACAGTATTCAACTTGCAGTTAGGATGACTGGAGTTCAAATTCAGGTTGTTTAATACCAAAGACTTCTGTCACTGGACTTAGTGCTCAGCATAAACAATGGAATAGAGAAAACAAGGTAGTGAACCACAACTGGAAAAAGAGCAGTAACCTGCCCAACTTAATTCAATTAAATAGAAACTCAGCTCCACTAAACCTCACCTTACTCCTAACTCACTAAAAACCAAAAAAAATTATTGCACAAAACTTTCAAAACAAAGGAGATGTGAAACTAGAAGTTTCAACACAAGAGAAGGATGTAAAAAGTTTGCACCTTTTATACTCACAATGAAACAATATAAACTATATGTGACATGATGCAGGCCTTAAAATTTCATATTTCCAGGTGTGCTACAAATAAGGATATTAAAGGTATTAAAGAGCAGTCCTCCCAAACTTATTTTGAAGAAAAACCTAAATAACACAATTTTCATCTTATTTCTCTTCAAAGTATCTTTCATTACATTTTATGATTTTACTATTGCATATTCAAGGTAAACCAAGCAGTTATTTCTGGTAAATTTCACATTTGAAGAGAAAAAACATTGTCACATGACTCCAAACAGCCAATCATGAAACTGCACAGTCTACTACACTTCTTCAATTTGGGATGACTGCTCCTGCCCTTTAAGCAGTGTGCTGTTTCATTTTACTTCAATAGAATTCCTCATTCAGGTGTGCAACAAATCAAGCCGCAAGTATTGATTTTGAGGTAAGTGATGGTGTGCTATCACACCCACACACCTAAAAATTAAAGGCAGGATGATACAGTGTACCATACCCCCATGAAATTTACCCCCACAGATTACACCTTTGCAGCCATTGGTAGTGACAGCAGTGCTGTAACTACAGTACAGAAAGTACTGTAGATGTGCCCTAGTGATATAATTACTGTATGGCAGTATTGCCTTCCCATGTAATGACACACATGATTTCAAAGCATTTCAAAGTTCAAATATTGTGTATTCATGGTGCTCAAAATCAGACTTGAGTGATGATTCCCTACCATAATTTATGCTCAAATGGTATGTTTAAAGTTACAAGTTTCATTTGTTTAAACTGTGGTTTGTAAGTGCTTTTTGGTGAAGTCGGTAATTTTTGTGCGAATTGGAAGCAAACAATTTTTTCTCTGTGCCAGTTGGCACTTGCCAGTGCTGGTTAGACCAGACTGGCATGGCAACAATTCTCAATACAATGTATGATTTTCCAAGCTGAGAGTTGTGAAAACAATTTGGGTCACAAAACATTTGTCATGGGATTGCAAATTTGTTCCAAAAGATTTGAAAATTTGTTACACATTAGAAATTAAGAAAAAAGTAAATCAAGTTTAGCCAGCAATTCTGTTTTGCTAGAGATGACACTCTAACAAAACCAGGCATGAACTAAACACATTGCTTACCCCACTTCTAGGGAGGTATACTTGTGATTCTTTTTTATGTAAATAGAACTTATACATTGATGACACACTGGCATCATCCTTGGGGCATAAAATGGAACATGGGCCGGCCGCATGAATAAGAATTTGCCCTGCACGTGTAGCAGACTATGCATGTATACAACAATTTAACCAATCAGCTGTCTGCATTTCCTGAATTGCTGGTGTTTGTTTGTTTTACCCCAAAGTATGGGGTAGTACATTTTGCTCTGTGACATCATATGCATAAGGTCTGTTAACTGGGGTCATGATCTACTTAAATGCGACTAAATGGGGTTGTCTTTAAAGAAAATAATTATTTTGTGGGATAATAAAAATAACTTTTCCTTGGATTTTCTTACCAATGTTCCAGAAAACTGTGATGGCTGTGTTGGAAGTGCTTGATATTTCTTGTCGTACAAAGGAACTGTAGGGAGCAGAAAAATGCACTGAGTTAATTACTTGCTTGCATGGTATTTACTGATACCAGCGTGCCCAAAAAAAGGAGCAAAAACCTCTTACTTGATTTGTCTGTTTTTAATGATCTAGTTTTTTTTTAAATATTACACATATAATGTACAATAAGGTGATATAGTTAAACAATTAAGACAAAATTACAGTAATATGTACACAAACTGCAAAAATAAAGGAACCTTGGAAGAAATATCAGATTTAAGAATTCCCAGTACTGTACTTTAAACTCTCAAGTCCAATACTAAAACCAAAAAGTGGTAGAACTTGTTGGTTTCACACTCGATCCATCCCTTTTGATTCCTGTAGAACAGGACAATTTGAAACAAGAGCTCAGTAGGCACTGTGGTTCCTTGATGGACTATAACAATTGCACAGACAATAGAAAAGCTGATACTTATACCCAGCATTGTTAATAGATCTATTTCCAAATAGCAATTACAAAGGATTGTGGGATACAGTTTTGGTGTTTGTCATTTTTGTCAAAGGCATTTTACTGTGGACAAAACTGACGCACACCCAAAACTATATCCCACAATTCATTGTAATTGCTATTTGGAAATAGATCTATACTTTACAAGCTGGGTATTTTGGTACTAATATTCCATGAAATAAAAGATCACATTTTTAAGGCTTTACTAAAATTCATCTTGCATAATACTAGGTGATCCTTCAAAAACATTTCCTCATTTATACGTGTATTCAGGCTTGTAATCAAACTTGATATTAATATCACCAATTTACACAAATGTGGTTAGAAAGAGAAAAAACTTGTACTTTTGTCATAAGTTATTTTTACCTGCTCTCATATAAAACTTGCTATTCATTTCGTTTCGTTTATTGTTTTATCGCTTTTACATATAAACATACACATATAGAGTACAAACTCAACAAAAGAATATAAGGACATATAAAAGCGAAAGGAAGTACACAAAAACCCCGGGGGGCTTGAAAATATGCACTTCCTGAAAGAGAAAAACAACAACAAGCAGACTACTGATAAACACACACACACACACACAAAAACTAATACAGTAGCTATTACTTTAAAACGATGTACCATTCGCCCTGTTTGCTATCTCTATACAGAAAACAGGGTTTATTCAGCAATTAAGCAGAAAACAAGTGGTAAATGGGGTGTGACAATGGAGAGATGATTAGTTTACCTCACCGAGCACAGTAAGAGACATGATCCACACATTGTTTCCAAGGGCAGCTAGACCAGTTACACCAGTGTGACATGTGCTCATTGAAATCTGCAAATTTCATTTATTGCCCTCTCATAACTTCAA
Organism: Holothuria scabra; assembly: GCA_037179385.1. Lineage (NCBI taxonomy): Eukaryota > Metazoa > Echinodermata > Holothuroidea > Aspidochirotida > Holothuriidae > Holothuria > Holothuria scabra. The sequence continues at coordinate 66,723,590 of CM074180.1, read as the reverse complement.
TTGATCTAAAACCTGTGTACAACTTGATGGAAGCATTACTGAACCAAAATAAGATGACCCTTGACCTTCACCAAACATAGCACATCCTTACAACATAACACATCCATACACTAAGTATGAAATCCATCCAAGTTTCTTACATTGAAATATCGTATTGAGGAGTTTTATAGTTTAGTGGCGTTTTAGTGACCCCAAACGACCCTGGCCTCCACCAAACAAAGCAGGACCAATCTTTGTACCATAATGCATTCATGTATTAAGTGTGATGTCTATCCCAGCTTCCTACCTTGAGATATAACTTGTTTACAAAGTTTTAAGTTTTTGACCTCTGGCGACCCCAAATGACCTTTGACTTCTACCCAAAATTACAGGATTATTCTTTATGCAATAATGCATCCATAAATTACATATGGGATCTATCTAAGCTTCCAACATTAAGAAATCATTATTAAAAGGTTTTTAATTTGACCGCTGTTGACCCCACCCGAAATGAACTATGACCTCTACCAAAATTGATAGGGCACACCTTCTCAGTATGGGGATCTATATACCAAGTTTCAGTTAAGTCCAACTTTCTCTTGTTGAGTTATTACCTACCCAAGCAAGTGTCACAGACACACCCACACATGCCAACCTGACTGCATTGGTTCATTTTGTTAACCAATGCTTGCATGAAAAGGAGAAACAAAGTACAAAATTAATAAACTGTTCTCTCCTCCTAAATTTAAAATAAGTAAATTGATGAGCATATTGATGGAAGTGCATGTAAACTGTACCAAATACATGTTTCAACAGACTAGAAAGCAAAAGACTTTCTTAACCCTTTACAAAAGCAAATGGCAGGGGATAACAACAACCACACAATATCATTTGTAAATACCTTTAGCAGGAGGTTCACGGCTTGGTTCATTTTGTGATCGTGACGAATTTTTGCTGCTATCACTAGATCTTTGTTCTGAGCTGCTCTTGTGACTGTGTGCTTGGGTTGAGGGTTCAGGTGCATTTGGGTCCACTGCCTCTGTCTGTAATAATTTGTTCTCCCATATCTGGTTCCAAAAGCAAGAGGGAGACATAAGTTTGCAGGATATTATAAAACAGGGATGTGCCCACATTGGGCACCACTGGGTGTTGACACCTGGCACTAACACATTTCACGCGGCACTCATCCCAAAATCATGAAAAACACATGGCACTGTTTTCAGTTTCCTAAACCATTTTAAAAATTCCTACAATTATTCAAAATCATTCAGTTAAATCCACAGAAGTGTTGAGCCGATTATAGGGAATATAGACCTCTCCCCAATCATGCCTTCAGATTCAGAATACCCGGCACTCAGAATCAAATAGGCACATCTCTGATAAAATTTTAATCACTGTGGAAATCAATCAATCAACCAATCAATATCTTTCACTGCTTACATCCCTTTTCAAATCTTGCTTAAAGGCCCAATCTTCTCATCCCAAAGAGTGCCAATTCTCCTAACCTTCTCACTTAAGCCCCTCCCACAATTGTCTGAAATTAATCCTTATCCAGACACAATCTCAGTTTATTGCTTCAGGGTGAGTATAGGAAAGTTCAGTGTGTGTACTCAAAACACTCTCAGTACAGGTCATGTTGTGTAATAAAAGCTTTGGTACTCTGCATTGCTTGAATTAGCTGCTAATCAAAGGGTTGAGCCAATTGATAATTTGGTAAACCCCTCCCAGAACTGTAGATTGGGATGAGAGGATTGGCCCTATAATTTCACTGTTTGCAGGTTGTTACTACTTATATAACAGCTTGAATATGTGATCACTAACAAACCTTTTGTACATATTTATTCAAAACTAAATAGTTCTTTTCCAAAATTTTTGACTTTTTTTTTTTTTATAGGTTCAGTTTGATCAGAGAGAATTACAGTGCTCCATGATCTACCAAGGCTGAAATAGTTCAGGCCTTCAATAAGGGCATGCATCACCATCACTCCTCTTAAATCACTGTGGGGAGTGTGGCATTTTGCACATATTGATGAAGAGTGGGACCTCATATGAACCTACCAGTCTAATTAAACAGCGCACCTACCACACTCCATAATTTCCAGAGGAGTGTGATTGTACATACTGTAGCCCACCTGGAAAATTCAAGGTCTGATCTATAGTTAGACCTACTGTATGCTCAGACACATCTCGACAGGCCCTAAGAGAAGATTTTCAAGAAGTTTGCCTATTTCTCTCATCCCAAACAGTACCAATTCTCCTAACTTTCTTACTTAAGCCTCTCCCACAATTGTCTGAAATTCATCCTCATCAAGACATATTTTCAGTTCACTGAGCACTTCAGGGTAAGTATAGAAAAGTTCAATGTGTATAATCTGATAATCAAAACACTCTTAGGAACATTTTATTCTCTGTATATAATGCAGCTTTAGGATTCTGCATTATTTGAACTACTGTAGTTGCCAAAACAGAAATGAGCCATTGGAGAATTTGTGTAGTCTGCTACAAAAATTGCAGTTTTGGGGGAGAGGACAAGCCCAAGTTTAACTGTTTTGGGGTGACTGCCATATTTTATTTAAATAAAAAACAGACCATCTTGCAATGTAGTATCATTAAAATACCAGCTCCTCATTTAATCCTTCCCAGCATAAAATTCCTGTTGAGACTTTTTGTCCTCTTTTCATTCACCAAAGGGTTTCAATTCATGTACAGTATTTCAAATTTAGTTCAAAAGTTTTCAAAAGGGTTTGGTTTATGCCAAGGGTAACTTGTAATTCCCTTTGAAACTTGTCGAATCTCCAGCAATATCCAAAGGGAACCCTTTGGGTGCAAAGAGTTAGGGTAATAACATTACGAAACATAACAAGTTAAAGGACAAAGAAGGGCTATAGCCCCATAAGATACCCTGTAGTTCAAATCCTAACCAAAAAGAGACAACTAAACCAACACCAAACAGGGAATAATTTATCTAGTAACGCATAGCAATTCGCTACACAAACAGGCCAAGTTGCTATGCAAATGAAAAATTGCTACACAATTTTTTGTGTGCATAATCCTTGCATTTTCACAAGCAATGTTTGAGAGACCTCAAAAATCTTCAAAACTGCTACCCAAAATTTACTAAGTGCTGTAAATTATTCCCTGTGACCAGTATAATTAGATTCTACCACAGGCATGAAAAAACTTGTCAATTATGTTAACCTTAAAGCAGTGCACTGAAGTTGACAACCCACTCAGAAAGACTGCTCCACTTATTTACAACTCTATGAGAAAAGCTATAAACTTCCTAATGTCCAGCCTAGCAAAACACTTCACAAGCTTCTTTAGCCACAAAACTTGTAAATCTGGAGCATGTCCCCGTAATCCTTCTTAACTCCAAAGTGGTAAGCCCAAGATGCCTAAGTCTTGTATGATAAGGCAAATTTCTTTCTTCATGGATGAGACAAGTGGCCCTCCTCTGAACTTGCTCTAGGCAAAACTTACCTTTTTCATAGAAGGGACTCCAAGCCTGAGCAGTATAGTCAAGATGAGGCCTAACCAACTGCTTATAAATACAAGTTCCGAACAACATCTTTACAAAAATTACTGAAACTTCTCTTGATCAGTCCAAGCACCTGATTAGCCCTAGCAGCACAAGCTGTATGCACTGCCTTGATCAGGCGCATTGCTAGGACTGTGTCATGGGGAGGGTTTTGGTGTCATGGAGAGGGTTTTGGTGTCATGGGGAAGGGGGGGTTGGGTCATGATATGAGGGAAAAGTCTAAGGATAGAAAGAAAAAGACCAATCTTTTAGGTGTTGTTTGCATTGCAATTAAGGTTGGGTCATGGGAGGGGGGGTTTCTAACCCAGAAACCCTTCCTGTGGCTACGCCACTGGCCTAGATGGCTTCAGGTCACCTGTGATAACGACATCCAAATCTTCCTCAAAAGTACTGTAACTTTACTTGAAACACTACCATTTATTTTATAGTCATAACTGACAGTTTTAGGGCCAAAGTGAAGGACTTTGCACTTACCAGCATTAAAAGACATAGTCTGAGACAATGAAAATCACTATCCAGACCCTTTTGCAATAGTAAAGAATCATCAGTCCTCATCACTGACTTTCCTATAGAGCTTAGTATCATCAGCAAACTTACAAATACTAGATGAAAGGGAACTATCAATGTCATTGATAAAAATTAAAAACAGAATTGCACCAAGAACAGAACCCTGAGGTAATCCACTTGTGACTGCCTTCCAAGACGAGACTTCCCATTTTAAACAACAACTCTCTGGGATCTACCAAGGAGCCACGTATTAACCCAGTCAGCAAATTTGCCCTTGATACCTAACCGACGCAGCTTAAACATAAGTCTACCTATGGAACTTTGTCAAAAGACAAGTCAAGAGACAAAGAAACATCCTCAAGAAAGCACAGGAAATTAGCAATGCAGGATCTACCAATAGGTACTGTAGGAAACCATGCTCATGCTGTGAAAGATTGAGTTACCCATTGACTAAAAGATATTTGAGCAAATAATCTATATCAGAAACCTTTTGGGTTCAGAGAATTACACCCCAATTGCTTCCCTCCAAAAGGAATTTTCCAGCTGGGACTGTTCCCAGGGAATATTTGGTACTCCAGAGCCCCCCCTCGCCCAACACCCCTCCCCCCCAAAAAGCCCCTCACCTACCCCCCAAAAAACCCTCCCCCCCCCAAAAAAAAATATATATATATAGGCCTAAATAAAAAGAAGGGTAGGAAACTTAAAATTCAACAAAAATTTGCAATATTTTTCTCATTAAAACCATACACATCAGACACAATTTCAAAAATACCAATTTTGTCTTGAACTAATTGCCTCAATTTTTGAGATTTCTTCTTTTTTCTGTTAAAACAATTTGAAAGGGACATATTGCACAATTCATTTTAACACCATACTACAAAACACACCCATTGATCATCTTTTAAACTGTAAAATTAGAAAAAAAACATACATGTACTGTACTGTACTGTACCAAGATCCAAATATGCTATGCAGTTGAATATGTTCAATTTTACATCCCAGCTCTTCACTAGCACTCAAGTCAAATTCACTCAGGTTCAAGACAAATTGACAAGCAATTATTGCACAAGGTGTTTCAATAAGGAAATGAGGCTAATAAACCTTAACTTTTGAAACACATCAAATACAAAGACTGTCCAACAACTAACTTCCTTATTCTCACATCCTTGTTCTAAAGCAAAACAGACAACACCAATGCAAAGTGCTGTTAGAAAAGATACTGAATATTCATTTTATTTAAATAATTTCCGTTAAAATTATATTCAGGGCATTTTTCATTGATCTGATTGGTCCCCCGTGACCTCCAATTCTAATCACATGTCATATATAAACCATAAGGTATATATGCAAATTTACCCAGTTGCACAGTCTCTTGAAATCATGGCCGCCGTCCTTCCATCGCTCATTCTGTGGACAACCAGCAGCGCAGTGTACACCGCACAAATCGTACGTACAGTTCATCGTTAATTTTTCATTATTTGTTTTTATCGTAAAAGCACCCACTAGATTAGTATTAAAGGGTACACAAGTAAGAAGGAGAATTTTTCATCTTATTTATGCTGCTTAAAATTATTTTATGACAATTTGTGGGAATTTTAAGGCATATTTAGCTGCCAGATTGTTGAAAACAGTCGGAACGCAGTGCTTTGTGTATGTCATTTCACAATGCAGATCAAAGGCATACTGCCGTAGTGCGGACTGACACGATTAGTACTAACCTGTTTCAGATCTTGCAGGACCTGTTCATCGACACCTTCGTCGATAAAAGCCTCACGGACGTTGTTAACGACATCATCGATGACAGATTTGTAGAGTTTGTACTACAAAAAAAATCGAAAAATGGGTACTTCTTTAGCTCACGTACACTACATGAGAAGCGCGAGACCTGGTAAACATAAACGTTAATTAGCTAGTGACTGACGCGTTACAAAATTGTACCAAACTTGGGGCCTATGTTACATTTTTCGTAAGCTCCAAATGGTGACAATAATTTGCAGTCTTTCATGCTTCAAGTTTTACGATTATGAATTGTTTTCCTCTATGTTTACAAGTCGATTGTTGAAAGTATCTAGCCATAGGGTAACTAGTGACAATGCAATGTTGCCGTATGCAGTCGGCGCCAGTACCTAGCCAACTGTAATATGGTTCACACACACTGAAAGGTTACAATGACAACGTTGTACTTGTAGTTATTACTAATTTCAATATCTTCAGCTGCAGGCAATGGTTAAGCCTCGTCAACAAACACTGCAAAGAGACATACTCACCACAGCTTGTGGAGTTGACATTTTAAAACTTAAAGAACATTTGCCAAAAATTCATTCAAAGCCGCCCGTACTTCTATCACCGCTTCACGGGCTCTCGGCAGCCACCTTGAAAATTGTCGTCTGGCGTATATATAGGACTAGAGAGAGAAGTAACCCCCCTACTGTAGGACGAGTCTATGAAAGATAGCTAAGTTTATACAGTTTTAGACTTTGTAAAACTCATTTCTCGGACAATTATAGCCAAATTATGTTTCAATTAAAACTGATTTGTAAATTTTGAAGTGTTTTAGTCGTAAAATCGTTCATTTAATGGTCAAAATATTTAGTGGGCAGGGACTAATTGTGGACTATTCCATTTATTTTTTAACATGCTTATTATTCTAAATCTTGGCACTGCCAGGTGTAACAGTAACAGTAGCAGAAGAATCAAATAAACTAGTACTGAAATATATCACAGACTGTGACAGTGTTTAGGCGACATCTGCGGTGAATTTCTTCCATATTTAAAGTGAATTAGTTCAGTAATTTGTGTTTGAATTTCATATATTTCTTGGTATCAAAATTCAAATTTGGTATAGTTTGGGAAATTTCTCAAATTTTTGAAAAAGTTGGCATATATATAAAGACCAGAATTACACAATGGCCAATGTAGCATTATAGCCTCCCCCTTTCAGGGTTACCATATCTATGTTTTGGAAGGCAGGACATGGAATCACGAGCTGGGCCTGAGAGACTTGGGGGAGGGGGAAAGGGGTTTAAAAGAGGTCCCCTTCCCCTTTGGCAATTTTTCGATCTTCAAGAGGTCTAAAGTAAGGAAAATCCAGTCAAACTAGATGTCAGGAGAAAATTAAAATTGAATCACTTTGAATGGAACCATGATATCCCATATATTCCTGTTAAAGCCTATTGAATTCCCATAAATTCCCATTTCATTCTGTTCATTGGGAATTTATGGGAAAGTCAGAGTCACACCCACAGGCGCATAGCCAGGATTGTGTCATGGGGAGGGCTTTGGTGTTGGGGGAGGGTTTTGGTGTTGGGGGAAGGGGAATTGGGGCACATGAGGGAAAAGTCTAAGGAGAGAGAGAAAAAAAAGCTGTTTAGGTGTGTTTGCATTGCAAGATTTCTCATACAATTCTAATGAGAATCTAATGAGAATGCCCAATTTGGCATGAGATCTCATGAGAATCTTATGAGAATGTATGAAAACCTTAATAGAATCTTATGAGAACTTCTCATAAGCAGTCATTTCTCATGAGAATCATAGGCTATGAGAATGGTATGCAAAAAAAAAATATAAAACATTGCCCAAGTTAGCATGAGAATCTAAAATGAAAAGTTTTTATAAGGGTGTATTGACTGAGTCGAGTCAATGAGAAAATCCCTCATTTTTGGTTATTAAAACATCCCATATATTTGCCTATTTTTAAAAATCTAATGAGACTCAACCTAGTTGTAGCAAACTTATATGGGCCCCATAGGGGTACACCCATATGGGGCCCATTTAATTGTGCATCCAAAATAACCAGTGCCTCATATGGGTAGCCCACATGTACAAGGAATATTAAAGCACTGGCCCATAATTTCCCCACATATTGATCAGTTGGTTACTACATGGCCATGGCCCCTAACCTTAGTATCCCTGGGTGCAAAGTCATGTGGGCCAAGATATAGGACCCATAAGGGTCTCATCGGAAAAGGTTTCATATGGGAATGGGATTTTTTTCCTGGGATGAGAAATACATAAAATCTGGACAATCAGAGCAACTTAAAAAAATCATCTCGTGAAGAAACCAGTAAAAGGAGGGCTATATAGCTATAATCCAGGTAAATTCCAAGACCTCAGGTAACGGCCCACCCCCAACTACCAAAGATTCCTTTGTTTCTGGTAACTTATAAAATGCTTAGTAGGCTAGCTAATTAGTTACTCCAATGTGAATTTTGTGGGACATACCCAAGCAAGGGAGGAAAAAGTTCATGCGGCTAGAATTCAATAGGGTCGTTTAGCCAAAATTTCCCGGGAAAAGGCCATTTTCTCGGGTGAAATATATAGACGTCTTATGTCGCCTGATGGCTAAATCAATCTATTGAATTCTAGCCTCATGTTGGGAAGCTGGGAGGCTCCTTCCCAGGAAATTTGGCCATCTGGAGGGAAATTTAGGCAGATGGAGGGAAATTTCTATTCCCTGTACATGAAAATATAGGGAGAACTGTGGGAAATTTTACTCCCTTCCAGGGAAATAGCCCAATTCTACTCCCTTCCTGGGATGCAAACATTTTTTTCCAGCCCTGGACACACCCAGTAGAATGTTCCCATTTGCTGATGTATCAACTAGTATTTATGTGAACAATATAACAAGACTGCTGCATTTCCAGTTAGCATGAAAAATAACCAAAATACTGTAAAGGAAGAAGTTCACAGTGAGGCTCACTAAAACCTGACAGACATCCCTAGTGATGCCTTGCACTGAAGCGTGTGGAAATATTTCTGCCTGGTTGGATTTGTGATACTTCCCTTAGGTTAGTGAAATGCATGGCTGTAAGGGGTTGATAGCACTAGCGTAGCCAGCGGGGGGGGGGGGGGGGGACAGAGTGCCCCCCCCCCACAAATTTTGGGGCGTTGGGCGATGTTGAAAAAATGAAGGAGAGCCAAAAAAAAAAAAAAAGATAAACGGCAAGAGGATGGAGGGAATTGGGGGTATTTTTTACAGTTTTCGGGGGGGGGGGCTCTTAGTCGTTACGATAAAGTATGCAGTCCCCGACGACGACTAGTCTCCCCGATGGTTTACCTGTTGTTTTGCTCCCAAGGGACAGTTTGACTTATAAGAACCCCAAATTTTCGGCGCGCTACGCGCGCTGTAGGACTCACTCCATTTTTTCAATACTTCCATTCCACATATCTAGGGAGTGTAAGTCCTGTCAACCTTGCCAAGTAACGGGTAGGCACAGTGTACAAGCTATGTAAAGGTCGTAAATTTCATCCCATATCACAAAGCCTAGTTGCTGTACTCTTGTGTGTGTCATGCGATAGGTCAGTTGGTGAGCGACTCATGGAGCATAGTTTGGCTATTTTATCGGGTATTCCAGGTGGTTTCGACACAATGTATGTTATCCCCGATACGTTCTACAACCCCTATAGTTTCAATTCTTTTCTATTTGTTCTTAATGATTACATAGGCTATTTTATTTTTGTAAGCTTACCAAAAATGTTCGCGCGCTTCGCGCGCTTTGCAATTTCACGATTCAGACTGAAAAGAACACTATCAGTGCGCAACTCGGCTTTTAAAATATTAAGTGATATTGTGCAAAATGTGCCCCAGGCTGCAATGGCATGGGATAGGCTCCTTCATATTCCCTGCTCACCACCCCCTCGACATAGGAGCTGTCGGAACTTGTGGTCGCTGGCATGGCCCGTCCCCCTGTCGGGAATAATCCGTCGCCTTCCCATGGGCGGTTTAGTTATTTTGGCTTTCAAAAGAGTTATTTCTGCGATAAAACCCAAAATGTTCTTTACGCTTTGCACACTCTTCCTCAGTTCCGTTACCTATAGCTAATAAAGTACAAGCCCTTCCCATCTTTTCAAGTAGATTAATAAGTAGAATAAATGGATTAATGCACATGTCGGGATTTCATCTTATTTCGCTAATCTTAGTTAATAATCTCTTGTGTCAGTCGTGCGGTACGGACTCGAAGAAGGAAGTGCAATATAAGTTGTGCCCGATATGGCCCAAATGCCGGGACGATTGACCTATATAAGCTTTAAATAAATACAGATTCTTTTTAGTGTAGGCTAACCCCCAAAATGTTTCGCCCGCTTTTCCACGGTTACATCAGTGCGGGAATATCTTCCTCCAGCATACACAAATTTTATGTCGTATATGACTCGCAATGGCAGGTAGAGTGAACAGGTTTTCTTCAAATCTCCCTCATCAACACATCGATCGTATCCTGACTGTCGGGGCTTAGGGTCGCTACCCACCCTACCCCTCCCCTGTTCGGAGAGTGGCCCTTCGTCGGGCAAATCCTGGCGCCAAGCCTGGAGGGAAGACACAATTTTCCAGTTATGATTTGTATATGTGTAATGAAGCAATGAACTAAAAAAAGAAGCTGCATTTTTTGGAGAGCGGCAACTATTTTGGAGGGGCGGCCAATTTCACTAGGAGGGCGTGTCGCCCCTCTAAAACCCCTTGTGGAGAACACTGGAATCTAGTATAAAAAGAACAAAATATAGCACCATATTGCATCTAAGCTTTTTGAGACAGCAACAAATTCCAAAAGGGGAGGGGGACACCCAGGGAGACAGGCCTGTAGCCAGGGGGTTCGCACTTACTCCTGCCCAGACCAAAATTTTTTATTTATTTTTTTTATTTAAATGGAGTTTTGGCGTTTTTCAGGTCAAAATGTCAATTCCGCCGGTTTAGCCAATGTAAGCCTTATGAGTAGCTGTTTTGTTTCAGTGCAACATAATTCCCTAGGACCCCATTGACTCGTACAGTAACCCTCTCACAGCCACATAACTCTGGAGGGAATAAGGAAAACATTGATACAAGATTGAAAATGTCCACAAATTCCAGCTTAGGTGTTCATCAGATCGCTCAATTTTGATGTAAAATTGCAAAACCTCCTTGGGTCAGGAGGGGGAGAACCACACCCTCTCTCCGTTCGGTCGCTCGGCTCCTCATTTGGGCGCTTCGCTCTCTCTAGAACCCCAGTGGCGGCGATGAAAAATGGAAAAGTGGGGGCTTAAGGTATATTCAGCCCCTCAATATTTGATAAGTGCTCCAATTAAAGAAGCGGAGAAAAATTCGAAGTTGGGCTGCACATATTCTTGCTTAGAACACTAGGGAAGTGCCGTTTCCGGCCATCTGAGGGGTTTGTAAAGCCAAAAATTTCCTGGTACGCTCCGCGCCAATCGATGGTAGAGCTCCGCTTAGAAACATGTATTAACATTTTTCATAGACTGATTTTTTTATTTTGCATTAATTGAGAAATTTCAGAAATGAGATCCATATTTCCAGGCTGGGAACATGCACCATAAAACATTCTGGAAGTGCCGTTTCCTGCCATCTAAGGGGTTTCTAAAACCAAAAATTTTCTTGTACGCTCCGCGCCAACCGATGGTGGCGCTCCGCTTAGATAGTCCTGTCGGTCAAGATCGGGGGCAATGAGTCGACTCCCCCCCCACAAAAAAAAATCCTGGCTATGCTCTGGTTGATAGGGAGACCATTATATGCCTGTGAGACACTTTTGCATGTTCACATTAAACTAAGCGTAAACACTCAAACTAGTGTAAAAAGTACAGCTTTCAGTTAATCTAGTTCAGTACTGTAATTACTGTTCTTTTGTCGGGACTGGTAAATAGGTAAATGTTTCATCCTGGAATTTGGAAATTTCATTATGGAAAAATTATGGAATTTAATGGGAACTCTGACATCAGTAGCGGTCAAGAGGTAATGGGCCTCCATTGGGGGAACGGGGGGGGGGGACAGGGGGACATGTCCCCACACAGGCGCATAAGCAGGATTGCGTCATGGGGTGTTTGATGTCATGGGGGGGGGGGTTGTCGTCATAGGGCATGACATGAGGGAACAGTCTAAGGATAGAGAGAAAAAATGCTATTTTTAGGTGTTTTTTGCATTGCAAGGTTGGGTCATGGGGGTTCTAACTCCCCCCCCCCCCCGTGCCCATGGCTACGCCACTGCCCCGCCACTGCCACCTCCCAATGTTAAAGTCCTCCCACTTTTTGTGACGTGTAACTTAAAAATTAGGCACTACCAAAAAGACTATACATGTAAGTTATGAAAGGTGACCTCTACCGATTATGATCGACTTACTTTATCAACTTTAATTCCACATGTTCACTTTGAAAATCGCAGAAAGATTGGGAGGCTCCGCGCGCTTGCAGTCTCATTGATGTTCTTTTTTCACTTGCATATCAAGCATACATTATTCATCGGGCTCTTATGATAATGTCGATTGTTTGTGTGCATAGGGCAGCCGCAGGTGTGGTTATGAAGGAGCACAACATTTAGGAATGTGAAGAAGAGGAATCGTCCCCATGTATGTTTTCATGATATCTGTAGTCTTTACAGTAGTGAATGACACCAGTCTGTCAAGCTGAAATCGGCAAACACATTTTAAGGAAATGGAAAATGTCTCGGTGTACATCAGTCTGCATGCAACTTTTTTAGAAAAATGTATTATTTCTAATGCAAAATTTCGACACGCTCACATCAAACATTTGTACAGCGATCCGACCATGTCGTATAAAATTTAGACCATTATCAGAGAAGTGGAATCACGCTGACAATTGCTAGAGAAAAGACTTAATTAGAAAGTAGAATGAGGTACATCTCCACCACTGTCTGCAGACAGTGTATGATGAGGTATCGTTCGAAAAACGTATTTTAATGTTTTTAACAATCTTACAGCGGTAGGCTCATGCAGTGGTGTCTCAGTAGAGAACATTTTCACAAATCCTTTGCAAGCCATAACAATTTTCGTTGTGATTCTAATTACTTACATAGGCCTAGTACACCCGGTGTTAAAATTCATATTGACCGTATAGTCCGTTGAAGTAATTACCCACACTTTCAAGATCATGTTTTGAAAATTTGCAGTCTCGTAACTCAAAATGTTGAACGTTTAGCACCGTTTTGCATCCGGGTCCCTCCTCTTAGACACCCATTGGCGTAGCTACAGGGGGCAGGAGGCTCTGAAAGTTGAAGAATTTGGAAATTTGCTATTTGTGAAACCAGTCTTCTGTGTGGTTTTGACAACTCATGAAATTCGGAAATACATCAACTAAAAGTTCTACATTCGTCATTATTTGTTTCAAAAAAGCAAAACTTTTGCGCGCCACAAATTGCAATTCCTAAGCATAAGTGCTCGCTCATACCTTTAGTAACATTTTCCGAGCTCTGGACTTAGTAAGTGAAAAATATCGGAAATTTGCTATATGTGACCCCAGATCATGAAGTGACACCAGTCACTACACTGCTATTTTCATAATTCCTTTTCAAAAAATTTTCTCCAATGTTAGCTCTTGACTCAAAAAAATTTCGTCGGAGAGCCTCATTTCGTAGCGGTTGGATAACATTATGTAGCAACAAAGATCTTTGGTCGCCGCTCAATTTCAGATTTGCCAATAGGAAATGCAAATTCTTCATTAATCCCCCAACTTTCCATATTTCCTTGCATGAAACCCAGAATCCAAACTTTTCTGCAATACAAGCTCCATATTTTCAAATATTTGAAAAAGGGCAAAAAACTGAGCGCGCTTCGCCCGCCGCAAATTACGTCCTTACTCCCTAGTACAGTGGTGTTCACACTTATCAAAAAAAGAAATGGAAAATTTGATGTTTGCCCACCCCTTCCCCTTCCCCTGCTCCCGAAAAAATGTCTAGCTACGTCGCTGTACACACCTTACCAAGTTACCAGGACAGGAGAAAAATTTAGGCCAGATGTCCCTCCCACTTTGAAAACCAAATCGACGCCACTGCAAGAGCTGCACGACAATAGAAGTGAAATTTCCCCGCGGATTAATTAATTGCCATTATTTTGTCCGCAATATTGACATAAAGTTTAAATATAGTAGAATTTTTTGCGGCCGTTTGTATAATCCTTCAAAATCAGATCCTTTCTATTGATTTTAAATTTACTTAAGTAAAAGGTTTTGCAGACGGGATGTATTTTCTACCCATCTCTATCCCCTTCAGAAAAGCCATCGGCCCGAAATCATTCGGGCCACTGACAAAAAAAAAAAAAGGGACAAAAGACATCATTCACAGCCCAGGAGGCAGTGTGGGTTCTTAGACCTCGGGTGTGTGCGCACAACTAGAAATGTTCAAGGGTACGGGCGACCGGGATTTCCAAATGGGGCAACCCAATTGGAAATCCCGATCGTTCAATTGACCTCTCCGGTAGGGCATCGGCGAAGTTACTCAAGAATAGATTCATTTAACGTCATTGGATAAGAGCAAGTTTCATGAAAATTGTTTTTAAAATAGCCTGACCGGTGACCATAAGATATAGTAATGAACCCTCAACAGAAGCGCGTAGGTAAAGGGAAGGGCGGCAACCATGACCCAAGCTTTAATACAAAATAATAGCAGACGTGGTACAAAAGTGGTCCCTAATCTTTATTAGGTTTGAGACAAAAATTTTGCAACAATATTTCGCATCTGGAGACCCCCTCCCTAGAAAAAAATCTCTAAAGACAGGGCCCTTGGACTCCCCGATCCCCATGTCTCACTCACAAAAACCCTTCTAATGATGCAATCAGTTTTATGCACATGCATTGACAAATAAATCCCCATGAAAAGTATGTACTACTGTGTAGAAAGCGGTTCATCTAACACATTCTGAACTAGGCATCTTCGTATATTTCGCGTAGGTAGCTCACTTTGAAAAGTGCTGCCATGACAACATGCCTTCATGTTTGATGATAGGCAAGCCGCGTGAATTGTTTTTACATTATACTAAAGCTGTTTGAGTTGTTTCGACTGTCACCATTTTTTTTTTTGCAGACCTGTGTATGTTTCTCTGTCAGTCTATCTGTTCGTCCAGCGTATGTCCGTCTCTTCATGGATTGCTTTCGGGGTTTTTCATCTAATGCAGTTTGGCCCAATTATTTTTGTTCAGACCTTCAAATGTCAAATATGTTCCCCTTGGGATTTAATTTCTGTTTCAGCATATTTTACGTTTTATTTGTGTGAAAATTGGCCCGGGGCATCGAAGGAGGGAGCTGAATCTTCGTTTTAATAACCGTGTGTCCTTACATGCAATGTGGTACCATATGTTACCTTTTGAACTGGAATTTGTGCTAAAATATTTTTCGTACTGTTATGAGCAAAACGATGCCTAAATTGGCCACAGTTAGGGAAAGCACACGGCCCCAACCCCTTCCCACTCCCTCTACGCTACTGAAGCTATCAAGTTTACTAACTAGTCGTTCATGACGCTTCGTTTGCCAATTTGCAAAGGTTCGAATGCACCAGGTTGAGACATTGCCTCAAGAACTGAAGACGTGAAAAATCGTCCATGGGACCCCGATCGGATTCAAGAGGACCCAATGGCTCGGATCCGATCCAAGAGGACCCAAGGGCTCCGGCCCATTGCATGGTCAAGTGGTTAGAGCATCAGACATGCAGTCCGGAGGTTGGGAGTTCGAGTCCTGACCGGGTCATATCGAGGACTTTAAAAACGAAACCTACTGCTATAATGTGCTTGGTGTTCAGCAAGCAATGGTGTAGGGGAAACAAGCCAGTGAGCCACAACTGAAAAAAAGGCCGTGGCTGGCTCGATTGAACCAATTGGTTGGAAACGGGGCCGTAAAACTCCATCTAACCTAACCAAGGGCTCAGAAAGCTCGGAGGTGGATGCCTTCTCTTATGTGTTGTTAAATCGATTTCGAATTCAAATAATTACGATACTTTTATCTTTTTTTTTTCATTTGACAGACATGATGAACAGTCTGAGGGTGGTATGCAGACCTAAATCGCCAGCCGACGTCGGGAGTGCGTGACGCCATGCGTCTATTACGACTTCTAATTAATGGAGGAAAGGAAATATTTTCTGGTTCAGTACACGGGTTCAGCAAAAGGTGACTGACAACTTTATCACTCGCCTGTCAGGACTTTGAAGCACAAGTCCATTCTCCAGATGGGAACAACCCATGGCGGCTGGGTTGACGAATGTTTTCTAATTCAAACTTATCGAGGCACGGATGTTTTGAACGCTGAAGTCCAGATTTGAAGACAGACCTAATTCTTGTCGTTTTTACGAAAACCGATTTGAGTGTTGATTTTTTTGTTCACAATGAAAATTTCCAATAATACAACCCTCAGAGATATCGGGCCCTGTAGCAGTAAGCTGAAACTCATTCGTGATCCCGGATGCCTTCGTGGAGAGAGATTGCGGAATGGCAGCCTGGGAGAGGGCTTTAAAGGAATTCCTTAACTCACTTGGGTGGGTCACACCACACTGAGCGATTTATATCTGAAAACCAACTGTTACGATATCGAAACAACAGTTTGTCTTTTTATTCACACAGACCTTACTCTCTATCAATAACTATTCCAAATTACCCTCATGGTAGACTATTTCTGCTGTCGTTATGTCAGTCAACAGAAGAATCTAAGTCGAAAAATCACTCCCATTTGAACGTGTCCGACAAATGCTATCAGTGACGTTACCAAATAATTAAGTTTGCACTTCATACTAACAATCTTGGACACAAACCACAGGTTGGCATATCTGAATTAATTCTAACCAGAGATGTCTCAAAGTTACAAAAATCGGACCTTAAATCCTAGTACTCGATATTGCCGTGTGGCTCGCGCTTCATATGTGAGGGATCCCCAATAGTTCTAAAATGCTTAACCCGTTGTGCTGTGCTCGGAGTCTTCATTCAGGTTTGTTAGGAATAGACTATAATTTCAGTACATCCGAAAATGTGAAGAAAAGGTGCAGAAATTTAATTAAGGTTTCCAATAAGTTACAAAACTGATCAGAAAAAAGAACGAAAAAGGCTTTTGAATGATATAGAGAAGGACTGGATCGTATCATCAAACCATATGCAACGTTCAACATACAAATTTATCGCTGTCCAGTGATTCCTTTCCTTAGGGAAGTTGATCACTACACGCTGTCCAGCGATTTCCTTCCTTTGGAAAATCGATCCCTACACGCTCGACTTTATTATAAGATATTTTAGAGACTGGGGTTAAAATTTCAAATCCGCGCTGCGAATGGTGAAGTATGACCTTATGGTTTTGGCTCTCATGCTAAACCCCTTTTTCAGCGACGCATTAAGGGTATATAGGTGAGTTCCAAGGTGTTATCTAGTAAGTGGTTGCGAAGAATCTACAGCGTTTGTAAGGCTAGGGAAAGATGGTTATGAAGAAGTTGCTTATATTGGAACAAAAAGGTAAGTAAAAGTTTTAATGTCTAATGTAAATTCTTCCCACAGTAAATTTAACTTCTAGGCATCGAAAGAAAATTAAAAAAAAAAAGACAAAAAAAAAAAAACGTGTTTTCCTCGCAGTGACCACATTTTGAAGGTTCCGTGTAAGGAAAATAAAATGGTTACTCTGCCGTTTAATATGTTGAGATAACGAATTCATTGCGTGATTTGCATGTTGGGGGATTTGAATATAATTGACTTTAAACTTTTTGTCATCAAAAGTGTACTAAATATTCATTTCTGATACAGGCCCGACTTGAACCAGTTGATTAGAATCTGAGCCGTAAAACCGTATCTAAGTAACTTCACGGTTCAGGTGAAAGGGATCCACCCGATTACGTCGTAATTAAGCGACATGTGTATGATACGCTGGCAAAAGGGAGTCTCGAACCTTCGAGGTAGAAGTTTTAATTACCAAATCCCACATAAAATCATGAAATCATTGTGTAATTGTGTGAATCATTAGTTCTGCCCAACCTCATCTATAACAAAATGAAAGAATTGTAATGTGGGTATTAATGTGGAAATTTTTTCGAAGTGTGGTTTTGCTGTCAAATTTAAGCTCTGTATTCTTTTTTATAATAGAAAGGGTGAAGGTGATAAGTAGCCCTGTATAAACAATGGACGAAGTTAAAAATTTCACGTACATTAAGTAATGCCGAAATAGACGAAGAAAAGTTAGAAAAAATGGCGTTTGTCTTTATTCTTACGTAGTTTTTTGTGAAGGTTAAACAGGGACCGCTGTGGCTTTAGTCCCCACACTTGTGGAATCTAGGGACCATCTTTACTCCATTTTGGGCCGCCTTAAACTGCATGAATTTTATTAAACTTGTTGGGCCGCTTCGACGGTTAGTCCTCTCACTTCAAAATTGTCGCCGCGGTCTCTGTTGCAGCGTAACCTACAAAATTTCCAGAAAAGCTAGCATAGTCACGGGCTGAATCACGGGTCCTCGTGATAATCGTACATTCCCCCGGTAATTTTGCAATTGTCGCTAGAGACCGATTGCAGTGTCTTATCCTTCAATTTTGTTACCCCTTTCCTCCAAAAATTACCATGAACAATTTTGTGGACTTTTTTATATTTTGTGAATATACTTTGGCAAGAGTGTACCATTCGTGGGTGTGAATACAATTTGTAGTTTCATGTTGTTTGGTCAATCTTCCGAAAGAACATTTCCCCATCAGTAGAATATCGCATTATCGGTTTAAAATTGTACGGGAAGCAGTGGCGGCACCAAGGGGGAGGGGGCATTTCCCTCAGTCAGAACCTTTGCCCCAGTTGCCACCCAGTCGGCTCCGGAATAATAGTCGCCTAACAGGATTTCAGGCTTTTTTGCCCCCAGCATTTTCTTTTGCCCTCCATTTGCCCCCCCCCCCTTTTATCCTGGTACCGCCACTGACAGGAGGAGCATCACAAAATTCTGAATAGCTCAACAGATCACCAGCTTTTCAAACAAAGGGAAAATATTATTACATGGGACAAAATCTTGATTGCGCGGTAACGATGTACCTGTTAACGATACTGGAATAGATGAATCAGATTAGCTAGTTGTTTTTAGTGCCTGTGGGCAGCCATTAGTGGGGTCCATCAGCCTGAATCGTCTGTATGTATCGTCTATGTCAGGGGCGGATCTAGGGTTTGGAGAAAGGTGGGCGGAGACATCGGCCGATCGTCGGAGGGGAGCGCCGAGGCGCGAAGCCACGGCAGGGGATTCGGGGGCCCCCTCCCTCCCCCCCCCGGAAAATTTTGGGATTGAGAAGGGCTTAGAGGCCATTTCCGAGCATCTGAGGGTTACACTTTGCCTTCCGAAATCCGGCATTTTTTTTTATAAATAAACGAAGTGTGGATGCAAATTTTCATTTAGTTAGGTTGGAAGCAGTCTCACATAAGCGGCATACATGATACAGACCTGTATCAGGTGATGGGCAAAATTACAAAAATCATCATTAATCAACAAAATCATATATACATCCCAACCTTGGACAGCTCTCAGTCTCTTGAACAAGGGTTGTACGGTGCCGGACCCTACGTCACGTAGGAATTCAATCGGCCAATTTCTCCACCAAGATTTGTATAGGTTGATAGCGGTGTTGCTCTGGAGAAAATTACAAAATTCGGAAACGGTCTAAACATTATATTTTATTCAATTTCTGCACGGGAACTCGGGAAGTATCGCGGGAACAAAACGGTTTTGGGGTTTTTTCCATTTTTTTTCAAGATTTTAGGAAAGGAATAGGGTTACACGATATAGGGGATCACGTGGGAACATTTTACGAGGGCTTGTCTAGACAGTTCTAAAAGGGTGTGCTATGGGACAGGAGATTGCAGTGTCCGCTGATGCTTATATTAGGCCTGAAAAAATCTTAGGTCGCCGACAAATAGGGGGCGGGAGCCGGGTCCGCCCCTTGGATCCGCACCTGTATATATGTGCGTTTTGGGGCAGTATTACCGTATAAAGTGAAAATTTTATTGCGGAAGAAAGCACAAATTAATGGCCGCTTTGTTTCTATCAGGGAGTTGCAACTCCCTGTTTCTAGTTACCAGCCCGGGCAGTGCTTTTTCCTGCTGTCTGAGGGTTCTCAATTTTTCAAAAATATCTGTGTGCTCTTTCTGGCAGGATTACATTTTTCGGGAAAAAGTTCTGTCCCTTCCAAACTGAAGTACGCCTATTTTAGTATATAAAATATAAAACTTCAAATGTATGGGAAGCCGAAATTTTTTCGCGGGAAATTTTCCAATATGGTCGGAGGGTCTTAATCTGCCTAATGATGTTCAGTAACCCCAACAAAACTACACATCACCCCTACATGATTTGTCTTATATGAGGGTCAGATTCTTCCATTAAAAACCCCCAAATCTGTCATAGAATTACGATTTCTCCCCAATATAAGCTTCAGATTGTTAAAAGTGTCAAAATTTTCCAATTTCGATGGATACTCGGTATAACAAATAACCAAAGCAAACGCTTTAATTTAAATTACCCCGACATTCTACCTAATTTTGCTCTTGAAAGGCATAGCACTTAATGTAGAACCCAAATTTTTCATTTTAACCTTGCTAAAAAACAAATTTACTTATATTAAATCCCAATATTTCTGCAATAAAATAAGCTCTTCGGGCAAACTTCTAGTCTCGTCTTGACACCTTAGTACGTTAACCTAGACCGTTTACATGCATAACCTCAACAGAATTTCAGCTGTCGCGTACAAAACGTTTTTGATTTGCCCATATGAAGGATAGATTCTTCAATAAATACCCCAACTTTTTAATGGTCCTTACAATAGTCAGAATGGTTTAGAAAATTTTAATTTTTTTCTTCAAAAATAAACTGCAGATTTTTTAGAATTTGTTAAAAAAAAAGTAAAAAATTTCGGCGCGATGCGCACGCTGCAAATCCTGCCAAATTACGTCCTACCAGGACTAATATCGCCTTTGTCGGGGCCTTGAAATGGTGGCCCATTGTCGGGGAGCTTGGTTCCCCCTGTCGGGCAAATCCTGGCGTCACCCCTCATCAAACCCTTATATTCAGTGAAATTGAACGAATAAAAATACAATTAAGTGTAAACCATCCATGATACAGTTAAGCAAGAAATTCGAAAGGTTTAAAGGTAATGGACCCCAGTTATGGCCGACTGAAATCAGACCATCACTTGCTGTCTCGTAGCGAGTGAAGGAGAGTCCCTCATTTTCCGCGCTGAAGATTCGAACATTTTGCGCCGGCAAGAATCCGTGAAAATTTCAGCACGAAAACACCATACGCAACGTCAGCAGGTCCCATTGCCCCGTTTAAGGCTTGTTACAAACTATTGCGAAGTCCCCCCCCCCCCACACACACACACCTGGTGGCACGTTACACTTAACGATCGAAGCTGAATCACGAAGCTCCTTTGAGGATATCAGATGATAAACAGATGATGGAACCGGCATCAATTGTCGCAATGGCCTGTTAGAGGTTTTTCCATTGTGCTATTTGCCCAACCCATATAGAATTAAACTGTCTGATTTACCCCAAATACTTGCCCTATTCAGTCAGGTTTCAGTGGCACTTCAGAGGCGATCACCCCAGTCCTCATAACCAGTACAGCACAGGTGCGTCGATACTGGGGGGACATTGGCCCAACCAATGAAAATATTGGGGAAAAACACATCGCTTTGGCCCCCTCCCCCAAGATAAAAAACAACCGGCAGAATAATCAAAGTATAACGTACTACACAAATGACTTCAGGGCTTCGATAAAACGTCAGTTTAAGCCTATGAAAGTTATCATAATACATAACACTGAATTGATGATGTGCCATCCAAATCCGGTATGGGACACGATGTGTGGTGCCGTTTTCTGGAAAACTTTTGCCCCCACCAATTCACAAAGCAGATCGACGTTCCTGGTACGACAATTCGGAATCAACATATAAAAGGTTTGAAAAAAAAATGGAAAGCATCGAAAAAATTTGTAGCACAGGAATACCTTTGGACCAGGTGCACAAACAGCAGACCACTTCTGCATGCGGTTTCAAGGTGAAGGAGTTGGTCCAGACTGCCGAAGCCAACAAGCTCTTCGGATTCCCTTTTTTGGAAACAAGTAAGCTAAAAGGTAAATTACATTCAGCTCATGGCGGTTGGAACAGTGGCGTAGTTGGACTTTTTGACAGGGGCAGTGGCGTACGAAGGGGGAGGGGGGATTGGTCGTGTTCCCCCTCACAGATACCAATTTTTTTAGATCCTAAAAATACGCAGCCCTACTTGAGTAACACAGATTTTACTTCCTTCAAAAGGTAGCATATGTAATACCAGATTGCATATAAGGACACCCAATTTTTCAAACATTTTCAAAGGAAAAGGATTGTCTCTTCAAGGTCGCCTCAGTGATGTCAATTTTTTTAATTCCTAAAGTGGCAAATTCCGTCAAATTCCAAATTTTACCTGAAGGTGGCCGCTGTACCTCCCTGGTGGTATAGGTTGCCTCCAAGGACACCTACCTTTTTCATAATTCTTAAAAGGGAGGGACCCATCCATTAGACTCCTTCCCGTGCCGCCATCATAGACGAAAGAGACGGGGCAGTCTGGGAACGTAGGGTGCTCAAGTGCGGTAAGCAATAGTTTTTCAGTTATCATGAAAGAGATGCAAGGGGTAAAATAATTAACACGCGGGAGTTGGAACAATCGCAGACAATTTTATCAGTTCAGCCGATCTTGTATGTGGCCAAAAGTCACAGTAGATAAGCATCGGCGTACTTCCAATTCCGTTGTATAGTTCCCCGAAAAGATTCTAGATGACTCGCATCTTACTGATTTTTTTTTTGTCATTGCAAACAAAAACTAAACATAAAGACAGTTTAGATTCTCTTTACAAGCATGAAAACGCAAATTTTCGACCATCTGAGGGTCACATTTTTTCAAAAAAATTTTTTTACGCTCCGCGCCAACCAATGTTAACGCTCCGCTTAGACAGTCTTTCGGGCAAAAATACATTTTTCTGGTAAAACTAACTTTTAATATCTTCCTGATCACTTTGCACTTTATTTTGAAGTGAGCATTTCATTGCAAACGACAGAAGAAGACAGTAGCTCGTTAGATTCTCCGTATAGGTCTGGAAAATGCTATTTCCAGTTATCTGAGTTGTCTGAATTTTCAAAAATTTCTGCACGCTCCGCGCCAACCAATGGTTGTGCTCCGCTTAGATAGTCTTCATGGCAAAATAACGTTTTGTTGCCGAGGAAGAACCGAAATCTGAAATGCTCCCATTAGCCTATATGCCGATTTATGCTCTTTTATTTTGAATCCTAAAAGAGTGCACATTTAAAGGGCCAATCCTCTCACCCCAAGCTACACTTCTTGTAGGGGGATACAGGAACTCTCCATTGGCCCAGCTTTTTGATTGACTATTAATTCAAACAATGCAGATTTTCAAAGCTTATATTACACAGCATGAGCTGTACTGAGATTGTTTTTGTTATCCACATAAAGCTTTTCTGTACTCACCCTGAAGCAATAAACTGATATTGTGACTGGATAAGGATGAATTTCAGACAATTGTGGGAGGGGCTTAAGTAAGAAGGTTAGGAGAATTGGTACTGTTTGGGGTGAGAGAGCTGGGTCTTTAAAAACAAATTTAACTTGGAAAGGTAGCGTAAATGGCATTATATTGCATGAAAAGACACGAAAGTTTCAGTTTTATCCTCATGAAACACCACATTTCAACTCTTAAGACTGTTATATCAAAGTCAAAAATCTGGCACCATTTTGCGTCTAGGCTCCTTGAAAATGCTTACAATTTTAAAGAGGAGCTGGTACCCCATCCCTTTAGGCCCCTAAGGCCCCTCCCCTAAGGCCCCTTTCCCAGCCGACGATCACTCAACAGAATGCATGCCTCCCCCCCTTCAGAGAAATCCTGCGTGCGCCACTGGCCAGGGGGCAAGCAACCAAAATTTTCCGATATTTTTGAAGTGAGAACACCACGGTATTATGGACGTAATTTGCCCTCTTACACCAACATTTGTAAATACCGGCTTGTATTGCCGTTGAAACGGTTTGGTCGGATTCTGTGTTTTCTGTAAAGAAATATGAGAAGTTGGAGGGGATAACTGAAGAATCTGCACTTCCTTTTTGGAAAATCTGAGATTGCACGGCGACTGAAGATAACATTTGCTACAAATTGTGATTCAAGGCTGCCCCGGCGACATTTTAAGTTTCCGTCTTTTTTAGAAAAAAATATTTCAAAATAAAGGATGGGCTTAAATTGGAGAAAAAGTATGGAGCTTGTATTGGACAGAATTCGGAATTTCATGAAAGAAAAGTTGGGAAGACCACACTGTAGTTCACTGGTGTAACAAATAGCCAATTGTTGGAATTTTTTAAATTTTCAGAGCCAGGGGGCAATGACCCCCCTGCTCCTGCAGCTACGCCACTGAGAAAACGCCTACTATTAAATGGTTCCTAAGACCTTGATGAATTCCAGACTTTTCGAGTCTCTTCCCATTTTCCTACTGCGTGGGGAAACTTGAATGAATAAACTGGGATTACACCAGAGAGCTGTACAGCTCTCTTGCCAGAATAAAGTAAGGAGACTCTTTCGGGATAAAAATATTCCTGCTCTAGGAAACCTTTGCTTTAAAAAAAAACAGACTGAAATAAAGTATTTGTAGTGGGAGTTAATTTAAAGTGTACCTCAAGTCAAAAAAAAAAAAATCAAAAATATATATATTAAAGACCATGAAAAATAAATTCTAACAGTCTATTTCCCATCTCCATAGGACATTCCGAGCTGAGATATCAAATGTTGAAGTTTACTCACTCAAATTAAATGGTACATTGCGCAATAATTTGTGACGTCATCCTTGTACTACTTAAATTACAATCTTTGTATTTCTTAGTTTTTCCGAAGGTTACTGCACCTTGTACAAGGTGTGATAGCACCCTTACTCTTATGAGGTGATTTAATTAATTAAGCCCCCTTGTGCAACATGCTATTCAAGCAAGCAGGAAGTGTTCAAGGTCATAAAATCATTTTCAATTTTAAAGGGAAGCAAAGCACGTTATATTATGTGAGTTGTACAACAAGAAATTCACAAATAACTGCGCAATCGACCAATTTGTTTTAAGTGAATAAACTTCAACATTTTATATCTCAGCTCAAGAAGGTCCCATGAAAGTGGGAGTTTGACTGTTAGGATTCATTTTTCATGCTTTTAAATATATATTTTTTAATTTTTTGACTTGAGGTACACTTTTTAATGGCCCACAAAGGTATGGATCAGCTTTGCATATGTGTTGGGGTATGAGGGAGAACAACTTCCTTTAGCCACAGAATTTTCGTAGCCCAGACCAACGGACCCATTGAGAGAAATCTGCCCCTGAAAGGCATGACATCGGACATCACCTGATGATCTGAAAAACAATATCATAGGATTGATGATCAGGGATGGCGCCTAACAGGCGACCAAGCTCCCCTACATGCGGGCCAGCATCCCGAAACCCCCAACAAAGGCAATGAGCCGTCGAGAGGAGGGAGGAACAATGGAATAGGGAAATCAGTCCAGTGTCCTACAAGTGAAAAGGGGCAACATAGACACCACAAAATTTTAGTAAAAACTATTTATATCAAATACAAGTTCTCAAGTTTCTTTCGCCTTGCTCAGCCTCATGAAGGCCTGTATACACGAGCAACATGTGTAAAACATTCTCAAAACACTTCACCTGCAGCAAACCCCAAAACATGCTTGTTTTCGGTTTGCTGCACAGTGTAGACAGAGTAAAAAACAATTTGAAAACATTTTGAAAATGTTTTGAAAAGAATTGACAGGACATTTGTTTTGCAACATTTCCAAAACATTTTCAAAACATGTTGTATACCCTGTCTACACTGGGCAGTAAACCGAAAACAAGCATGTTTTGGATTTGTTGCCAGTGGATATTTTGGAAATGTTTTGCAAATGTTGCTCGTGTACACAGACTTTAACAGGGAGTGTAACAACTCCCTGCTCATAGGTTTGTGAGGAGCTAATGGGGACATGGGTTAGGTTAGAAAACTAGATAGGTTTACATGATGAAATGTTCCCTCTTACTTTTTGTTACATCTTTCATTTCTGCCTGATTAACTCTTATCGCTTCAGGGAGATAAAGAAGCCCTCCACGTGCAGACTTGATGAAGCCAAGTTTCATATCTACTTTATTGATTGACAGTAAAAGATGTGTTTCAATACACAAAAAGTTATGTAACATTTGGGGTTAGCTAACAGTTCAGTCAGCATGTGTTAATTGCTTTTCACGCAGTGTGAACACAATGAAAGCATAGCTCATTTGAGGTTACAGATCATGTAACAAATTCAGATATTAGTTACACCCATACCGCCTTTGATGTACTGGGGTGTTTATGTTCCTTTTTCAAGAGGCGACATCACAGCATGTACGCCTTTTGGCTTAATCTAGCGGGGTCGATGGCCATTCTTCCACTTGTGGGACAGTGGATTGTTATCACTAGGGTCACTGCTTTGGCATACTATCACGCACAACGGCAGTTGGTTCTGTTTTTAGTCTTTGGTATGGCCCGGCCTGGGAATCGAACATTTGACCTTCCGAGTAAAAGTCAAATTCTCTATCACCTACCAAGAACACACACACACGCGTTATGTGGTCTATGTGATACATAAGCCAAAGAAACGAAACGACACAATGACGGGGAAGATCTAATTTGTGACGCCCTTGAGAGGAATTTTTTGTCTAGTTGTAGCAAACATTTAGGGAGTGGCGGTGCTAAGGGGGGGGGGGGGAGGGGGCAAGAAGGAGATTTCCCCTCAGATTTTGTCCTTTCCCGTGTGTTCCTCTCCCCCAAGTTAGGTCAGAAAGGAGTTAGGTTAACCGAAAAAATAATAAGTATACCTCTCCAGAGACTCAATTTTTCATCCAGAGGTACGCCAAGACCTCAAGGGGTTTGGGGGGGGGGGTTTCGCCCACCGGACCCCGACCATTAGAACCATTGGTCTCGGTCTCGATCGCGCTATTGTCTTATAATCCTCACGAGATGTCTACGAGTTTTTCACGTGACGTATTTCAGCCATGATTTGAGGGAAATATATTTCTGTACAGGCTTTCCCTCAGAAAAAAGGTTGCCGCTATTGCCCGTTTGTAACGTCACTGAGAAATACCTACGTACGTCAGTATGAATATTTTATGTTTTAATGCCTTTTCGAACTGTTAACAGAAATTTTTTTTTCCCTTTCAATGTGAATGGACAATAATTTGATCTTTCTGTCCCGAACCATACTTCAAAAGATGTCAAAGTGAAACAGACAAAAATTCTTTTTTACCAAAGTTTGTGTGTCAAGCAAGGGTATACAGGCACTGCAAAGGACACAACACAAACTTCCAGTAAACAACACAGACACAAATTTTTTTAATATTTATATATTTATTTATGCTTGCTTTTATTATACTGTATATGTAGCATGAAAATATATGTATGGCATCAATTCTGCTACTTCGCAGAATATCATGGCTAAATAATGTACAAGATTGCATGAAACATTCATTTTTTGTAAAGCACATTACTAGTTGTTCAAAACAGTCTATTTATTTCATATAATTCTGGAATAGCACCCTCTACTATTTAGATTCATAACTGAAGCATAGTATAATCATCACACCTGTACTGAATACATAATAAAACGTAAACAATAGCCCTAATCTAAATAAAATTAATATGCAATGAGAATACATTGGCAAGCTGCCTATTTGGTTGAGATGATTTGTTGGGGGCATTTGTAATTAAAACTAACCCTCATTACTTCATCCATAAAAGCAGAGGAAGAGCAAGGCAAGGTGTTGAAGAGAAGGGACGGGGAAATTTCCAGGGAGGGGAATTTTTCGGTGGGGTAAGATATACCAAGATGTATTAAGGAAATAATAAAGTTTGTGTTGAAAGAGCTTTTGCAGGGGAGGGGTCATTGCCATTTGAGGAACCATGATGAGCCATGGGAATATCAACTCTTGTTTAATTATTGCTTAAAATTGAAATAATGCAAAAATGGGCAAACATTGGACCCTGAACATATTGAATTCCGGGAATATCCGGCAGACCACATCTGTAACTGTACTCACACTAAGGCACAAGTCCATGAACTCTTATTGTGAGAATGGAGTTGTATCTATACTCTCACACACTTATAAGTTTTGTATTAATATCAATGCTTCTGTACCAGCACACATCAACTTAGTACAGTATATGATGTGATTATGAGGGAGTACAACTGAGTCCATAGCTGTAATTAGACATTGTACTCTTCTAGTAAGAATGGAATTGTACTCATACTCATACTTATTTATTTTAAGAGTTTCTTAATGCTTCTACACATACTAATGAAATTTGTGTACTCAGTTGTACTCTAATACACAGCACACATCAACCCAGTGTACTGCAATTAAGAGCGAGTACAGCTGAGTCCACAGATGTACTTTCTTGTGAAAATGGATTTGTACTTGTCCTGATACTCTTACATTTTAGAGATACATACATATGTCAATGCTTTCACACCAGTACACATCAAAGTTGGGTATTCATATTGAGAACCACACACCATAGTTACTGCCAATTAACTTATGCTGTGTTTCATATGACATTTTACATTTTTTGTTAATGTTTGGGGGAAAGACAAAAAACCCAAATAAACATTTTTTTTCGCACTTTGGTTCTAGAGTAGTGGTTTGTCATTTTGCAAAAGTAAATCTAACTGCATTCAGCCCTTGTGTAACTACTAACTACAAACAAATGAATACTTAAATGGGTACGTCACTATTTCACTTTGGAGCAAACTTAGTTCAGTCTTTCTAGTAATTGGTGAGAAACAGCGCCCTCAAATTCTACAACCCCTTTAAACTGTTCTTTTTCAACTGGCAATTTAGGCCCAGAAACAACAATTCAACCACATGCATCAACACAACTCCACTCCATTGCATACATGGTCAAATATCTCATTCCTTGAAGCAAGTTTTGGCTGACATCAAAAACCCCAACCCCTTTCTTTACGCCTGTCAAAATCTGTGTAGTACATATAGATAACTGGGAAGCAGCTGATGTGACCACCAACACGACAACAGTTCATTTTTTTACCCCCAGTGGGATAACTTACCAATTGTAATGTCACATAAAAATCCTCTTTAAAATATTTTTTCTTTGGTTTCTATAATAAAAATGTAACATTAACCATCACATACTTATTTAAAGAGGAAAAAATTTCCACACATTTCAAGAGCATTATTAGCCCCTCCCTCAACAGCACCTTAAGATTGGATTGTATAACTAGCAAAGCACCTCATTTCAAATTCCACTGGCTTTAAACTTTTATGAAATGTCTCAGCCATAAAGATAACTTTAATATAATAACTTAAATAAAATGTAACAATGGAAGCAATTGCTTTGTAATATTTTTACACAGTCCTTAGTGACTGTGACAGGCAAGCATACAAAATTGTACATTACGTAAGGTTAAAGGGGCAAACAGTTTTTTTTTACAAGTTTTCCTCGACTAAACTTCTGTACCACAATCATACATTGAGTTAAAAGTAACAAAAATGATCTGTCATTATGGTCTGAAATAACGCTTGTGATTGGTTAGATAAAACCCGGTACACACTTCCACAACAACTAACGACACCAAGCAACGAGAAATATTGCCTCAGCTGTAGTCCTGGAGGTGTGGCCAGTTTCACCACTAGAGCTCTGTCGTGACTTAAGCTGTCGGTCCGGCCTTAGTTGAGTGCAATTGGGGCATTTTAATTCGGGGTCACACGGCCATGACTACCAAAAAAGTGTCTACGACTAATATGCAAATTGTCCATGATGGAGAGTCTTCGGTAG
Source organism: Holothuria scabra (assembly GCA_037179385.1). Classification (NCBI taxonomy): domain Eukaryota; kingdom Metazoa; phylum Echinodermata; class Holothuroidea; order Aspidochirotida; family Holothuriidae; genus Holothuria; species Holothuria scabra. The sequence continues at coordinate 66,693,982 of CM074180.1, read as the reverse complement.
TTGTGGCGGTGTGTACCGGGTGTGAAGATGAGGCTGTCTAGACTTGATCCATTTGGAATTTTGCTACCTGAACAGAATAACAAAATTCCCTTTCGACATTTATTAAGGCAGAAGTAAATTTGCTTCTCACTTCAATGTATGTCAGTTCTGGTAATTAATCAGTTAAATGAAGGAAAAACAAAAGGCGGGAACAAAAATCAATATTTGCTGTCAACCTCTGTTTGCCCCTTTAACATAATAATACAAATATGTTCAGTTTGGTGGGTCAGGCATTGTACTTAAATACCATAACAGAACCATTCCAAACAAAATATTTAGGAATAGAAAATATGAGATAGGGCAATATGGTATACTTTTAACTGAACTTTACATAACTGCAACTTAAAACACTTTTCAGCTGATGTCTCGATCCAGCTTCATGCAAGCAGTTTCATATACATATTTTTCTTAAATTTTACAACGCATTTGTCAAATCCATATAACATTTTCAGTGTTTGATAACATCCTTAGAGCCCCAAAATTTTATTTGATGAAACCATTACCATGGCAAAGTATTTGATTAAATCCCAGAAGTCTTTATAATTCAAACATGAAATTAAATCTGAGTTGATATTATAAGAACAAGAAGCACCATTCTATTGCACAAATAAAACAAAAATTCTCTTTATTGTAAAGACTCAATTGCTTCCAGCAGGAAACAGGTGGCTACAAAATTAGCAGTATTTTGTGGACAATCTACAAATTTTGAAGAGGTACATGTACTAGGCATGCAGCCAAACTAAAACTTTTAACACACTGGATAGTTTTTCATTGATGGAAATGACAGAGTCTCAAGCACTGGACTTACTGTAGTTGAAGTAGCTTAAACCAGTGGCAATGCAAAAACACCTAAAATAACAGTTTTTCCCTCTCTATCGTTAGACTTTTCCCTCATGTCATTCCCACAAACCACCCCCATGACAACAAACACCCCCCCCCTCCCCATGACACAATCCTGGCTACATGCCTGGCTCAAACTATTAAATGGTGAAGGTGATGGGAGATCACCACCCTGGGAGGTAATTTTCAATCCCTCATCGCTTGCAGCTGTCTCAACAAGTCACAAGTAAATCAAAGTATAACAGTATTAATTTTTGGTCTCTGTTAGTTTAAGGTGATAAGCTTCAGAGCTAGTGCCTACATTGCAGAGTAGTTTTGCTCTAGTCACAGGCCCATTTCTCAAAGAGGAAAACTGTGTAGTATGCAAGCTTTGCTATTGCAGCTAGCTGAGACACAGTTGACAACCCACTTAAGAAAACACGAAAACACTGTTGGATTTTTGCCCTGGCTTGCCAATTGTGCCTTCAAGTGAAAGCACTCATATATATATTTATGCAAAAAATGAATATATTTTCAAACCTTTTTTCTTCATAGCTTCTGTTCCATACTGTTACTCTACAATGGATTAGGGAAAAACAAGCCACTGAGTTTTATAGTTAGTTTAATAGACAGTTTTACGGCCCAATTTCCAACCTATTGCTTCAAGTCGAGCTGGCCACTGCCTTTTTTCCAGTTGTGGCTCACTGGTTTGTTTTCCCTACTCCACTGCTTATGCAGAGCAACAGGTACAACGACAGTGAGTTCCATTTTTTGAGTCCTTGGTATGACTCGACCTGGAAATCTAACCCAGGACTTCCGCATGTTAAACAAGCCAGTGAGCAACACCTGGAAAAAAGATCATGGCCCGCCCAACTTAAACCAATTGGTTAGAAACTGAACTGTAAATCATCAGCCAACTAACTCAACAATTCTACAGAATGCATCAAAATAACACAACATGTGACAATCATTTGTGGCAAAGTGCAATTGTTGCAGTAACATCTATCACCAGTAAAGTAGGGTAGAGCCACCCAATATGACAGAACATGGGGACAACCTTAGCTACTTTACTATCTAGGCATACCCCACCATTAGTTGGCATGAAGAGTATCTGTAAATTTTCTGCTTCATAAGCCCCCACATAAGGCCGGAAACCGGCCTTTCCAGTGTTCTAAGCTGTATGCTTAGAACTGTGAAGTTGGGATACTGTGCCCTGAAACTCCAGAGCTCATCTCGGAAAATGGAATAGAGGCTGCGAAGGTCTACAGTATTTCCAGCCTTCTGTGGGGTGTACGAAACGAAAAACATTAAACATCCTGCGCAGCGTGAACCTGAACAGAGGACAATGTGCTTGAAAGCCCAACTATCGGGATGGAAGCCGGAGGTACGATGACCCTAGATACAACTTAAACTTACAATCAGTACTTAACTTCACATTTTATTCTACTTTATTCTACTTCTTGTGACTTGTCTCTACACATTTCACTAAGTCTGTTAAAAAAATAAATTAATCTATGGAAAAAAAAAACATGTTCAAAAACTTTATTTTCAGTTTATAGATTTACCCTGTTAAATATTTCACTCCACAGATATCATAAAAAGTGATTATTCAAATAACTGCTTTCCATACAGTCTGCTCTTTTCACTCTCTTAAAATGACTTAATAAGCATCAACAACTTTAATGTGAATATCCTTGAAAACTGTAAGTCATCCTAAAGTATTTTCACAAAATTCAAGAAGGGAAGTTCAATTTGTACTGCATAGGTAGAGTGTCAACATCCTTTAGCATATGGTTTATTTACAATTTTAAAAATCTCCCTAGAGCTACAACAATCCAGAAGTAATTAGCATTATAGGTTGATCTGTCCATTACTACAGTAACTACTACGATTAGGTGGTTTTGATATCTAAGTGATATTGTCCACCAATTACAATGCAACTTACAAAGAGGAATTTTTACTGAGAAATAATATTTCACATGGCCATGTGCTACAAGAACTTCTGACAATGGACCTATTTCCAAATAGCAATTACAATGAATTGTGGGATAGAGTTTTGGGTGTATGTCAATTTTCACCACAGTAAAATGCCATTGACACAAATGACGAACACCAAAACTCTATCCCACAATTCTTTGTAATTGCTATTTGGAAATAGGTCTATGCTAATATTAAAATCAAAATCATCTTCAAACTAATAAAACAAGAACTCAAAAACAACATATTTCATATCTTGAGATAAAAACGTGTGCAGACAGCAAGTGTATATTACTTACTCACTGTATACACAAACTTAATAAAACTTAATAAAATATTGGTGCCATTTTTTACAAATCACTTCTTAAAAAAATTTAAACAAAAGAATACATACATGAAAAGGCACTACTGTAGAATACAGAAAAAAAAAATGAAACATAATAATGAATACTTATATACTAAAAATGATAACAAACATTTCTGACAGCTAAGGTCTACACACTCTTGTCTTTTTACAGGACATATATGACTGAAATACATTGGAAGGGACTTGTTTTAAAGGGAAGCTTTAATCACCAGATAGTGAAGTTGTGTGTATTGGCATACTAAATTTAAAAAGGTTCTTCTAATCACATGACAATCAGAGATGTCTTAAGCAACATAAAAGGTTGGTTTCCTAAAAATTGTTAATTTGTCAGCTGTCTAAGGGGTACGTTTCCCTTTCAGAAAACTTTTTACTGAGGATGTTCTCAAACTATACTTAACAATAACAAATATTGGATGCTGAAATCATTTAAAGTTTGAATTTTGCAAGTTTGGGTTAAAAACGATTTTTGAGCCATTTCCAACAACTGATTTTTATTCAGTTAGAACAATCTTTCTAGTAAATGAAGGTACTCACTAGCACATTTTGGATTTCCTTCATCTTGCCGTTACAACCATGGTTTAAAAATATAATTTTTCTCTGTACACTAATGAAATTTTTCAATTCGTCATGAAATTAAACATAAAAAGCTATTCTAACTTTCTGAAATATCAGTGAAAATACAAGTAATGGACTACTGTAAGTGTTAGAATGAGTTGTGGCAACTGTTACTGCTTATTCCATCTTATAAAAAAAAAGTGTACAACCTGCTCTTCTTCAGGCTGTTTTGAGGTCATCCATTTTAGTGTGGGTAGTAGCATTCACCACACCAGGAGATAAGAGTGGGCAAAATACTGAAGGAATCTGAAGGTGTGGGGGTGAAGGAGTCTGGAGGGCTGAATGTTTAAAAATATATAACGTCAATGGCAAACTTCAAACTATCTGTAGGATGGGGCAAGACAAATTTCAGGCCTTGCCCCAACTGGTCATAGGCCTGGCTTTCTTTTTCACTGTTTTAACACGAGTTGCATTTATAAGTTACAGTAAACAGTTTTGAGTTGCACTGCAAGAAATAAAAGACATATTGTAGCTGAATTGTGTCATCTCAATATTTCAGCTGCACTAGGGAACAAAATTGAGTTTAGTATTTACTTTTTCCTAGAAGTACTGTTGTATTGCAAATAAATGCACTTTGGAACATGAAATTTTGCCAACTCTTTTCATCCATCAACCTGTTATACATGACTCAGGCAGTAATCACCTCTATGACAAACCAACCGTCAATATCCATCTAGGTAAAAAGAGGAAGAATTTAATTGACACATCCTCATACTTGCAAACATTGTCATCTTAGAGACCAGAACAAGTTGCAGATTATATACTGCACAAGCACTAAACCTCAATGGACTCAATGGTACAGGGGGGCAAAAATCCTATTTTTCTCTCAATTATTTGCAACACACCTCTAAAGTAAATGGCTTTATGGTAAACATATCTGCGAATTTCCTGATTAAAGAATGAGAAGGAACAGCAGCTGTACCTGTAGTATTTTATCCTACTTTTCAAATAAGACAGACCACAAAATCTGGAGATGAAATTAAGTCATTTGAATCCATTGAATGGTCAAGAGCAGTCCCCCCAAATTATTTTGAAGCAACAGCTAAATATCACAATTCTCATCTCATTTCTGTTTAAAGAACCTTCGATAATATTTTATTACTTCAATATAACATATGAAAGGTAAACGTACCAAGCAGTAACTTCCAGTAAATTTCACATTTGAGGAGTAAAAATGTTGTCACATGTCCCTCAACAGCCAATCATGAAACTGGACAGTCTACTACACTGCTTCAAGTTGGGGTGACTGCTCCTGCCCTTTAAACTTGTGAAACTATCGTTAATTTTATGCAAATTACCAACTTTATGGAATGAATGACAAGTAAAGTCTTAAAAACAGCTTTCAAATAGCAGCTGTAGTCAAATTACTTACAGTACTAAATTTTTTATTTCAGGGTTTTTAAGTCAGGTAATTTTGGAAAGTTTGAGTTTTTGCGTTGATTACAACTCTACCAGTGTATTAACTATCTCATTACTTATGAAACTAGTATCTGCGATGGATGAAAATCCATAACCTAAACATGAAAACCTTGAGCACATTTTGTCTTTCAGTAGTTAGCAGTACTTCCTAGGTTTTAATAATTGTAGTTAACATTCTTTTTAAACAGACTTTTTCACTGGAAGTAGCAAACTGCCCTGCAGGATCCATCTGACAGACCTCAAAACTTACAGTATGGTATGATATTTTGAGAGCTGCCTTTCACTGGGAACAAAAAAAAGGAGGGGGTGTGATAAACTATCATTTTCTAAAGTTTGCATGCTTTCTGGTGACTTTTCCTAAGTAAAACTATCAATTTAGAGGAATTACTAATTAGATTGTTAAACAAAAGCAGCCAGGCACTAAATACAATTAGTATAAAGGACCACAATTGAAAACAATGAAAAAGAGCAGACGAATTGCTCTTTTCACACAATTGCAAGCCACAATGGATCAAAAATATTCTTTTAATTATTTCAAATAATTACAATAAAAATATCAAAACCAATATTTAGCAGCATAAACTCATTAAAATATATGGCACTGTTTAACTTGTTGGAATGAATGGCAGATACTTTACCTGGATGGCATGAAATTTTTTCTTAGATGGTTAAATGAAATTCACCAACCCTCATTTAAAGTATATAAAGCACTTTATGTTATCAGTTTTACTGACAAAATAAAAATTTACAATTACAATTGGAACATGTTCATTTTCACCTTTCTCTCTTTTGGCTTCTTATAAAAAAGACAGATTGCATCATCACATGTACTTTACATATTTCACTAAAAAATATTTAACTTTTTATTTAAAGAATTTCACTGAACTTAAAGTACAGTGTTAACGTACACGTGTGTATGCCTCCGGGGGCGAGATTCACTTTCAAACAACAACTTTGGCAAGTCTGAATATACAAGGTCATCTCTCCTTGCTGGTATCCATGAAGGCAAAAGTTTGTAAACATTTGCATAACTTAACACAAGCTTCTGAGTCTCCGTGCAAAAAATAGGGGTGGTCACACATACCCAGCGACACTGGGTGTTGCCTCGTGTTTACAAGAAGGCAAAACCGCAGGTTGACTCTGTGTTTTCCAGTCTGTGTTCTCACGTACCCAGTGTTTTGTTGACTAGGTAGTGCTACCACAGTAACGAGGCCAAATATTCACATACTAATTACTGTAAAATGTTAGAAAATACCTGTCATCGGTGCCATAAACACCTGTGACCTTGCTTAATTAAAACAAACACGGTGCTTAAAATCGCTTAACCCTGCCATTTAAGGTGGATCGAAATTTAAACACCCCGCATTAACCGCCTTTCCACGTTACTCGAGCACGAGGCAACACGGTGTTACCTCGAGCGCGGGGTATGTGAGACCACAGCACATGTGGCCACACCTACAAATTGGCCTCAACAAACAAAGGGCTCAATGTACCGTGGAGCTGCTGCACCACATTGCAGTGGGTATGAACATGTTACCACAGTAAACAGTTCACGTAATTTTAATGATTATATGAATAATGTGATTGGTTTAAAATGTGACAGCACAATTTCCAACCACGACACACTTGGTTTTTGTTGTACATTAATCGAAGTTGCGCAGCAAATCTTTACAAGCTGCATAAGAAGTTGCTTTTGTGGATAGCTCTTTAGAAATTTTTTGAAAGTAGTTCTAATTTTACTAAGAACTTATGCAAACATCAGTGAATCCTGCCTCTGCAATGCAGAGGAAAAACTTTTAAATGACTCAATTATAAAAGTCACCTGATGTCTAAAGTGAACTGCCCCTTCTTCTTTCTCGTCACTGTTGAACACATTCAGGTTGTTGTTCTTCAACCCCATCTGCTCTTGGTCCCATCACATATTTGTTCTCAACCTGCACAGTGTATTCATACTGAGCAGAATACCTAACAACTTTTTCCGGTGACTTTTCTGAATCGACCGCTAAGGACCTGACCGTGGTATGGGAAGCTGTTGTGTGTTTTGTTGTATAGTCTACCTCTACACTCTGAGCAAACTGAGATGGAATGGCTGTCCTGGCAGCTGAATAATTCTTACCGGACTGCAGATCCAGTGTGCACAAGAAAACGTGAGTAGCCGGGACAGCTGTGTCAAAAATATGAAATAAAGTACTTGATAACTTGAAAGTAAATTGTTTCTCTATACAGGTTTTGACTTTGGTTGTCCGAAACATTTTTTACCCAGCACCAAAATACTGAAGGGTTCATGTATTAAATTTATTGGTCTTAAGAGATAAAAAGATGTGATGTGTAAGACACAAAAACACTTAAGTCTAAAATATTGTACGATAACAAAAGTTGAAAGAGCTGATGAGTAGGATAGTCTTCAATCAGATAAAAGCAAGGTTGTCAACTTGCAAACCAACTTTTAACATTTGGTTGTCCGTACATAATTTTTGTTATCCTGGACAACCAGACAAATAACAACAAACATCAAGTTCTGCTACATTCAACATGCAGCAAAAAGCCTGGCTTAAACACAACAAAAGTTCCTTACTTGTACCTACCCATGAAATATCGTCCATGGCTTAGAAGGGCGAAAATGTGATTGCAGAATATGGGTGAGCTACTGTATGCATTGCACCTTCATCAGAACTTGGAACCAACCACCCCCCCATGATTACAATGTTGTCACAAAAGAGCAATCACTTGTTCAGAACTACTGAGTTAACATACACAATTTTGCATCAACAATAGAGAGGGCCAATGGCCCAGATAGTTCTTCCTTTACTTTCAGTCTCCTGTTCAATTTGGTTTCATAAATTAACCCTTGGCCTTTGTATTAGACATGAGCCAAATACAGTCTTCTGGTACTCTACCATGGAGCAACTTATGGGTCTGGTTTTAAGCTATAACTGAACTAGAACTTTTCAGGTAAAACTGATTTCATATTCCCATGGTCCTAAACTACAGTATGTTTCAGTTGACTTTCAAGCTTGGCCTTTCACCACATTAACCAATTAGGGTCCATCATGCATGCTGTATCCAAATTTGGTTGAATAGGTCATGAGACCAAGTTGATGTTAGGAAAAAGAGAAAGAGCATATGTACACCAAAATAAAAGTTTAACCTAAAAATAGCCATTCAGTTTTTTTTAACAAATAAACCAAACTACAGTAGGCATGCATGTAAACTAGAAGAGCACATGACTGGGGCAGGGGGGAGAGTGTTATTAGATTTGTAGTTAAAGGTCAAGAGCAGTCACCCAAACTTATTTTGAAACAACAGCTAAATATCACAATTTTCTTTATATTTCCCTCCCAAGAATCTGTTATAATATTTTAGGACCTCAATTTTGCATATATATATATATACTAAGTCAAGCATTTACTCCAGGTGAATTTTACATTTGCAGAGAACAAAATGTTATCACATGATTCTCCAGAGCCAATCACGAAACAGGACAGTCTACTACTTGTACACTACATCTGTTTGAAATGATTGCATTTCCCCTTTAAAGAGAAAAACAATATCAAAAAAACGAAAGAGAAAGAGAAAAACATGTTAGAAATCTTAATCAAACTTGTACACTTTGATCAAGTGTCAAATTTGGGATCTGCTTTTCCTCTTTCACAAATGTAAAGAGTTCATGAAACATTGTGAACTTGTGACTGCTGATTTACTTGATACCCTCTTTTATAAATAAACAAGCTGATTAAAAGTAAAAGTTTAAATAAACTGTACTTCAATCCAAACTTGCAAATATTATTTTTAACGGAAGTCCTTTTTTATGATGTATCAGGAAGCAGGTTTTACTTTAAATAAACCATCGGATAAAAATTAGCTCTTGGTAGAGGAGTGTTTTGTAATATGATGCTGCCAAATGACTTGGAAACACAGACTGCATCCTGAAGACCTCCGGTATCCTGCAAGGCTACATTCAAAATTCCCATAGATACCTTGTCAAATACAAGCTATAACAGAAGTGTCAGAAATACTGTAAGAAAGGACAAACGGGTAGATCACACTCACAATTACATGAAACCCAATTCAATTTAATGCCACCAGTTGTGGCACCAAAGAGGAGCTTGGAACCCCCTCCCCTAACCCTCTCAGGCCCCTCCTATCCCAACCTAGTAGACAGATCAACCAAAGACTAAACGAAGTATCTAACAGCTTCAATAGGTGCAGACATTATCTTAAGCAATGCATGCACTGCAATGAATTGGGAATTTGCTCAGTCTGAGGTGTGTGAGCATACTCAGTGAGCCCTTTGTATCATACATGAATTAGAAATAGTTTAGGAGTTCAAGTCCTGCTCGCAACTGCTTCAGATTAGGTCAAGCCTTTGTTGCAGTTAGGGACAATAGGTCATTATAAAGGGTGAATGCTAGCATATGTCCTACCTAAGTACTTGCCTAGACACCTAGCTGGCCGTATTAGCCCTTAAATGTACTGCTTGAGGAACATGTAGCACTTTACCTTCTGTAGAACCTGACATTATGGGTGTGTCCGTTGTGTTGCGAAATGCGGACCCAACAAAGTATGTAATTGTTTTATAAATTGCAGAGCTAAAACTAGTGTGTTTTGTGAAATGCAGGTGGTTTTAATTTATTTCAGTAATTGCATGTTCATTGCATGAGGTTTACGTTGAGTTGGGCTATTGGTTTTTGTGAGTTCAAATTCACATAGTTTATATTTGTCACGGGCGGGGAGTGGGCAAATTTATTCTCAATGTATGTTGCGGCATTGCTGTTATATATTTATAACATTGCAGTTTGTTATCTGAGTTATCAATTTTTCTAGTTTGTAACTAATATTGATCTGTTTTTTGTATTTTCCAGTTTCACGGAATATACCAAAGTGTATGGAATATACTGTAGAAGTACTCAGAATATTAAAAATAAATGGAAGAAGAGGAATAGCCAATTAAGAGGTGGAATAATATTATATGGATTAGTTAAACCAATCACAAGTAGCCTGTAATCTATTCACTGCACTGGAGATATTTCTATTGAGCCTTTGGTGTTATCATTTGTGTCAACTGTTTTGCATGTCCTTTCCATGAATGGCTATATGCACTGTTGCATGTCTTTTGAGCATTATATACTTTAGCAGTATCAGTCACCTATTGGATTCATTCAAAGTTGCTTAGAAAAAGAAATCAATGCCCTGTCCTGTCACCTTTTCCAGCTGAAGAGTGGCTAAACCATGCCCTGACCAAGATGTCTCACTGAATCATACAAGCTACAGTATGAGTGAAATACTGTATGCATCTTTTAAGAATGATATGAATAAAACAAGTCTCAATCTTCCAAGGATTCATTAAAATTCATGTTGATTCATCAAGCCAAACAGCCCTGCTCCCACCCCCAAGTTGACTGAACTACCAGGCATACACTGACAAAAAAGGATATCATAACTCTATCAGGCAACTAACAACTAACATCAGGCAAATCCCCGAAACTTCTTGGTTTGAGGGTCTATGATGAAGGACAACACCTACCATCACCCTCCATCTGGCAAACTAATAACACCGTGGTAACCCTAAGGGCGTCCCGCACCCATAACTTCCTACTTCATTTTGCTGACTCTTATATTCTGTGTGCAGCGCTGCATATTGAATGTCCATTTGTGCAAGATATATAGTTCCAAATTAGCATCAAATTTCCAATGATTCATTCAAATTTATGTGTCAAATGTAAAGTGAAAAAGTTTGCTGGTAATGGCAATTGCATAAAAATGTACTCCTTGAAATATAACCTGCCGCCATGATTCAAGGGTACTTGAAGATTTGGCCTTAAATCATAATATGACAATTCAGAATAGACTTTTCAGAATTGAATTTTAAGTTCTGCATTGAGCCATAAGAAGAATGCTTACAAACTTCACAAGAGCACTACATACCCTCAGGCAGTAGAGTGTTGTCTAAGATACTGTACTATACAGTATGTCACAAACAAGATAAAACAGTACAGTATGTTTGCAGGACGCAGGATACAGAGAGTGCTTTCACTCAGCCCAGGAAAAAATTCCAGTTGAAACCTGTTGAACAGGTCTTGACAGGCCTAGGTACAACAGGTAATTGGAACAAAATCAACAGGATTTTAACAGGTACCAACAGGAACCTGTTGGCTTTTTCAGTTTTACCTGTTGATGCCTGTTGACTTTCATCACTCCAACAGGTAATGGAAACATTGCCTGTTCATACCTGTTCAAACCTGTTGGAATTTCAACAGGTCTCAATAGGAATTTTCTTCTGAGAGGTCACAAGTTCCACCCATTTGATGGGCAAAGTCTAGAGTATGCATTTAACGTAGCTGGCTGAGAAGCAGATGACGACCCAAGTGTGACTATTACACCAAAACCCTCGATTTTGCTAGCCAGTGGGTGTGGCTTACCAATTGTGAGATAATGTGAAAGCACTCTTCACAGGGGGAATAATTCAGCACTCCAACAGGTTTCCTAAAATTCGAATTTCTTCAAGTCAGATGTATAGACCTATGGTACAGTATAAGATACAACAAAATGACCAGGGGCAGGGGGACTGGTGTACAGTACCTCTTCATAGTGTTTGGGTAATTTGTACAATTCCACACATATCCACAGCATGGAATTTATGCTACTGTGAAAACGTCACTGAAGACTAGCTCAGTAGCACAGCTTTGACGCAGAAGAGCATGAGGCTGAGCGTACATTCCAAGATGGCAGAATAGGGGGCACAGTATCAAAACTTTTCTGAGCAGCATGCAGTGCACGAGAAAAATGCAAATTAGATGTAAGCATATGTCTGAAACATGAATATATATTTTCTCTTCTGTCCTCAACTTTTTTCCAAAAAGATAACCTTACCATTTTATACATGTTTTCATACATACAAGTAAATACAGTAGTTCTTTCCCTTCCCATTAGGAAGAGATAAGAAGCTCTTCTCGAAGAGATTATGAAACTGATTGTTCCCCTTGCTGAAGCAAGAAGTCATTCTGCTCGCTGATGGGAGGACGCATAGGATTACAATTTTAGATTAATCATGGTTTGTGAACTTAAAAGGACTTGTCCATCTAATGTCTGCACCCCTCTCTCTTCAGAAACCTCAACCATTCCATTATTCTATTGTCTAATTATGTATATCTACTGCTTTACACAGAAGGTGAAATTTTCCCGCTTTTGCTCTATGTAACTGCAGTATTGTACTGTACTTCTTCAGACACATTCATGAATACATATATATGTACTATACCTGTGATCTTTTCTGGCAGTTTTCCAATTCTCCAAACGATGGCTTGAAATGCATGTTCATATTTGGCACTCCCAATGGACACTTCTAATAAATTTGGCTTGATACTCCCTTCAAAAGAATGAAAACTTGTTGAACACAATGTTTTTTTTCGAAGAGAAGGAAAAGCCTTGTGGAAATGGTAGTGATTCTCAGTAGAAAGACTGGAACAATGTCAAGTTACATAAATTGTAAATTTAGTAGGTTCTATTCTATGTGTTTATAAGACAGTCCTGTGAGGAAAAGATCTTGGACAAACTGCTGCAACAGTTTCACCATTAAACCATTCATGGTGTCATGATTTCAGAAACCCCTAAGCATGTCCCTGAGAACAGCAATCCACCTTCCCCAAAACAAATAGAAACGCACGACCCAAACTGAATCAAATTGACCCCATTATTTCCAATGATGTTTCCTGGAGCTACTGCAGGTCAGTACTGTCTATTAAGCAAATCAATTTCTATTTAGATCAGAATTTTTCACAGTCCACCAAGCAGTATATCTGCACTTTTTACTTATAGATGGAAGTGAGATGAGGTTTTACAAAGTTCTCAATCTCTAACCCGTTGGTTTTAGTCTGGCTGACCAAGGCCTTTTTACCACTTGTGGCTTACTGGCTTCTTTTCCCTGCTCCATTGCTTATGCTGAGCACCAAGCACAACAACAAGCAGGTTCCATTTTTGAAGTCTTCCTGGGATCCAGGCCAGGAGTTGAACTCCAGACCTCCAGACTGAGTGCAGATTAGATGCTCTAACCACTTGACCATGAAGTCAGTACAGTACTTTAAGATGGAGTCTGAAATGGTATGTCAAATGCAATGAATTTACATCCCCAACATATGTCATCTTTACAGCACAACTTTTCCATGGAATATAACGTAACAAAAAGAATTGAATGACTACCTTTCACAAAATGGCTAGAACATGCAATAGCAACTTGAGTTCATGGACATAAACCCAGTTACATGTATATACACACTATAGCAGCTGGGGCACAGAGGAACTGTCCACTCATCAAACATGTAGAATCCTGACAGTTGAGTGATGGTCTGATTTTAGTGGGACATAACTGGGGTCCTTACCTTTAGTCTTTCAATTTCCTTGCTTACCTGTATCATGGATGTTTGTACATCTGAATTATATCTTGATTCCCACAATTACACTGAATATGAGGATTTGAAATTCATGTGAACAATAAATGGAGACAATCTAAGGTTGATAGACCTCACTAATTGCTGCCTACAGTCACTAAACAGATTCGCTGATCAGATTCGTCTAAAGTATCTCACCTTTCTTAATCTGATCTGCACTTTTCAAGACAGCTTTGACAGAGGAGAAGCCAATTCTCTTCCTGTGTCTGAAATAACTTATGAGAGACTCTGGCAGAGGAATGCGTACCATAATATCATAGCATACATAGTGATGGGGATCTTGCTTTGGGCCTCGTGCTGGAAGGAAACAAAAGAAAAACTCAAAAGTTTGAACCAAGTCAATGGCATAGAAGATGGGGATGATTCAACCCTTACCCATCATAAATGTTGGTGGGACAGGGGGAAAATGCTTCTGATTTCCAAAATTCAATGACAACCTGTTCCTTAGTTGGACAACATTTCAAAAATTTGCATTATTTGCACTTGAAGCATGCACAAGTGTATCAAATAAATCACATTTGAGGAACTTCAATATAAAAGTTGTCACTCCCTTCCTATGGACCCTATGGAACAGCAAGAAACCCAGCTTAACCAATTCTTCAGCTTGACACAGTTTGCTCTACCTATAAGCAAAGCTAGGACACATTTGGAAGAGAGGGGGAAATGTATCATATATGGTACAGGGAATAATTTATCCAGTATCACATCACAATTAATTTGCTACACAAACAGGCCGAACTGCTACGCAAATGAAAAATTGATTAGCATTTTCCTGTGTGCATAACCCTTGAATTTTCACAAACAATGTGTAAAAGACATCACAAATCTTCACAATTGCTACGCAAAATTTGAATGCTAAATTATTCCCTGTGGTATGTTCTCTGGTAAAAGGGGGAGGGCAAGATATGAGCAACATGGTGTTCCATTTATATGAGCAATGTCTTACACACTGAGTGTTTGAAAAACTGAATGCTAATTGCCCATGGCAGCACTGTGAAGGCAGAGGGGAAAAGATATAAGCCAGTATACTTAACCTTGTTCCTCCCTACCCCTACCTCTCCCTTCCCCTCCATCAGATGACCATTTCACCTGTCACATATTCTGTATTAAAGGGGTTCATTGAGTTGATATCAATAACTTAATGAGGGCGTTACAGGGTCACTACCACATAACAATATTTATTATAGTTATCAAAAGGAAACAAGTTTCATATCCAATAGTTACGGAAAAAAATAAAATTTTGAATTGATTTAGTGTCTTCACTTGTATGTAAGGGTTTTGTGTATAGCCTAGCCTAATTTGAAAAAGTGTCTGGTCACATTTTTTGAAAACTGAATTGAACCGTTAAGAATGCACTAAAAAAACAGTTATTTGTCTGTAAGATATGTGAATTATCTAAGTTTGACCATTTGTTATAACTGTAGCGTGTGAAGAAAACAGAACAGGCATGGAAAAATTTCCTGAATTTCATGAACCAACTCAATGAGCCACTTTAAAATAACAGATAAGAAAGGCAATGAACTTTCGGTGTCACGTTCTTCAATACTACACACATACATCAAAATAATTAAGACAGCTGCAAATTGTTTACGCAGCTAAGATTTGATAAACAAGTTTCTGAGTGCCAAAATTAAAGTGGAAACTGAACTTTTCACCCAGAGTTTAAGAGTAGGGGGTAAGGGGTCAATAAATATGATGCCAGGTGTTCATTCCATACAGTAGTAATATAACTGCTCCTGAAAGTACAGTATGTTATGTGAAATATTTTCAAAGATCTTAACTTCACTGACTGAATCAATGTTCTGTCACACTTAGTACAAACGGTATCAGATTTCATTGTTCTTAAGCTAGACATTACTGTATGTGAAATGGCCCTTAGTGAAATTGCTTACCACTACACAGTCTAAAATCTGACTTCTAGGCAGTCAAGTTGGGTCTTTACTTGATTTTTGCAGGTCTACAGTTTATAGCTACTCGATTGAACCTTAAAATCAATTAAAATATGATAAAACCCAGTACGCATTGGATTGGCCATAAACTATGGGTGTTAACAATCAATTAAAAACCCAACTTACCCCCCAAAAGTCAGGTTTTAGGATTTTTAGTGGTAGGCAGTTTCAGTAAGGGCTATTTCACGTTATGGAAAGAATGCATTTCTTAACCACGGTAAGTACCGTTCAAGCTTAGTACCTTTTAGGAATGTATCATATCTGACGGTGCTAAGCTAGAAAGAATGCATTTCTTAACCATGATATGTACCGTTCAAGCTTAGTACTGTACCTTCTAGGAATGTATCATATTTGACAGTGCTAAGCTAGAAAGCATGCATTTGCATTGGGTGTCTGTCATCAGCATTTCATCCATTATGCAATATGCATGTCCGTGAATGCAATAAAATTGTTGCCATGGAGATGATGAATGATATTGTACAAGTCTGCAGATCGATAGTGTTACATACATGTAAAGAGACCTAGGAGGCTGGAAATCTCCCTGTGACAACGTGAGAACACATTTTAACAATTTCTTTCTTTTTTTTATTTTAAAGTCCACATTTCATTGGGAAAACTGTATGATAACAAAACTGAGTATAGAGGTTAGTCACATCAGAACAGAGTAATATGAACTACATTATGACTTCACCTGCTTAAAAATAGGGCCACTCTGACCAGACCTCACAAAGGGGAGGTCGGGTGTAATAAAATCCTCCTTATCTATTCATTTATTTGTTGTAAGAAACCACTATCACTTCTAGAATAGCACTTAACCCATGCCCTGTGAGGATTTTTTTCCAGTTGATTACACAGTCTATTTACACAGCAGACAAGCTATTGAAATGTCCAGTGATTGCAGAGTTAAATCTTTTGTTTAGATTACGAACAGGAAGCCTTTCATTACCCAAAGAAGGGCTCATATGTCACTGAGAATAAATCAGCCATGTTTAGAGAAAAAAAATTTGATTGGATTTGGTAACAGATAGCCAGTTTATGATTCCAAAACCAGAGTTTGGATCTTTAAGCAGATGAGTTTGTAATGTAGTTGGTTTATTGGAGTTTTACGTATCTCCACTTCTAGTTAGTTTCATATTTACAGTTGTTAGATAAGATATAACAACAAACCAACACAAATGTGTTACCGAACGAAGTGTCAGTCAACTAGATAAAAAGTTTATAAAGTTTAAATTTATTTTTCAGTATAGTTCAAATTTTGTTTCCCTTCAGTCGCCTCTTACAACTGGCGGGAAATACCATGGGCATATTCTACAACCCACAGCCCACAGGGGGCCAACCATGGAGGGTATATATGATCATTTTTTTTTTTGTGGTGCCCTGACAACCCGCCAATTGTAGGAAGAGTTATAGCAGCCTTTTGTGTGCACTTTATAGGCGATTGTCAGGAACAAAGTGTTTGCCACACATGACAGTCCTCACCCTACCTGGATGCAGTTTAACATCATACCCAGAATGATCTCCACTTCTAACTTTCTGATTTAATGTAGAGAAGAGTAGAGAAGAGTAGAGAAGAGTAGAGTAGGGTAGGGTAGGGTAGGGTAGAGCAGAGGAGAGCACAGCAAACTTTATTGAATCCAATAATTGGCAATTACATGTAGGACCACAGCCTTTTTACCATTTCCATGTCTCGGAATTGTTACTCTATTGCTTCTGTAGAGCATCATCCACACAACTGCAGTACAGCAGGTTCCATTTTTTGAAGACTTTGGTATGATGACCCCTGGATCAGAATCTGATTGGGATCCTCCAGGTTGAGGGACTGATGCCCAACCTCTAGACCAAACACATGATGCAATATGGACTTGACTGGTTCATTGTAACTGTAAAAAATGGCCTCTCTTATTATTGCCATTGAACTTTTATTCACAGCTTCTACAAATCCTTGGCAAAAATTATTGAGACACTTCCTGACCAGCCACATATTTTCAGCATGTTTCCCCTATAAGCCCTTATTCAATGTTGAGAAAAAGAAGAGTGCTTTTTTTGCTAAAGGGTAAAACTATTATTCACTCTTGAAACCAGCATTTACATGGGGAGTGGGGGGGATATGTCACAGGTATTTCTGTCCAGGATTATAGCTCCACGTGACACCAAGAGAACATGAACAGTAGAAGTCTCATGCTCTGATGAACAGCAGCAGTTATGCTACTATAGGCCATATAGAAAATCCGACAGTGTTGACTTGTTACAGTATGCAATGTCAATTTGCCTCATTTGTTTATATGAGGTAATAGCAGGCCATGTAGGTCCCATCATGTTCAACATTGTACACAGCAGAATAAGGCCTTGGCCAATAGACCTTGCATTCTGAGGTCACATTTTGGAAGCAATGAAACATGATAATAATAATAATAGTTCCTAATGTAGTACTTAGATTTAGGGAAATTTTCCTTGGTATTCAAATCAGCGGTCAATATAGTTGTTGTTTTAAAGGCAGTCATTCGTCACCCTAAACTACAGTTTCAGTATGCATATATCAAAACTCTCGACTGGTCCAGCTCTTTGATTGGCATCACATTCAAACAATGCATCATAGCTAAATTACACAGCATGGGCATTGAGCGTGTCTTGATTACACATTATACACTTGCATGGCCACTGGGACAAGCCATGAAGCAATGAACTAGGATTGTGTCTAGATAAAGATGAGTTTTAGATAAATGTGGGACGGGCTAGAAGTAAGTAGGTTGGGAGAATTGGAACTGTTTGGGATGATGAAAATATGCCTTTAAGACGTGACTTGTACATCTCCCTCCGGGCTGTGACTTGGGGGCACACGTTCTACTCTGCTGGATGTTGCATATGGCCTATTGAACTACAGTAGGTACATATGTGGGCCCCCCCAGGGAGTCTCTTGTCTGGTAGATGACGGAGCAGGAAGTTGTTAGAGAAGGAGAAATGTTCTTTATAGTCTACTTGAGACAATGTTCATTTTAGACTGTGATTCTGCTTTTATGGCCCAAATTCTTATCTCAATGCTTTGATCAACTAGGAATACTGTAGGGATGCACTGTCAAAATTCATTTAGACACTATCTAAGACACAATATTTCATTTGAAACCAAGCAACATTTTCCCCACGTATTACTTTTCAAACTTTTTTTTCTTAATGATGACAAAATTGTTTAAATATGACTGAAATTCACACAGAACATTCCAAAAATGCATCCATCAAATGACGAGGAGGGCATAATTGACTCATATTGTGAAGATGTTTGGTTCCAGTGGTTCAATTAGAAATTCTTAATATGAGCTTCGTGACTGGTGGAAACAGACTTCCAAATTAAAGAATATATGCAGAGAACAGCTTTTGTTTAGGGAATACTTGGAAAAGAATGGAAAAGATTGTTATTGAAAGACTTAGTCACAAGAGATTTTGTAAAAGAAACTACGACTGCCAATCACAGATCTAGTGACACGTAGGTACAGTACAGTATACAACATGTCCATTTTCAAGTACATATTGTCTGAAAAATTTTTTATTGTGTGCTACAATAGTTATAGACGGCGCTTTACAGCTTAGTTTCTGACCAATTGGTTAAAATCAGGCCAGCCACAGCCTTTTTTCAGTTGTGGCTTGAGGCTTGCTTCCTTAGTACTCCATTGCTTATGCTGAACACCAAGCATAATTGCAGAAGGTTTCACAGTATGACAATTCACCCAGTAGCAGTCAAACTTCAGGCCAGGCTCAGGATGCAAGTTGAATGATCTAGCTTACCACTAAGATGTAATCAGTTTAGGCCTGATTGAGACAGCTTTACATCTAGCAACAAGAACTTAAAGTAATCCTTTATTAAAGCAATGTAAAGTGACTATTAATATTCAGTCAAATATATATAGTGCTTCCTGTCTTAGTCACTAAATTATGAGTTTGAAATTGAGTCTTTCCAAGATGCTAAGAATTTTGGGTAATTAAAACATCCTAACAGCAATGTCACAGTTGGATCATATTAGAGAGGAAATAAGTAATGATGCCGTAAAACATGTAATTCATTACATTATGTCAGTGACACCTTGATAAAAATCTAGTCCACTCATCCAAACAGTTCCAGTTCTCCCGATCTACTTATAAAGCCACTCCATTTCATCCCAACATGATGCTAGAAGTGAATAGCATGCTGTGACGTTGCTTCTTGAAAAAAGCAACATAGACACCCCAGTACATCAAAGGCGGTGTGGGGTGCAGCTAATATCTGAGTTTGTTACATGATCTGTGACCTCAAATGAACTATGCTTTTATTGTGTTCACACTGCGTGAAAAGCAATTAACATGTGCTGACTGACCTGTTAGTTAACCCCAAATGTTACGTAACTTTTTGTGTATTGAAACACATCTTTTACTGTCAATCAATAAATCAGATATGCAACTTGACTTAATCAAGTCTGCATGTAGTGGGCTTCTTTTCCTCCCTGAAGCGATAAGAGTTAATCAGGCAGAGTGGAAGAATGTAACAAAAAGTAAGAGGGAACGTTTCATCATGGCAAGTTTTAGCCATCTCAAGCTGGCAACTATAATCCAGAACCTATCAGAGTACTTCCTGTTCAAGTATCTTGAGATCAATAAAGTTAAAGGCATTTGTCCCCTTCAAAGAATATTTGCTCAAAAGAGCAACAAAGTTGGTTTAAAGGGGGCTAAATGCCGCAATTACAGAGACAAGCTTCACCCAAGAAAACGCCTTTTTCTTGGGGAAAATTGGCTAAAACGTCCTATTCAATTCTAGCAGCATGCATTCAGAAACAACTTCAGTTTATTGCTTCAGGGTTAGCATACAAAATCCCAATGTATAAACTAAAATATTCAAGTGAACCACTACCATATTTGTACCTCTCTAAGCAGTTAAACTATAGGGGTAAAGGTATGATAGGCATCCCTTGGTCAATATTATGCCAGTCTCATCCAAGCATGTGAATACAGTATCATGACAAACTTTAGATAAACAAAAACCAACATAGCTTTAAATCTACAGTATATACAAAAAACACTTAAAAGACAGGAGCATTACAGTACTGTAACAAATGAAACCAAAGGCAGGGAGATCAGAATGAAAATCCTGAGACTCCTGGTAAACACCAGGGAGTCGAGGGTGTGTTTCAAAACTGGTAACCAACATGTCAAAATCTGAAACATTGTCAGGGATTGTGGAAATAACTGTTATATTAAAGTGAAATACCTGAATTTACCAAAATCAACTGAAAAAGTGGTTGTTTTGGATTATTTATACATCTCTTGACCTGTTTAATCATGGTAGCATTTTTTAAAGCATGTCGGACGGAATTTCTGGATACTTGTTCAAGACTTCTCCTAAATATCCCTACTGAAAGTAATTTGGCAAAATATGGCTTTACTGTTATCAGTGGAACCTATTATACACATAACTAGTTCAATAGGAATAAATCCCTCAAACTTTTAGACATTTATGGCGTAGGAACAAGAACTACATTGAAAATTCCGTCCGACATGGTCAGACAAATGAAAAAGTTTTGTGGCAAATCAGAGAAACTAGAAATTCTCTCCTTTTCACCACCAAGTATCAATGAATTGAGTAATCACTTAGGGTTCAATAATTCAACAATATACAGCACTGCTTTCCTTTTCAAACAAATGCCTACTTTATTTTCTGTCCGACATGAAGTGTAGCATGTCGGACGGAAAATGCCCTTTGAAAGATGGAAATTGCTCAGATGTCTCCTTCAAACCAGTCAACCTGGAAATTATGTCATTAAATGGTCCTCACCATTCAAAAACTCACAATGTTGTGCATATCTTGGGAATGGGGTTGGAGGGTCCAGGGCATCACTACTTCTCTTTCAGACAGCAGTGGCTACAGTATATACTGTGATGAATGCTCTACATGTTACTCTCACAAGGATGATACTCAGTGTCACAATCAAATTCAACTCCTTTTGGCCCTGCCTAAACACCAGGGCCCTCATCTAAACACATCACCATTGTCACAGGAAAATCCTTTTGGTATCAAGCAAGCATTCTACCCCTCATTTAAGAAGACCAAAAATACCCTAGGTACACAAAAATGCAAACCAGAAGGTTTTTGTTCTAACTAATATTGTGAAAACTCTGTCACCCACTGAGAAAAACCTACTATTAAGAAGTCTTAACAGGAAACCTTCTAATCCAGGCAGGAGGCTAGTCTTGTTGGATGAGGGCAAACAAGAATTTGTAAGGACATACTGGAAACTCCTGATATTTCTTAATTATACTATGCCTGGTAGGAAAGATATAATGTGTACTTGGGTAAAAATCAAAACAAGGAGAAAATAAGCAAGATGAAGCACTGTCTGATGTGACATTTAAGGAATCTGATGTCAATGTTGAATATGGAAGATCACCCGCACTGCAAAGTCATGAATAAAGCTAAGTATGGGAGTTAAATATCATTTTCAACACTCCATTAATATATTAAAAAATAAAGATACACACACTCCCCAAAAGACATCTCAGAAGTATCTTGCATATGTCAGAAGTGTGAGCACCAGAAACTCCTTGTAGAAGGTGTCAAATCCCTTTTGCCACCATCCTGAGAGGCTGAGAGTCCTATCCCCTATACATCAAAAGACATCCTTTTGTTATTGTCATGTGACATCGGGTCCCAGACTTGTGGATGTGGTGATTGTATGAACTGCTCCATTAAAAGTGCTGTTAATCTGTCCCAACTAAGTGCTGCTGAGGAAGTCCATTTCTTCCAGTGGAAGGTTAGACAGGTTACCCAAAGAAGTGCCAGCAGGTTTGCAAAGATGACAAGGCTGTGTACCAGCTACTGTAGCAAGTTGTAAAAATGAAAATCCATTTCTATCTGAAGGGTGATGAGCAAACGGGTTGACCTTTGTTGGGCCTTTAGCATTTCACAGAGTTTGCCCAATCCATCCTGGAAGGAACTGAAGTTGTTTTTGTGAGTAACACCCTCATTTCACAAAGTTCCACAGACCTCATCCAGGTTCCTAGCATCCTTCAAGTTAGGTTCATAGGGCGAACTGTGAATCCTATCTGTAGCACTTAAATTATCTAAAGTGAGTCCAGACTGCAGTGAAGCAACTTCTTTTAGAGAAGTAACATACATGAAAGCTTACACTAATGGTCCTAAACCTGATGCAAACCCAGCTTCTAGAGGTGTAACTGATGATCATGCAGAGCCAATGCAACAGTTGGAAAATGGTCAGTATGCAGCCTACTGTGAGGAATGTACAGTAGGTACTGTATTGGTATATGTTAGTATGGCTGTATGTGCAGATGCTTTAAGTGTGTCATTGGATTTCTTGGAAAAAGTTGACATTGGATTGACATGGGAAAAATACTCAGGAAACATCACAAAGTTTGCCAAAGTCAAACATATTTTCCCAGGTAAAAGAAATACCCAAGCCACTCAGTTCATCACAAGCATCTGAGTTATTTTTAAGCCATGTAGATTTCAAATTCAAACAGATACTGTAGAAAGTGATTTAAGATCAAATATCTCTCAAATATCTCAAGGAATTAGTTAATGCTGAGCATTCTCTAAGTTTTTACATGTACTCCAGCTCCATCCAATTTTGATGCCTTACATTTACATGGTAGTTCTATTGCCCATGAGAGGATTACAGTTATTTAAATCACAACTTTGAATGACAAAAAGGGATGCTGCATTTGTATTGCGGAAATATTGATAAACGTTCACTCGTTTGAAAATTTATCATCAATAAATGTAGGGTTTCTGTTGCATATAAACTGGCATTGGGAAATTGTTGGTTGCAACCTGTTTCTGTATCTCACTACAAATACAAATTATGTTTTGAGGAGAAAAGCTTCATATTTAAAGATTAATGAGAAAATTACACAATTACAATTTGCAATTTTAGTAATTTCCCAGTAATGTGAAAACGTTGCAAGCATGTCAAGTTCTGGCCATTTCTTTTTGTCTTGAATTGTTCTTTGGAATGTTTATTGAGCTGCAGTTGAAAGCACTGATCAATTAATCTTGGCTGCATTGATCAGTAATTATTGAAAAAGAAGTGTTTCCTCTTGCATTGTGGTACATGTTGAAACCAATTGTATCTACGGATCAACCATGTCGGAAGGAAATTGCCAATGTCAGACGGAATTTTTCTAGATTTTGGCTTGTAAGAGTTTGGGAAATAAATTGAAAGCCTAGTTTTTACGGATAATAATGGTAACTTACCTAAGCATTTCATACATAGGAAAATTGGAAACAATTTATGATGTGACACAAAAAGTCAACATTGCCTTTCCATCCGACATGCTGGATTTCCGTCCGACATGGTTGAATTGCAGAGGGCGATGTTTTGAATGCGTGCCGAATTGAATAATAAATTGAGTCCATTTATAATTAGTATCTACCTCTCTGTCAATTGAGTATCAGTTCCATCTTGTTGCATGTTTACTTTCGAAAAAATCTCCATTTATGTTCAAAAATTCAGGAAACCCAATTTCTATCGATTCTGTCCGACATGGTCAACTTTTTGGACTGTGCATACCAGTGGGGCAAAATTCTCTGGGTTCAATGTTATTATAGTAGAGACCCATGCAGTGGACATATTCATGCAGAGTATCAGTTACCAATACAATAGTGATCAAAAATGGCAGCCACTTTTCCTATCAAATTCCGTCCGACATGATTGGATAGGTTTTGAAACACACCCTCGACAGGTCTGCTGATACAGCTGTATACCCAGGTGCCTGACGCAGGTTAAGGACACACCCCTTTGTCAAAGAGCTGGTTTACTACACCCCTGATGTAAGGACACACCCCTCTGTCATTTTTAATATCATCATGCAGACTCTTGAACACATCATACTTCTGACACTTAGGATCAATTGGCAATGAAGGGAGGGCAATTCAAGGTAAGTACCTACTGCATACATACATGTACCTCCAGTTCCGGTAGGTGAGGACTTTGAGTCTTACTGTACAAGGACCGTATTACTCATTAACTATTTTAAGCAAAATCCCACAATTTAAATAGTAGACATACCGTAGCCCTGAATGGAAACTATGCACAATATGATGTCACATTTTAAGTGTAAAGTCTACTATAAGCTTGTTTAAATACACTCTGGAAGTCCCCAGCTTATCTCCCAAGTGTGTACATGCCCTAGATAATATCCGCTACCATCTAGACTGTATGTAATAATTATCACCTCCTGTTAAGATTGAACAAATGTACCCTTTGACCTTTACCCTACATACTTAATGTGTGATTTGTGTTTGGAAGTGGTGTGGACTTAATTGCTTTCTCAGCCGTTCTTCCTTTGAATATTTAAAGCAAACAGCTACCGTACTACTGTAGAAGTCTGCAAATGTACAACATCAAATTAAAGCAGGCGCTTAGCCAGGATTGTGTCATGGGGAGGGTTTTGGTGTCATGGGGCAGGGTTTGGGGCATGAAATGAGGGAAAAGTCTAAGAATAGAGAGGAAAAGCCACTATTTTAGGTGTTTTTTGCGCTGCAAGGTTGGTTCATGCATGGGGGGTTCTAACCCCCAAAACCACCCCATGGCTACGCCACTGATCCAAAGTGCCATTGTAGATGGCACCTAGCTGTTTTGCTATGTGGAGTTTTATTTTGCTGCAGTATAAAAGAAGTTGTTACAGGTCCCTATTTTATAGTTTCAAAGTAGATGCCAGAATCTAACAGCAACCTTCCCACAGGTTTCTGTCACACATAGATACATATCTGGCCGAGACCTCAGGGTTCATACACATTACAAA
Source organism: Holothuria scabra (assembly GCA_037179385.1). Taxonomy (NCBI): domain Eukaryota; kingdom Metazoa; phylum Echinodermata; class Holothuroidea; order Aspidochirotida; family Holothuriidae; genus Holothuria; species Holothuria scabra. The sequence continues at coordinate 66,668,573 of CM074180.1, read as the reverse complement.
TGATAAAATTTTCTGATTGTTCCATGACATTCAAGGACCAAGACCAATACAGTATTTCCACGAGCTTAAAAAACAGTTAGGTACTGTACAATATTTCTGTCTCTTTCCACAAAATTAACACTGAAAAAATTAGGTCAATGAGTTCACTATCCTTAAATTCCCTTACTTTTCCAGGACCTTTTGAAAAATTGCTTCTTTTCCCTGACTGAAATTCAAATTTCAATTTTCCTTGACTTTCCTGGATTTCCAGGGCCTATGTGAACACTGAGGGTTCCTTTACTTGATGGGCGAATCAATTTTCATGTCTTTCTCAAGACCAATGACCTGAACACATGCGCCTCATAATTTCATTAGAGAATTCTGCCCGTCATGGCTTTGGCCTATTTTTAAACAATAGAAAACCACCGACAACAAAAGGCAGTCACTGGACCATGTAATCTGCAACTACAGTATGTTGCTCTTTGTCAGTTGTGTACTAACAAGCAAGGAATTCTTGCAAGGACAGGATAAGTTGTCCAGATTTCAAGGGAGTGGATTCCGTAATGTTCTTCAAGAAAGCAGTATCAAATCTGAACTGTAGAAAATGATAAATTTATGAGTGAGAATAAAACCATATACTACTTTGTTAAAATTTCCAAGACTTTTCCAGGACTCCCTGCACACAATTTCGATGAATGTCAAGATTTTGCAGCCCTTGAAATAACTTTCCAATTTCCATGATTTTTCCAAGTTTTACATGACTAGGGAAAGCATAACCTGGTACTAGAAAAGGTAAGGGGTTTCTAAACATGTCCAATCATATGAGCTGTGCTCCTTAAACTGGGTTTTATGGCCCAGTTTTAAACCAACTGGTTGAAGTCAGTCTTTTCTCCATCTACAGTTTATTGGCCAATCCATTTAGCGCTTTGAGACTTCTTGTGTAAGGCGCTATATAAGAACTGTTATATTATTATTATTATTATTATTGCTTATGCAGGGAACCAAGCACAATGGCACAGTAGGTTCCATCTTTAAGTTCTCAGTATGACTGGACCAGGAGTTGAACTCAAGACTAGACCTCCCAAATGCAAGTCAGATGCCTTAACTACAGTACTTGACCATGTAATTGATGCTCTTTTTTAAGGAACATTACACCTCCAGCCATTTTCGTCAAAAAGATCACCACGTCATAGTTTACAGTAGCTACTGTTCTCTCTGTTGTGTAGCTACTGTATTCAAAAAATTCCTAAAACTTTGTTGCCTTTAATGGACAACATTTCAAAATTAAGTGCCTATACGTTGAGAAAATTTAGGGAAACTGCACTGTAGCTGCTCGAAAAATTTACCACTAGACTGATTTATGAGGGACCCTGACTGTACTAGAGATTGCAATTTGGGGCCTACTTACACTTGCCTTTTTAAAGTAAATAATTACAAATATGGAGCTTTTCTTAGAGAGAATTCAGAATTTTATGAAGGAAAAGTTGGGAAAACTGCACTGTAGTTGACTGGTGTCTCAAAGGGCAAATTTCCTAATTTTTCACTTTTTTAAGCCGGGGGGGGGGGGGGAGGAGGGGGCAGCAATAACCCGCTGCCCCTGTAGCTATGCCACTGGTACTTTGAATATGTAATACCTGTATCTATGTATGCCATGAGATATTATGGAAGATGAAAGAGAAATCTTGTAGTTAGTTAGATGGAGTTTTACGGCCCAGTTTCCAACCAAGTTCAAGGTTCAAGTCAAGTTAGCCACATGCAGCCTTATTTCCAGTTGTGGCTCACTGGCTTGTTTTCCCTACTCCATTGCTTATGTGGAGCATAATGCACAATGGCAGTAGGTTCCATTTTTACAGTCTTTGGTAAATCTTGAAAGATGTAATCTGTGAGATTTTGCTTTCAAGGTACAGTAAGTCTGGTGTGACTGTTCCTTCACCAAATCCTCACAGTACTTACACATGAAATAATAAGTCTTAAGACTTAAATTCCAACTCCCACAGACAGCAACCTCACCTCTTTAATGCTATCCTAACATTGAGGCATGATGTCAGGCATGAAATACACTTCACCAATTGATGTGAAGATTTAGTGGTTTTTATCATCTTAAAGGGAAAATCCCCTCACCCCAAACTATACTTCTAGTATAGGGTAACAGAAACTCACAATTGGTTCAGATTTTTGATTGACTGCTAATTCAAACAATGCAGAATATCAAAACTTATATTACACAGCACGAACTGTTCTGATAGTGTTTTGATTATACACATTGAGCTTTCTATTCACCCTGAAGCAGTAAACTGAGATTGTGTCTGGATGAGGATGAATTTCAGACAATTGTGGGAGGGGCTTAATTAAGAAGGTTAGGAGAATTGGTACTGTTTGGGATGAGAAAATTGGGCCTTTAAAGGGAAAGAGCATTCACCCTTATTTTTAAGCAACAGCTATAAATGTCACAATTTTCTTCAATCTTTCTTCAAAGTAGAGTACTGTTCTATCATTATTGCATATTCAAGGAAAATCATCCAAGCAGTTACTCGATCCTTGTAATTTTCACATTTTGAGGAGAAAAAAATTGCTATGGACAGTACATGACACTCAAGAGCCATTTTATGAAACAAGACAGTCATCTTCACTAACTTTCAGTTTAAGTGATTGCATGTTTCCCTTTAATGCGGTGCAAACAAACCACGCATACAGCCTTTTACATGACTGCACAGTGAAGATTTTTCTATTATACTGCAAACATACCAGCATGCACTCAGCAAACTTGATAAAGGCTGCCCTGAAATGCTTACTGATTTGAAACAATCCGTAGGCATATCACGTTTAAAATATTTATAGACAGGGGCACATTATCTATGTAGATTACATTCCTTCACAAAATCAAAGTGTGTGATATCACTATAAGCAGTATGCCTACTAATGTCCTTGCCAGGAAAAAACAGCAATATTATATTTCACACGGTGAAGTAACTTGAAACAACTGAGTGGAAAATGAAGAAACTATCACTTCAACTACTGCAAATATGAAAATATTGATACTTTAATGATTAAAAGATCGCACGCTTTTGGTCTTGAAAAATTTCATGCTGCCACGTTGCTTTTTAGGAATGCAACATGGACACCCCAGTACATCAAAGGGGATGTACAGGTCTGATATCTGAGTTTGTTACACGATGCGTACCCTTTGGTACAGTTTTGTACCTAGCCTAATATAAGTTTTCATTGCGTAATTCACACTGAGCGAAAACCAATTAACACATACTTGACTGGCCTGTTACAATAGTACAGTAAACCCCAAATGTTACATAACTTTTTGTGTATTATGGTACATCTCCCTTACAAAAAAAGGTGAGGCAATTGGTTCCAAATTCGCAGGTTTCCACAGGTTTTTTTTCCAGGGGTTATCACAGGTGATAACAACTAGCATGAGGCTAGAATTCAATAGGAGGTTTTAGCCATCAGGCGACATAAGACGTCTATATATTTCACCCGAGAAAATGGCCTTTTCCCGGGGAAGTTTGGCTAAACGACCCTATTGAATTCTAGCGGCATGGAGTTAACAAAGAATTCTTCAACAAAACCTGTGGCTTGATATTAATGGCAAGGAAATTTAAAGGTGTGTAAAACCTGCGTCAAACCTGTGAGTAGAAGGTTCCAAAAATGCAGGTTTTTCACCCAAGAACACACGTGATTTCCTTTGTTTTTCCAAACATGTTCACACATGGTGCAGACACAGGTTGACGCACCTTTTTTCGTACAGTAAGGGCTGGTATGTACTGTTAATCAATTTGTGAAATCAGACTATATCAAGTGTGTACAAATAGTGTGCTTCATTTCTTCCCTGAGGCAATACTGTACAGTATGCAGTAATGGTAATTATGCTCTACTTTTTGGTTTGCCACAATCTCAGCTCTCCAGACTTCAACGTCTTCAAAATACAGCAGCTTGAGTTTTAACTTTGTCAAGGAAAACCTGTCATATACACCTATACTGCAAGATCTTCACTGGCTACCTATTTCTTATAGGATTATCTACAAAATTCTACTCATCGTTTTTAAATCACTTAATAATATGGCTCCGATGTATATATCAGATTTACTCAAATTGTACTCTCCAGCACGGAATCTTCGTTCAAGCAGCAAGCTCAACCTCCAGGACCACAGGTCTAAGCATTCATAGGGTGACCGATCTTTCATGGTAGCTGCTCCATGACTTTGGAACACTCTACCACATGAACTGAAGTCATGTACCAGTGTTGTGACTTTCAAAAAGCACCTTAAAACTCAAATTATGTGTGAAGCCTTTCCTTAATTATTATTATTATGTTGCGCCTTGAGCACCCTGCAGGGTGGATATGTGCGTATTATAAATCATCATCATTATTATTATTATTAGTATGATGTACACATGAAGAGAAAGGCAATGCTTCAAAGAGTTGGAAGGAAAGTTTCACCATGACAATGCTACCAATTAAAGTGTACCTCTAGTCAAAAAATTACAAAAAAATATATATATTAAAGAGTATTAAAAATGCATTGTTACAGTCAAACTCCCAACTTCATATGACATTCTTGGGCTGAGATATAAAATGTTGGAAGTTTATTCATTAAAATTTACTTTGACTGGTTTACTGTGAATAAACTTTCTTTAAATGTAGCAAAAACAAACTTTATTGTTTTTAATAATGACATTCTTAACAAAGGTCATAACTTTCAAATCTCTGTTGATGGTTTCAAATGCTTACAACGTGTGAATAATGTTAAATTCCTCGGGATTCATATTGATTCGAAGCTTTCTTGGAATGAACATGTACAGTATGTAATATTTCATCCCAGATCGCTAAAGTCTTTGGTATACTGTATATGGAAGACTTAAGTACATTGTACCTAAGAATGTTCTTCGTTCCATTTAACTTGCCTTAATCTATCCTTATCTTAACTATTGATCCATTGCTTGGTCCAGAACTAGTCACACTCTTTTTCATTTAAGTTAAATGTCTTAAAAAAGAGAGCTGTTCGTCACATCACTTGCTCCAAACCACATGACCATACCAGCTCCTCCTTCAAATCACTAAAGCTTCTGAATCTCTGTGATATTTTTAACACCAATATTGCCACATTCACCTCCCTAGTCAATTTTCAAATTATTTTGCTCACAACTTCTCAGTCCATAATCACAACACACTACAATCTGCATCCCTACTGTACATCTGGACACTGTTCAAAGTTCTTTACAGCACAACTCTCTTTGTAATCGTGCCATTTGGCTTCGGAATTCCCTCCCGTCTTTTTATTCAAGACTACTAGGCTTCGTTTTACTTGTAACCCACTGAATTCATTCCATAGGCTTCTTATCATCACACTTTGCCATTTTAAAATGTCTCAAGCATTTTCTTCTCCACAGCTGGCTGCTGCTGGGTAGGGTGCATGGGGTGGGGTGTGGGGTTCGGGGAATGGGTTTCCTTGCTGGGAAAGTCCTTTCTTTCTTTTTTTTTTACTACTGTATAGCTTTTTGAGTTTGTTTGCAGTCTGCTTGTTGTTTCTTTCTTTTCCTTAGGGAGTGCACTTTCTCAAGCCCCCCCAGGGTTTCTGTGTACTTCCTTTTGCTTTTATTTGTCCATTGATTCTTTTGTTGTATTTATACCAAATATTTGTATGTATGTACGTTTAAAGCGATGAAACAACAAACGAAACAAAACGAAACTGAAAATGGTATATCGTGCAATAATTTGTGATGTCATTGTTGTACTACTCAAATTACAATCTTTATATTTCTTTGCTTTTCTGGAAGTTACTGCACCTTGTACCAAGGTGTGATATCGCTTTCGCTCTAATGGGGCGACATAATTAATTAAGCCCTTTCTGTTCAACATGCTATGCAAGCAAACAGGAAGTGTGCAAGGTTATAAAAACATTTTTAATTTAAAAGGAAAACAAAGCAAGATATGTGAGTTGTACAACATGAAAGTCACAAATTATTGCACAATGGACAAATTTGTTTTAAGTGAATAAACTTCAACATTTTTTTATCTCAGCTCAGGAATATTGTGCTATGAAGATAGGAGTTGGACTGTTAAAATTCATTTTCCCTGCTGTATAATACACATTTTTGAATTTTTTGACTTGAGGTACACTTAAGTTCTAACAGCACTTCCTGCATTGTGGCATTTTCACTCCTTCAGCATTACAGTGATTACAATGTCATATTTGATGTGCAGGAAACTCACACCTGGTCTGAGATTTTTCACTAGTCATAAGGCCGAAATATCTATACACATCAATGAATCTGATAATTAAATCTCTATAAATCTCATTCATGCATTCCTTTACAGGTGTATGCCATTATTTAGATATGTCAACTGCCAGTGTTCACTTATGAACTTTCTGAACTGGGCTTCAAGGAATGATAATATTACACACCAAACTAATTTGAAATACCAGCAAAAGGTATCATATTTAACAGTACATCACTTTATTCAAGAGATTTCAAAACACAGCTGTAATAAATCACAGACCTGAAGTGATTCTACATATAAAACAAAAGGAAAATAGGCAGGGTTTTTTGCATTTCATGGTTGAAATCTTCATAATTTGATTTAAAACCATGACAAAGAAAGTACTTAAATTAAGAGAAAAGCTGCAAAACACTAAAAAGTTTGCAAGATCTTTTGAAAAAAACTTTCTGATTATGAGTTGCTTAAACACATCTATCAGTGAGTTATCTCAGTCAGTACAAATGAATAGTCTATGTGTCACATGAGCTATACAGTATGTTTCAAAGTGTATATTTGTGTAATGCTGCAGGCACATTTTGGTCGTTACTTTTCATTGGAACTGAAATATTACTGTATTTGGCAGAATTTTCACAGTGAGGCTTGTTTATTTGTCCTCGTTGTTGGAATGGAGTGTGTAAGCATCCTGCAAAAGGTTAGGCAGAATCAGGTCTTGAATTTTGAGGTGTGCAATTTTTTGCACCTACATGTAGCTGGAGATTTGGACAGCCCATCTACCACACTGTAATTTTCTGACTAAGCAGTATGACCTGTACAAGGCCTGCTTAATAAATTAATGTATTTCCCTTTTGTCAAACACAGAATTGCTTTTACTACCTACCAATGACAGTGGCATAGCCACAGGGGGCATGGCATTCCTAACCCCCCTCCCCCCCATGATCCAGCCTTGCAAAATAACAGTTTTTTCTCTCTATCCTTAGACTTTTCCATCAGATTGTGCTCCAAACCCCCTCCCCCCTCCCCCCATGACACAATCCTGGCTACACGCCTGGCCAGTGATGAAACAATTCAGTGAATATCACCCACAAAACATTTGATTAAAAGAGCTGGAAGCATAATTTGTATGCCTCTGACCTTCATTCCACTTTGAAGTGGTTTGCTTTTCAAAACATAAGTGATAGCTCAAAAGTGCTTGCTGGTTAATCAAAAATGTTGTACCACCACCGGCCCCATCCCAAACCCCACCCCAAATCTATCTCTTTCCAATGTTTCGCTGCCATCTGACTCAACATACAGTAGGTTGCTCCATATGATTAAAATGTTCAAAAAAATGTAATTTCACATTTGCTGGCATGTTGGTGAAGCCTAGCAATTACAATGGGATTATGACTAATTTTTGTCTCCAGATTGCGTGCTATGGTGTTATTAATGAAAAATCACGCATCACTGCGAGTTATATATTGCTTTACAAATATTACTCATCAGCTCTGCACACAAATATATATGAGGGTGGAGCAAGTTTACCTAATTGCATCTTAGTTTCAAGATGACTACAAGTATTTGATTAATACTAGTGAAGGCTAAGAGCATGTTATGACTTTCCAAAAGCACTTGTGGGGAGTAAATCGTCTTGTAAATCTAGTCAGACTATCAGGAAGTTCAGCTTCTGTCAGGGTTATCATGTTGATAAATTATTTTGGGGAGTCTACAGATAATGTGGTTGAAGAACAAAACATCCTTAATACCTACAGGGACATTTTTCAGTATGGAAGCTTGACCTACTTACTAAACTGGATACTGAATTTTTTAAGTTTTTTATATTCAACCAACTCTCAGAGTTGAAGACTGACTTACAGAGTATGTATATACAGTACTACACATGTCAGTAGTACTGTAAGAGTGATCCCTACCACAATGTGTAGTGGTCTGAAGTGGGCTCGATGTGTGGAGTATAGTGCAATGGTACCCATAGATACAGTAGTACCAAGAAAACTTGTTCACAGGAAAGATAGGGTTTACCGTACATGTTGGGGATCAAACTAACTTTTTCCAATGTCCCCTCAATTCTCTGGAAAAGAGCCAAATGAAAAAAACCAAATGAAAGGGCTTGAAAATTTTACAGGAGTTTTGTTGCCATGGCAAAAAGGTTGTGGTACCTTTTAGTTGTCTTCAGGCCTTGAATTTTGAGGTGTGAAGTGTAATCCCACATCCAGCAGTAACTTAAAATCATGGTGTGATATTTTGCACAACTAGATAATGAACGGGAACTCATTTATTTCATTATTAAATTATTATACTTCAATAAAACAGCACCCCTACCTCACCCCTTAATTTCCTGAAGAGTGTGATTTACAGTACCCTAAAAACCTAAAACTCAAGGTCGTGTGCCTTCTTTGCATATTTTATCCATTTAAGATGGTTTGTTTCAACGGGTCAACAAACTGGGAGCCCCCCTGCATACGAACACCAAGCCACATGATGAGGGTTAATAAAAGAATGCACTCTGACCCCCTCCATTTTTAGGGTTACATTGAATCCGGTACACATACTGTACATGGCCTTTGCTCTTTACATTTTTCTGAAACATTTGTTCTTCATTGATGTTCTTTTTATTATTTGAGAAGTTGGGAGGCTCATTTTACCAGGAAATTTGGGCAATTGGTATTGTGAAATATGAATCATCAAATCTCCCTTTTTTATACAAGGCAACTATATAAAGAGAATTGGTGGGATTTTCACCTTCTTCCTGGGAAACAATTGTAATCCCTTCCTGGGATTTAAACATTTATTTCACCCCACCCTATATAATGCAACCTATTCATAAGTCCCTGGAGTCTCCAGACCACCACCTTCATCGCATCACAGGGGCCACGATCCTCTTGAGTCTAGCTACCTGCCCCACTCATATGAAGGTCTTTCTGCACCCTGCACATTCTTACCCACCACTATGCCCTTTTTCAACTTTTCATGGCGGGTAAGCACCATAAGTGGACAGACCCTACCAAGTTTAGGTTAATACATAGGTGAGATGGGAGTTTCATGGCCCGGTTTAAAGTTTCTTACCCATTGGTTAAAGTCAAGCCGGCCATAGCCTTTTTTCCAAGGAAGGCACCCCTAAACTCTTTATAGGCTATAATGCAGCCATATGTGTGTGGAGTGCTAATATCTTGCTACAGTCAGAGAAAGGTACTGTACAGTATGGCATTAAACCACAGCATTTTAAGAGAGTTTCCCCTGGCAGATGGTGCCTGACCCTACATGATATGCACTTCACCTAGTCCCTCTTTCACTGAAGCCAGGGGTCTGTCTCCAGTGAAGGGGATTCAATCGAATCTTATGATTATGCAAACTATGGCATGAAAGTCCTTTTAGTCCTTTCTTTACTTATATCAAAACACAAGGTAATACATCTCTAGATCTTTAGCTCTATCAGACTGCATGTTTGGTCTAAAGGTAGAGCATCTGCCTCTCACGCAGAAGGTCTGGGTTGGATTCACAGGTCGAGTCATACCAAAGACTCAAATAATGGAAGTTACTGCCATTGTGCGTGATGCTCCACATAAGCAATGGAGTAGGGAAAACAAGCCAGTGAGCCACAACTGGAAAAAGGCTGTGGCCAGCTGGACTTGAACCAATAGTTGGAAACTGGGCCGTAAAACTCTGTCTAACTACTGTAACTATCTAGCTCTATCAGCAAAGTGTGAACTCAAGCAAATAATGACTTGCAGTGCTTAATAACTCAGATTTAGTGGACAATTTCAAAGACACAACTTCCTGTCACTTGAACCGGAGGACGCAATCGGATCTCCCGTTGTCAGGAATCAAATGGGAACCCTCCCTGTTGTTGCATGGGCAAGAAATTTTCAAATTGACTGCACTTGGGTTGGTCATCATCTTGAGATCAAGTGAGAACACTACCACTGTGACAATACTGCTTCACGCAGAGATGTACTAAGCAAGGCAGAGGTCTATTTCCTGAAACTCTGTGATTGATCTAAGGGGAGAGCTCCCTTTGAGAATATTCACTGAGGAGGTCTAGGTGTAAAATCGATACATTTTACTGCATTTCAATTATATCCATGCAGTAGAAATTACATCCCACCATTGGCCAAAACTTTCCATTCAGGAAAAATGATTTTTTGTTAATTTTGCAAAGACTTTGAATTTCCTGAAATAGGTAAATTCCTGAACATGTACATCTTTGTGCTTGTTGTACTAGAACCACAGAATGGGAAAAACAGTGACCATCACTTTCCTGAGCTATGCTGGACTACTGTACTGAGGATTGAGGATTGCAGGCTGATGGGCATTTTCAAACTGTAGCATGACTACAAGATACAGTCTGAAGAGATCCTTCACACTGCCAGCAAAGTTAAATTAGCTAAGCTAATTAGAAACTTTGTCAAAAATGCTCGCTCACTGTGTGGGCAAGCTGTAGGCATGTTACAATAGTGTTCAATTCACTGTCAGCATGCATACAATTCACTTCACTTTGCTGATTGTGTGAAAACCCCTTTTGTAGTACATAAAGACAACATTCACCTATAGTATTCTGTCTCTGTTTGTTTTATCATTTCGACTACATTAATGCTTTTCTGTATCATTACAGAAGTTTTGACATCCAGTTAACCCCTTCGCTATGCATGGTTTCGCTGTGAAACCATAATTTACCATCACTATATACGCATGGTTAAGATGGTTTCGCTGCTAAACCATAGCACTCAGCTGTGCTCTGGCATAGCTCTTTATATGGTGTACAATCGTGTTTTGGACATGAAATAGGCTTGAAGGAGAGATGTTTAACATAAATGCATCCTCTCGGGGCATAGCGAGCACAAATATGGCTGCTTCCATACCAGAAATGTTAGATTTGCGGAACCAGTACATACGTACTGTATACATATATATTATAATACATAGTGCAGTATGGCAGGATGGACCCCCTTCCGTAGCAAAAGGGTTAATGTTGCATACTAAACTGATTTATCACACAGCAAACTGTGATTAGAGGTGGCACCAGGCGGGGGGGGGGGGGGGGCCCGGGTCGGACCACAAAAAGAGAAGGAAAAGAGAAGAAAAAGAAGGGAAAAGGAAGAATTTGAGTGAAGTGTCAACTCATGCATTTCCCCTCCCCCCTCCACCCTGGGGCTGCCCCTGGTTGTATGGTTAGCAGCAGAGTGTTTAGTAGGCTGACATTATCTGAGAAAACTTCAACAGATGCTGTACATCTCTACTCTATATAGTTCGTACAGCAGAAACGGCCGATAGGATCATACAGTACAGCACTACACAGATTGGATTTCCATTTTTAATTATGTCTTATCTTAAATGCACCAGTTAAGGTAGTTTTATCAGACAAAGGGATGATTTCCATATTCGCTCACAGTAGCTGTAGGGAAATATTGCTGGTATAGCTTGTTTGTGTGTGAATACTGTATGGAATAAAGTATATCTGCTGCTAAATAAAAAGTACCTGAATGGAAACAGCTAGCTTCAAACCATGCTCAAAATTTTGATGCAGTTATGAACTGACAACAATGTGTTTTAAGGTATGCTTCTGTATGTGTCTGTTGCTCAATGAACTGAAATTATAGGAACCCCCCCATTAAAGGAAAAATACCACATATGACCAAAGGGAAAAATTGGCCTCTTGATCCAAATTCCTACTGTGAACACTGATGATACAGACACAATTTACCCCCTTACCTTAAACTAATAAACTATCTTCTACACATATCACATAAAACTCCATTCTGAGAGAAGTGAGACAGTCTCCTGCAGGATTTCCTCTAAAATCCCTGGGATCTTATCTTGGCTTATATGTGCTTCCTTTCAAATACATGTGCTAACAGATTTGTATGCTTCATCAGCTCTGCCCCTTTCTGACAAAAAGAAGTAACCCACATTTTCAATATTTTGAGTTATTTACCAAAACGCGTTACCTTAAAGCCAACAGAAATGCCTCTACATGACACAAGGACACCTGCTATAAGTAACTGAACAATTTCTAACTTAAACACTGGAAAATATTTTTTTCCCAAAATTCATTGCAAAAGCAGACTAATGTGGTCTACTTCCTTTTGTGAGAAAACAATACCCATGTGAACATGAACACTTTTCTGACAGATAGAAGTATGCTCTATAATGTTTAATTTCAATATTCTGTCATATTTTTTTAACAGAAAATGTTTGTTTTGTTTTGTTTTATACAGGAGATATTGTAAAAGTTGATTACCAAGATTTTCAATGTGAATTACTTCTTTTTGTATGGAAAAATCAATTAAAATATTCCTTACAATTTCTGACAGAAAGAAGTACAAGCCACTGCTTCTTTTTGTCACAAACAGTTCGGTCAAAATAATATTTGTATTTTCTGACAGAAAGAAGTAAAAGCCACTGCTTCTCTTTGTCAGAAAGAGTGTAGTGAAAATAATAGTTGTACTTTCTGACAGAAAGAAGTACAAGCCATTGCTTCTTTTTGTCTGAAAAGAATGCAGTTTTCCATGTGGGTTACTTCTTTTCTTGGCTGATTATCTCAGGAAGTAGACTTCATGTTAGAATATTAAATATCTGAAAATTCAAGTTTCAGTAAGAGAAAAAAGAATATGAAATAAAATCAATTTTGAAAAAATGTGGATTACTTCTTTTTGTCAGAAAGGGGCAGAGCTGGTCAGCTGCTCAAGCTTCATGCCTAATATGAATCGGAATATATGAACAGGGTTTGTGCTTGCTGTGTCCTGCACTGAATAGGCAAAACAATATCCCCATCCACCATACCCAAGTTTAGTAATTTGTTTAAATTTGTTAATAAGTTTGGTAATTGACAGACAGAGGTTGGCTTCCCAACTCTTACTTAGTTGTTGACCTAATGAGTAAGTAAATAACCAAAACATTTTTACCACTTCTTACCTGGAACAAGCAAGTCGACTCGAAACTGCATGTGTACATCTTCCCCAGAGAGGATAGCTTTCACCAACAGTGGCAGTTCTGGGTTTTCCTTTGGCCTGACGTCAAATGACAACAGTTTAAATCTACATGCATCGACTGGATCAAATCTAATGAGTCTAGACTCAACAAATATATTTTTATTACAACACTTGTGAAGTTCTACATCTTCCATTTTGATCCATACATCAGTTTTGTTTGGAATAATGTCCCTTTTGGACACTACCTCTGCGTTTTTTACCTGTAAATCGTTTAAGCCCAAGGCACACTCTGATTTTCCAGACAAAAATGCCAGGATGTAAATGTCTACATGGACTGACTGTTTCAAAACATCCCCTTTGATGGACAACAAGCTGCGATAGCTGTCAGACACTGTAACATTTATGGAGTCATGATGATAATGGCTCCCGCTACTTTTGAAAGCTGATAATCTCATTAGGGCCTCGTTGACTACATATATGAAGCTGCAAAAGTTTTCATATTCTCTGGAACCGAGTTTGAGAAGTTGTTCTACAACGAGAGACCTTGTGTAGGAGCCAATCACACTTACTTTCCTTTTTTCTTTAAAGGATGCATATAAAAGTTTAATTGTATGAATCTTACCCATGGAGTCATAAGGTTGTAGTGCCAAAGGACTAAACTCATAGTTTAATTGCAAAGGAACCTCCCTAAAGGGTTCTGTTTCTTCTGTTGTATTAAAAAACTGAAGCACACTTCCTTCAATGAGTCTTACATGAACAGGTTTCCATTCTCTCGAACCAGCAAGTTTCTTCTTATCCGGAAATCTGAGCATGAGGGGCCATCCTTGCTCAGGGTCTTCTAAACGTCTTGGGTACTCATTAACAAATCCATTTCCTGCGCTGGATGTTTCCACTTTATCATTCTCTGGCTCTGGACAGGCAGCTGAATCAGTACTACTTTTTGCCTGAACAACAGGTGACACAGTAGCAGTGGGCACTACTCGTTGTAAAGGTGGTGACCGCGTACCACTAGGTAGAATAAACTGATCACTAGGTTGACCATAGACAGAGGTACTTGGAACAGATGCATCTGGCGAATCGAATGACTCACTTTGCCTAGTTATCCGGGCTGCTGGGGCATACGAATCTAGGGGTGCACCAAAAGGTTTATGAACGACGGCATTGGTATAAGACCGAAAAGGATTTCCTGGACTACCTTTGGGGTCGACAGTATCCCCAAATGTCTCCCATGTACCAGCGGGCTGAGAACTAACCCCTGGAAGATTGCTTTGGAATGGATTGTAACTTTTTCTTACTTCTTGTCCAGTATGAAAATTAGAGGTACTGTGTATCTGGTGCTGTTGCATGAGTTCCTGTCTGAATGGATTGGAGGGTGACGGGGATGGTGCAACCGGACGTGTGCCATCTTCTGAATAAGCACTGGCCACATGGGAACTTTGTTGGGGTACTGTAGTCTCAAATCCAGCATTCCCTAGTAGAATCTGGTTTGATTGCAAAGTTGATGACTGGGGTATGTGAGTTTCCTCACCAAGAACTGTATGAGAGGGAAGGGTAGCCATCTGTCCAAGTTGGGCTTCTAGAAGGTTCACATCCTCTGGGGGCCCACGCACTGGGGATGACATTAAGGAGGAAGAAGATGAAGAAACAGCACCAAGAACTTCTTCCTCAAACTTTACCCAGGATGCTGGGGTAGGGGATGAGACACTTCTTGTATCCGATCTGGAACTTGAGCCCTTTTCAGAACTTGAGCTGGGGGTTGATATAAATGTGGGCATAGCTCGTGTTGGATTTGTATCTCCACCTCCAGACTTTTGCTGCTCTACACTAGACCACTTCGGCTTCTCCGTAATTTTACCTGTGCTAGAGGATGGGGATATTTCCAATGGAATGTACTCGTGGGAGTCTGTATAGCTCCCATGTGATGAAACTGCAGATGATGTGAGTATTGACTGGCGGTCCATATCAGTCACACTCCGTTCATCCCCAGACATGACATCTCCGCTGTACACAGATGAGTTCCCTGCAATTGGGTAAAGACAAAAAAATCAAAGAAACACTCTATGAGCACTTTAAGTAACTTAAACTTCCCAAAGACCATTTCACATTATGTCAAATTCTGTTTGCACTGCTAAGTTACATTTTTATTAGGTGGGATTTCACAACACAAACAACAACACAAACATTTCGCATACGTAGTGTCAGAAAGTAAAGGTCAACTACCATTTCAAATATGGTTTAAGTTCAAGGTCACTTCTAGACACAGTTCAAATATGGTGGAAGTCTTCCCCTTCGGTTGCTTCTTTGATGGGGAGGGGGAAAAATAACACCAAGGACATACTGTATTCTTCAACCTGCAGTTCACAGGGGGAAGATCGAGGGCCTTATGAGTAGCTTTCGTACTTGCTGTAGCCAGCTGGTGCACCCTGCTACACACTGGCACCAGTGAGAAGACTCTTTTATTTTATGGACATACAGTATGAGGCTACTGTTAACATTTTTCACCTGTCCAGATATATTTCCCCACAATGGCCAACTTCTTGCATTTGAAAATTTATGTGACACTGCAAAATATGGTCTTTGATGGTGGAATGTACAGTATGTATTAAAAGGCAACATGGTAAAATCTGCCTGCAGCTGCCTAAATTATTAGGGAAACTCAAAAAGTGGGTACTTTCTTACTGCTAAATGGAGAGCAGGAAAAACGTGACTTGAGCATTCCTATGGCAATGAAAAAAGGGTGTGATCAGGGTTGGTTCCTATTTGGGCATAGCGCCACCTACAGAAGACATTGCCAGTGAGTAATCCACGGTAAGTAGAACAGTCCATTTGTGAAACAGGTGAGGTAAGTAGGAGCCAAGTAGATCCTCAAGGCCAAATTGATGCTGTATATTTATGTACAAGTTCTAACATTACTGCACAAGCTTCCTCTTTTTAAGTACTGTAAGAAGCCATTTTTTATGAAAATTAAATGGAGAGTTAGAATTGTATCCACCCTCTAGAAAGGGGCTAAATCCTTCCCACCCCCCCCCCTCCCCCTGAAGCAATACTAAAATAGCACGATTCCGATACGGTGTGTATACACATGCAATGTACAGTGTACAGTACAGTATTTGCAAAGACAGAGTCAGGGATACAACCACTGCAACTTTAGTCTGCAGTTGTACTAGCTTGGCTTTTTGGACAATTGATAAAATTTTGAATTTTTGATACTGTATCAGATTAAAATTATTTGAGAAATTACATATGTAGCAATACACTGCAGATGAAGTTTCATGAAATCATATGTTGCAAAACTAGTAATCATTTATAACCATTTATACAGCAGGGGGGGTGTAAGGCAGGGGTGGGAGTACGTTCTCCTAAGTAATGCAAGTCTAATTGTGCAGCCTGTACTGTACAACCTCTTCATGCAATACTGCAGAGCATGAGTTACTGTAATTGGTTTATACTGAGCATCACCAATTACAAGAAAATTTTGACAAAAAAAAGCAGTGTAAACTTTCTCTGTAATACAATAAACACTGAATGATAAGGTGTAGTTGTAAATCAGTAAAGAAGGTAATAAAGGTATAGACAAACAAATTGGTCCCTTTCTATATACTATGGACCCCTTCATTTCTCATTTGGCTCCTAGAATTTACAGTATGAGCTACAAGCACAGTTGGCCTCCAAACTTTGAAGGCTCATTTCCACCCCTGTAGGCTAATTCAGGCAAAATTACACCTTCCTCCCTAGGACCAAGAATTTGAAATACATTAAAAATTTGTGAAAATTTAATATGCACATGCATTCATACTTACTGAATGCTAGTCTTAAGAACTTAACAACTTCTCCTCTCTAGGCCTAATCTTTCTCCACATAAGAAAATAATATGTACTACCAGGCCTTGTCTGTTACTGTAGCTACTGTATGGAAAGCAAATCAACATCGTACATACTGTTCCAAGTATTCTACAAATATGAAGCGATCATTCCACTGAAACTGTACATATGGTACAGTAAAATATTGCACTGAAAAGTTGCACATAAACTACACCGTTAAAGGAATCTTAGCTAAATGACAAAAATTGCAGTGTCTTTATTTATATATTCAATGCAATGGTATGAAAAGACCAGCATCAAACTCCTCCTAGGCTACTGTAACCTTGTTGTTCAGAAATTTGCATGAAGGAAAAGGATGGTACCATTTCACCATGACATTTTCAAAAACAATGTCAGAGATTACAAAACTTGTAAATTGAAATTGTGAGTTTAAATTCAAGCACTAAACAATCCTCCTTGATAAACTTTGCATACATTTTGATGTACAGTATAGATGAAATACTATCATGCAGGCATTTCCAGTTAAACACTGTACTGTACGATACCCTTCACTATTTTTAAAATTTGGAATATTGCCATTGCAAATGACACAAAATAAACACTGCACTGTCAAGAACTGAGCTGCATTGGAAAAGAAGGTCATCAGGTTCTTGTGTTTTGAGATATTCTTTTTTGACTTACTGTGATGTGAACAATGGAACTTTAAAACCATACTAACATGAATATGCAGGCTTCGACAAAACCCCCGCCTGACAGCCCGGACGAGTAAAAAAATCACTTGGGCATCTACCGTGCTCAATGTTGCAGCCCGCCGGGCAAGTACCCCCATCCTTAACATTAAATGTTTGAGTTGCGCAACATGGCATTTGTACTTTTAGACTTTAGAAATTATGTATGCAACATATTTGAATTGGACAAGGAGATATATTGTGCGAGCAAGTAGATTGAGAAAACAGCTAGCCCGCCAGACAAGTACCAAAAAAGAAATTTGTTGAAGCCTGGAATATGGTATTTGATTCAAAATAAAGTGTGTTACAAAATCAATGGTTCCCACTCTAACATAAAAAGCAGAAACCGTAAGCTGTGGCCGAATGGAATAAGGCATCAGCATCTGAAGCAACTGTCACATTTAGGACTGGATCCCCAATCTCCTGGCCTGGTCTATTTCCAGTATTTATTGGAATATCATCCAAGATCATAGATCTACAATGTCCCATCTGAAAATAGTCCTTCTAAAGAAACCAAAGTTGGGCTGAATTGCTAGTCGGTTAGCCACCCATGCATGAATGGACTTCCCTTTACGGAAAACGATTAAGATGCATAATGCTCACTAAATGATCGCAAAAAATTTTCTGTACCCAAAACCCATATAAATTTTTGGCAGTTGATCTAGCAGGTGACACCATGCCCATATTGGCACTAATTAATACCATACTACTCATTACTGTAAGTACTGTATGCCGAAGATTGAGCTAATGAAACGACCAACGATGATACTGAATGGGGTTCTACTGTAGTTAGAGTTTTACAACTCAGTTTCCAACCTAATGCAGCCTTTTATCCAGTTGTGGCTCACTGGTTTGTTTTCCCTTCTCCATTAATTATGTGGAGCATAATGCACAACGGCAGTAGGTTCCATTTTTAGCAGGGTTGTTAATTAAATCACGATTAAAATCATGATTTTAATTGGAAAACATCATGGTTTAATGAAAAAAACCTGATATAAATTGATTTATTTGATTTAAATCACTGATTTAAGTCAAAATTTTTTGAAAAAAATCAAAACAATCAACAACCCTGATTTTTAGTGTCTTTGGTATGACCCGACCTGGGAATCAAACCCGGGCCTTCACCGTGAGAGGTGGATGCTGGGATTCCTACTGTAGCAAGATGGTTCTGTGTTATCCATCCAAGTTGTATGCTTCTATTTCCTTGACAATGAGTGTGAATTTGTGTTGGAATCACAATATCAATATCACACAATGAATTACAGTAGTTAGTAACAGTAGTTAGATGAGCTATAAAGACATGTATACCAACACCAAAATTGATGTGCTCCCACTGTACTATACGTACAGTATACGTATATGTATGTGTACAGTATATGTAGGTTTCAAATACAGTGCAAGTCTCCCCTCAACACCTCTTATTGTATAAAATGTGGGAAAAACCGTGGGCATACAGAATTCTACAACCCCCAGCCCACAAAGTGAGGGTAGAAGTAGCCTACAGTACAGTAGGCAGTAATGAGGGTAGAAGTACAGTATATAGAGTTACTACTGTACCTGTGCATCATGCACTTTAATAATACGGTATGTAAACAAACAGAACAATCTGGTCTTAACATACAGTTTACTATGATACTGCACCATGATACAGTACAGTACATAAGCTTGGCAACTGCTATGCTACAGTATGTTTTTGAGTTGAACCCTGGAAGTACTACCTCTGAGTCCGAGGTAGTACTTCCATGGTTGAATACAGTGGTCTAGCAGTTGCAGCCCTGTATTAGAAACCTTGGTTAACATCACAGTTCATAAAGTACGGTAGTTTTGAAGGTTATAGCAGTAAAGCATGTGACACAAAAAAATGCAATATATAGACTTCCCTACCCATGTGTACTGTACATTGAATAGACAATACCTGACATCATAAAACATTTACTGCACTACTGTACAGTAGCAATACTGTACTGTGCACACAAGTTTTAAAATGTAATTTATATTGAGTAACCATGTACATAAATATGCTACTGACTTTGCAGGGATTGCAACAGCCAATAAAACTGAGAACAATTTATAGTACAGTATGTACTGTATCATATTGTCAGCCCAGACAAAAGAAATGGACCACTTGAAGACATGCATGTACAGGTACTGTACTTGCAAAGACCAACAACTTTAAGACTGCTATGATTTTCAACTTTTTTAAATGTGAACACCTAAATTCATGAAATGAAAAGGTAATTTCATCCCTCAAAGTGCTTAGTGTCTTTGTGCAGCCATTAGTGGGGTCCATCAGCCTTAAATGGTCTTCAGTTTTGTCTTAATGTAATATCAAATCCTCACATTCAGTGAAATGGAGTGAATCATCAAGCATTTCAGTGTACGTATTACCACCCATGGTACCAATAAGCAAAGAAATAGAAAGATTAAAAGGGGATAGACTCCAGTTATGGCTGGCTATTCAGACCATAGCTTGCTGTCTAGATTCGTCTATATTCTGGACTCATTGAATTTTTCTTCCGAATTGAAAATCCCAAACTGAAGTGACCTTAATATAGTTTGTCTAATCATCAATGCACCTTGAATAATTTAATTTTATTCCTTTTAATTCAGCACTTAAATCTCAGAATTTGTTACTAGTTTCTAAATTCTTAAGTTGATGGAGTTTAAAGAGAATGGCCATCAAAGCCGGCCACTGCTCAAAGCAGCCAGCTATTTAATATATTGAACCAGTTCTGTACAAAGCAATTTACAGTAATTCGCAACTACACTTTTCCCTAAAGATTGCAGTAGCTTCAGTATGACAGATGGCAGGAAAAGGTGAATGTCTTCCAAAATGTAGCCCTTTCACAAAAACAATATATCTAACTGGTTGATGAACAAGCAGAAAGCTGTCTTTATTTGTTGGTGTATTAGACTTACATTAGAGCTGAATTTTCCTTGAAAGGAAAGACAAGACACTGAATGCAAAAAGCAATGTATAAAAACTATGATACTGTACAGTAGGCCTTCCTGTATGAGTTCATTAAAATGAAGTAGGCTACAGGATGTTCATTTTTATAATTTTTTTAAATTGACTTATTTTTTTTTTTTTTTTGGGGGGGGGGGAGGTGACTAGATGTCCAATCCTCAGACACATTACAATAAATTATTAGCCCAGTAGCACATCATGTGGTCCCCTCATTCAGTGCTCTCCACATTACAAAATTTGAAATCGGGATAGTTCTGAGGAGTTGGAATGTGCATGAAGTGGGCTCACCTCAGGGTCCTGGTATGGAGCCCAGGGATAAAGCCCTGAGAGTTCCAGCTGTTGAAGACCAATGAAGCTTCTAGCTTTCAGGATATGAGGTACTCTCAAGGATTTGAGATACTCTCAAGGGATAAATGCCATAAGTAAAAATAGCTACAAACATATGGCACGCCAAAAGGCTCACCAAATATGATGATATTCTAAAAATACACGTTCATGTACTAAAATTACACGTTCATGTACTAAAATTACACGTTCATGTACTAAAATTACATGTTCATGTGCTAAAATTACACGTTCATGTGCCAAAAATATACGATGATATACTAACTTCATACGATCATGATGTAAATTTACACCATCATGTATTCAAATGTTACGATGTACATGTAAAATCACACGTTGTACATCTAAAAACACACGTTGTACATGTAAAAACGTAAGATCATCATGTTATTATTGTCTCTTCCGCACGCCATACAGAGTGAGCCTTTCGGCGTACCAGAAGTCCGCCAAAAGGCTCACCGAATGCGATGTAGTAAAAGTACACGTTCATGTACTAAACTGCTTACGATCATGTACTGATTTCATACGTTCATGTACCATTTGCTTACGTACATGTACTGATTTCAAACGATCCTGTACTAAATGTCACTACATGATCGTAAGAAATCAGTACATGATCGTATGAAATCAGTACATGATCGTATGAAATCAGTACATGAACGTATGAAATCAGTACATGATCGTAAGCAGTTAGTACATGAACGTGTACTTTTACTACATCACATATCGGTGAGCCTTTTGGCTGACTTCTGGTACGCCGAAAGGCTCACTCTGTATGGCATGCGGAAGAGACAATAATAACATGATGATCTTACGTTTTTACATGTACAACGTGTGTTATTAGATGTACAACGTGTGATTTTACATGTACATCGTAACATTTTAGTACATGATGGTGTAAATTTACATCATGATCGTATGAAGTTAGTACATCATTGTATATTTTTGGTACATGAACGTGTAATTTTAGTACATGGACGTGTAATTTTAGTACATGAACTTGTATTTTTAGAACATCATCATATCTGGTGAGCCTTTTGGCGTGCCATAAAAATGAACCAATATGACACACTTTTAAATGTTGACCAATAAATGCATACAGAAGGTTTTATAGGATAATAAAGTGCATAAAGGGGTATAGGTGAAAGCATGGACAAAGCCAAGAACATTTGGCCTGATTTTAGAAAATTTTTGGCAGGACTCTGAGAGTTGGAATCATCAATTGGTAAAGCTAGGAACAGCTGTAGAGAGGTCCAAAAGATATACAGTACCCCCAGATCCTTAGTTATAGACATGACACCCCTGAAGATCAAAGGGAGTGTACAGTGTGATTGGTATCTGAGTTTGTTACCCATGATCTGATGTGCCCTCAAATTGGATGCTTTCATGTATCCTTGACTGGCCTGTTTAATAGCTTACCCCAAATGTTACATAACTTTGGGCATTTTAATAGACATGTCACTACAGTATCATTCAATTGGATGTGAAACCCGACTACACGTATCAAAAGTTGGTGTAGGGGTTTTGTTTCCTTCCTGAATGGGTAAGAGGTAGTGGCAGCAGTATTAAGGAGGATGTAACAGAAAGTCAGAAGGAAAGTTCATGGCGAAATTATTAATCTTTAAGGATATATCCGTTATGACTACCGCAGTTTTGGGGGAAAATCTGCTGTTCCAAATAATACTGTAGTGCCTGACCACTGGTTCATTATTACACCAATTAGCTGCTTTGATGAACAACAGCTTTCATTACCATTCCTGTTCAATAGAAGCCCAACAATCAGGGGGTCCATATAGGTGCTGGCTAAAATAAGTGCTGGCCAAAATGGAATCAAATTACAATACTTATATGGTGGTATAAGGGTTGGATTTCCTTTCACT
Organism: Holothuria scabra; assembly: GCA_037179385.1. Lineage (NCBI taxonomy): Eukaryota > Metazoa > Echinodermata > Holothuroidea > Aspidochirotida > Holothuriidae > Holothuria > Holothuria scabra. Next base: position 66,645,694 of record CM074180.1, on the reverse strand, counting down.
TTCATCTAAGAAAAACTGCTATCAGGGTCAACCTTCCGGTCTATTGTCAAATGCTTGAATTGGCATCTAATTGGTATTGATAAACAGTTCTTCACAAGGTTAAGTAAGGATAAACTTTCCGAGATGATCATCATGAACATAGCATGGTTTTAGAGAACTATCTGTGGGAGTCAGAGAGTTGAGACCTCAGTCTCATTGGTAAAGCTAGCCTGTAGGAAATCCCAAAAGTTAAACAGACCCACAGACCCTTAATTTTCTACAAATCTAAAATCTACAAATTGATGAACAACAATGTTCCTCAACTACTGTACAGTACATTTAGAACAAGTTAGATGGGATTTAACGACACACCAACACCAATGTGTCATATACAGTAGTGTCAAAATGTTCAATACTGTTTCAAGTCCTCCCATGTAGTCACCTCTTATGACAGGCCGGGAATACTGTGGGCATATTATACGACTCCCACAACTGACCCCCAAATCACATTTACATCTGTAGCATATTGTATCTGTATACAGTAGGCTAATAGACCTTAAATTTTATGAGCGCGGTAGCTGACATGCATAACATATCACTGTTGAATGTTTTCACAGTTTTAAAAAAATAGACAGCCTGCTATAGACAGCCAGCTTGCTCAGAAAATGCTTGAATTACATCTACATATTTTATCTATTAATAAAATAAATATTGATACATATTACTATGAAATTTAATACAAATCCACAACACTGTACATATGGCAATATGTTTTATGACTGTTAGTGCTGGTAACATGTGTATAGTACCAGGCATATTTGTATGTGAAAGCACCTACCTGTACTTTTCGAACAAAACCACAATTTGTGCTATAGAAGTCAACTTGATCCAGATATCATGCTGTGAAACTAAAACTTGTCAGTCACTTTCAAATAAATATGATCATATACTAGCACCATTAGGGGTGAAACTGAGTGACCCTTGCTGAACTGTGAGGGATTTAAGACGGGTTAAATGGGGAAGTGGAATCCTCTGGAATTTGTGTAATATGGTAATAACATCAGTGCAAACATGCCATCCCACAGAGCTAAATGATTGTCTGTATTACAAGCTGTGTCTGTTTTTAAATCTTTTGAAAATATGGTTGCTTAAATATTGACAGAGAAACTTGATGACAGCCTTGGAGGCTTTTGAATATAGAAAGTACAAACTGTGTGGTTTTCATTTTTCTAAGAAAGAGAAATTAGCTTTTAGCCTGAGGGAAAGTTCTTTTGAAAGAATTCCTTTGGTTGACTTCAGGATTGAAAAGGATTCTTGAAGTGCTGAAGTACACCGTGGATGACATGTTGATCTAAAATACTCCTCAAGTTAACATTGCTTAAAGGGCCAATCCTCTCACCCAAACTACACTTCTTGTATGGGGTAACAGAAACTCTCAATTGGCTCAGCTCTTTGATTGACTGCTAATTCAAACAATGCAAAGTACCAAAGCGTATATACATACAGTAGCATGAACTGTGCTGAGAGTGCTAACCCTTGAGCAATTAACTGACTGTGTCTGGATGAGGATGAATTTCATACAATTGTGGGAGGGGCATAAGTAAGAAGGTTACAGAATAGGTACTGTTTGGGGTGAGAGAATTAGGCCTTTAATTAATAGAAAGTACATACCTAAATGTTTCACAGCTAGATCACTACAAACAACATGTTGCTTTATAGTACAGTATCACATTGTTTGCAGAGTTTAATAACTGCAGTATGACTTCTGTTTTTCAATAAACTCCTTTTTATTTTTTTTTTTAGTTCCTCTGTACTCTAAAAATGGAAACTACATTTATCATGTAAGATTTGGTTGTAAGAATATGAAAATATTTGGCCAACAAATGCAATATTCCACATAAAATCAACTAACCCATCTTGGCCACTTTATACAACACAATTGATGACAAGACTTGCTCTTTCACTTTGAAACTATATGGTGCAGAAACTTTCCTGTTGCTAGGAGACAATCGTCAAGGTCAAAATTACTACTGAGTTCACAACTTTGCAAAGTAAGGAAGCACTTACTTAAAAGTGATCAAAAATACTTTAGGGATGACTGTCCAAAGTTTTTAATACATTGCTCAAGTTCATGCTGAGGTCTAAGTATTGCATTCATAGGTGCTTTAGGGGGTGAAGGAGGCAGGCTCCCTTTCCCAGAGAGCACCCCCCACCAAGACCACTCCACCCCCTCTCCTCCAGAGAAATACATAACTTTTTTCCAGCCCTGCACCTTCTACAATGAACTTAACCATGGAAGTACTTCCATAAAGTTCTAAAAAATCAAGAGCAGTACCCCCAAACTTATTTTGAAGCAACAGCTACAGTAAATATCACCATACAGTAGTATTATACCTTTCCCTGGTTGGGAAACACCGCAAACTGACTGCTTATGTTGAGATTCCGGTTTTTGTCAGTCACGTGACATTGATAGTACACAAGAGCCTTGTTGTTGGACTCTCCATACATACTGTATATATTCAGACAGGGTAAACTGATATCTTCAAGAGTCTCTTGCGAACATTTATCAAAATGTAATGACTTCAATTAGGGCGTATATTATTGCGAAAGGTTTGATTAAGATTTCTGTCTTAAATTAGAACAGCCATAAAGCGAGAATAACTGTATCCAAACTGAAATAGTGGGACAATCGAAGGCTGGGCTACCAGCAGTAACTTGGTAAGCACACTCAACAATTCCGCAAAATTGCGAAGCAAATAGCAATCACACTGTATAAGGTTAGACTAGTTGGATTAAACCATCTCAACAAACGAGTGTAAAAGTTCATCAGATGAGTGTATTACACAATATTTATCAGTAACTATGGTGGTACAAAATTTTAGGAAGCCCACCTAGTGTAATGAAGTAGGTCTACTTCACCCTAACCGCACAGTGACTGCGGTATGATATGCCTGTAGGGCCTACTGAATGTCCTCAGCAAAGGTCTCCAAAACGCCATGCCTCGGAACCAGTATTTTACGCTTAAAAAGAGAAAATGAAACCCAAGAATATATGAATTCTTCATTTATTCAAAAATCTTAAAAACTTAGGTTGATTAGGAGGCCTTTTGCAGTTCCCTTTTAGCCCTTGGGTCAACATTAATTTCACTTCCCAGCAGAAACAGTACATCACTCAATGGAGCCATATCACTAATGATGGATCGTGTGCATCTTCAAAGTCACGTGATGAACTTTTTTGAAGAGTTCAACATGCTTTTACGGACAGTTACAGACACACCTAAAAAAACTATGAATGTACATACAGCTTATTTGTATACATGTGCAAACATAGTGTACATAAGGAGTTTCCCAATCAGGGAAAGGTATAATAACTATGACATCACAATTTCCTTATTTCTCTTCAAAGAATCTTTCTATAATATTTAATGACTTCAATATTGCATAATGTATAATGTAAGGTAAACCAAGCAGTTACTACGAGTAAACTTCGCATTTGACAGGAAAATTGTCATCACATGACTGTCAACAGCCAATTACATTATACAGTACAGTCTACTACACTACTTCAAGTCGGGCTGACTGCTCTTGCCCTTTAGCAGAAAGAGTTATTTCCACATAACTTTACAACTGTGCCACAGAGAGTGTAAACACCTGTCCTAGTGACTGTCAAAACTGAAAGGATATGACATGATGTGAGAAGTTGTACTATTAGTTCATGCGTGCACACAGTAGGACTTAAAAAAGGTCACATTCAATCCCATAATTTGAAAATGAAAGCTAAGAGGTTTAGATGAGGCCAGTACTCTTTATAATAAATATCAAGATCTGACATGTACAATACATTGAACAGAATATCTAACCTTGCCATGATTTTCCAAATGTGACATAGGCCTGTTGCATATAAATGTTGAGTAATTTTCCCTAAAAGTTAGAAAATGCATTCAAGCAGAATAAGAGTTATCCTCTGTCAGGTCAGGGGGATGAGTGTGTATTCCAAGATGGTAGAACGGAGGTGGGGGGAGGGGGCAGTGTCAGAACTTCTCAGAGCAGCTTACAGCCCTAAAGAATAATACAAATTACCTGTACTGTAGATGTAATGTAGCTAGGGGTTAAGTAAACAGTATGCCTGAAAAGTGAATTTTAATAAGCACATATTAAACTTGAGAATTTGACCTCCCTACTGTAAAAACTATCGACTCTCTGACATACTGTACTGTACTGTAACTGTATGTGTCACTGTGTTTTATTCTTCTAACATTCAGACCTACTGCACAACTATGTCCACTGGGTCCTGCTATATATATTGGATAAAGAGGGTACAGCTGAGGATGAATGCCACTGTTTCTGAACAAATAAATTCAATTTTTTTTTTCTACATAGGGAATTTTTCTGTAGGGATGCAAATTTTCATGGAAGAAACATACATAATTTCATCGAGGAATAAATTCCTTCATGAAAAAATTTTGAAGAATGGTCTTGACTTCCCCAGGAGCAACAGTCCCAATCATGTATATAACTAGGCCTATATTTTACTTCAACACATTCATATCAAGGGTTAGGGTTTTAGTTAGGTGGGGTTTTAAGCCTCAATTTTTAACTTTCTAGTCTAATCTAGTGGTGCCTACTGTCTTTTTTCCAGTGGTGGGGCACTGAATGGCATGCCAAATTGCTTATCAGGAGCATCCTGCATAACAGCTGTAGGTTCCATTTTTTTAAAGCCTTTGGTATGAATTAACCTGAGATTCAAAGCCTGGACCTTCCCAGTGACACAGTATTACTTAAGGAGGAAAGGTTTTCTTCATGAGTCAGGGCCTCATTCCCTCTCCCCTCTTACTGTAGATACATTCCTGGAATTTAATAGTTTCACATTAGGTACTCACCAGTAAACTGCTGCATAATCTTCCTCTTTGCCCTGGGAGACTCGTCAAACTTAACCCACTCTGTTTTAGAATGAGTAGAAGAGGCATCATCCACTTTGATGGAACCTTTGCCTGCAGCCCTTCCTCCACCACTACTCTGGCCTCCCCTTGTACTCAAGTTATCATCATCTTCAAAGACAATCCAGCTAGATTTATCCTGCTGAGCAGGCTGTGATGAAGCTGCCGTTGGAGCAGCAACAGCAGAAGAACTGGACGATGCAACCTCCACATTAGTGTCTCCCCCTGCATTTGTTACCACTTTTATAATTGCATCAGGTTCAAAATTACCCCATAAATCAGAGTTTCTTTTCCTATCAAGAACAGATTTTTGGGGCTTTTCATCCGTAGCAGTCTGTTTTTCTTCTTTCTCCCCAATATTTTCTTTTACCCCTGTAGTAGTTTCATCTTTCACATCAGTTCTTTTCTCAGCATCAGGTTTCTGTGAGGTCGTTTCGATTTCCTGTGGTGATTCCTTTGTGGTTTGATATTCCTCATAAGACTCTGTCAGAGCTACATCATCTTTGGCGTCAAAAAAGTCGTCATCACTTTCCTCAGAGCTGACTGTCTGTGACGTTGCTCCTGATGTGTTGAGTGCTTCAGGCTCATAAGACCTGGGAAGACTCAAATAGAGCTCCTCCTCCAAATCCTCACGGGACATGCTGGTCTCTCCTTGAAAAGTCTCATCTTGGGCTGCTTCTGCTGAAGAAGACTTCACATCTGAATCCATCATCTGTTTATTATCAATCCATCTTCACTTCCCTGAAGAACGAAAATAGAAAAAAGGCATTCAGCATGATCAAGCCGTACAGTCTTCAATGGTATAGTTTTGCAGTTTTAATTCAAATCTGTCGCATAATTCAAGAGATATTAGAATTTTTGGCTCTATCTGTATAGTACAAACATAGACGAACGGAACAACAGCAAGATCTGTATTCTGTGCCCAAATTATATCTTAATATGCTGTCTCATTGCCATGGAAACACCAAGTGTCCTGATTCTCAAATAGAGGTTTGCAGACCATTTACAGTTCGTAACTAAAAATGGCAAAATTTTGAGCAAAAAGAGAGGAAATAGCTAGTGGTTGCAGGGAAGCATTGAACTTCAGAAGCTGTTACATTATATGACATACAAAGAAAACAGCTCCATGAATACATTATCTAATTTCAACAATTAACTGAAGCAATAATTTCATCTACTCAACATATTATGCATTAGAAGAGTACAGTACCCAATACTTGCATTATTTGAATTTTACAAAAGATTGGGTTGCACAAATTTTTCTCAAATCTGAAACAAATAACTGACTTTTTCTCTGTAAGGCTCTCATTTTTAGAACAGAAAGCTGTATCCTCCATAGTCACCTTGACTGCATGCTTGGTCTAGCAGTAGCTAGAGCATCGGCCTCTCAGTGCAGAAGGACCGGGTTTGATTCCTTGGTGGAATCATACCAAAGACTCTAAAAATGGAAGGCACTTCTGTTGTGCGTGATGCTCCGTATTAGCAATGGAGTAGGGACAACAAGCCAGTGAGTCGCAACTGGAAAAAAGGCTGTGGCCAGCTCGACTTGAACCAATAGGCTAGAAACTGGGCTGTAAAACTTCATCTTCATAACTAACAGATCAAAAGTCATCTTCATTCTGTGCTTTTTTGGGAGGGTTTCACTTTTTTGGGGGGTTTCAGAGGGTTGTTTCAAGGTTGATATGCCAATGTCCTTTACAATATAGTCATAAGTGCACTCCTACTGTAACTTTATATTTGGAAAAGGGTCTACTTGTATGCTGTGCATGAACAATATATATATCCTGAAATGTCATAAGAGATACTTGGAAGAGAGAAAATGAAGAAATTTTGTGAGGCCATTATTTATTTGGGCCACTGCACGCTCGTTCCTACAGCATATAATCAGGCCATTAGTTTTAGATTTAAGGTGTGCTACAAATCACACTCTGTAAGAAATTTTATATTAATTTTATTATATTAATTTTTTAAACTTTATAGGAGCTTGTAGGCCTATTCTTCATCTAGGTGTGTCACAAATTACACTCCCAACAGCTATCATGCTCGCAAAAATCAAAATTCAAGGCCTTATGTACTCTAATGCTTGATAGATACTGTAAAGATTGCAGCCTGGAATACTGTACCTGATCAATGGGATCATAAAAAAATTTGAAAAATGTTTCAACAGCTGGCAGGAACTTTCAGTTTTAGTCAATGATTGATGATACTGTATTTTTTATGGACTGTAATTTTTGAACATTGTAGAAAGCACTTGGATATACCAAGCGTTCTTTATTTTAAGGTTGTCCTACAATGTATATGGTTCTGCAGTTGTTATGTACAGTATAAGTTGTTGTCTGAGGAAAGTTTCAAGCTTCTCTTACATTATACTGTCAGTAAGAAGATAACATAAATGAAACCGAATGAATCATGCTTTGCTCAAAAGGCTTCTTTTTTAATCACTGCATGAGAAAAAAATGGTAACTGAAAACTTTTTAAATCTACAGCTATAAAGTGGATTTACCAGATGAGTCACAAGTTAATCTGTTCAATTGAAAATAAAGCTTAAAGGGGCTCATGGAGTTGATATCGATAACTAAGTGAGAGGGATAAGGGATCCCTACCACATAACGATGCTTACAGTTTCCATTATGAGGCAAGTTTAGTTACATATTCAACAGTTATGGGGAAAGCAAAGGTGTTCAATTTTGTGGTGTCCTGTTTTGTACTGGTTTTGTGCATAATTTGAAAAAGTGTCTGGTAACAAATTTTTGGAAAACTTGCTCATAAAACAGCTACAGTATTTATATGTCGGATGTAGGGATTGTTTAAGTTTGACCATTTGTCAATTGGCATGTGGCAAAAGCTATAGAGCTTTGGAAAAAATTGTTGAATTTCATGAACCAACTCAATGAGCCGCTTTTACTCAGACCTTCTTGGCAGACCTTGATTTTCAGAAAAATTTATGGATTGTCCTTTGGGTGACTATTTCACTTTATTTAAGTTGTTCCCACGGAAATTTGGTTGTCCAAAAAGTTTGGCACAACTTCAGAACAGTGAGTGTGTTGCTGTGTTCATATATTATTGGTCTTGAAAGATTAAAAGGTGTGATAATTAGTGTTCAACCGATTATGCTATAGTAGGTATTGACCAATTACCCATTATTCATTTCTTAAAGCGACTCATTGAGTTGGTTCAAGAAATTCAACACATTTTTCCAAACCTGTTAGGTTTTCGTCACATATGAATGACAAATGATCAATCTTAGACAATCCCCATACCCTACAAACAAATAACTGTTTTATAAGTGAGTACCTAATGGTTCAAGTTGGTTTTAAAAAATTTGTGACCAGACACTTTTTCAAATCATGTACAACACTGTTACAAGTCAGGGCACTAGAAAATTCAAAATTTTAACATTTTCGGTGACTTCTGGACTTGAAACTTGACTTGTTATGCTAACTATTATGATTGTTATGTGGTAGTGATCCTTTCAGACTAAGTTATTGATATCAACACAATGAGCCTCTTAAAATTGGCTTGATGCTGATTACTGATTCCCAGTTATTAGAAAGAGGTAATTAGTCATGTGTTTGTTGCTATAGTACGCCCCCTTGTTTTGTGCATGTCATAAAATTACCATAACCAGTTCAGTTTGGAAAATATGAGAAATAGTTCTGTTGGTTTCACGAATATGGGATATCATTTTTGTAGGCCTGATATTTTCACTTCAAAATGGAGATAAAATCAACCGTTTATACAGTAGGATATATGCATTTGATGCCACATGCCCTTAGTTTGCAGGCCAACATCATGCCAGGGAATAATTAAGCATTCAAATATTGCGTAGCATTTTTAAAGATTTCAGAAATCTTTCAAACATTGTTTGTGAAAATGCAAGGGTTATGCACACAAAAAATTGCTACACAATTTTCCATTCATGAAGCAACTTCGCCTGCTTGTGTAGCAAATTGCGATGCGATATTGGATAAACTATTCCTGTGGGGGCTCAGTGAAGTAAGTAAATTCTTCACAAATATTCACACAAATATATGCATCATTATTTTGTGCTGCAAAATAATGCAAATCAGAAACGGTCACTGTGACTACAACTGCGCCTCCACTCAAAAGTGGGGGCTCAGTGGACTTAGTAAATTCTTCACAAATATTTACACAAATAAACTTCACTATTTTGTTCTGCAAGATAATAAAAATTTAGAAATGGTCACTGTGACTATGCCTCCACTCAAAAGTGGAGGCTCAGTGAAATCTTCACAAATATTTACACACTAGGAAACTAGAAGACTTATGTTGGGTCCTTCTCAAAATATCATTCTTCTAAAAAGCCACTATGGCCAGGCCTCCTCGTTTTCAAAAAGGTGTTTTTTGCCAGTGGCAGGGTATTCTATAGTTACTCCAAATCTTGACCCAGTGGCTCTTTGTAGTAATCTGCTTGACCCACACTTATTTGCAACATCATACCCAGTGTCTTCATAAGCTTGTAAAAAAAGCGTGCTGTCCTAGTATGGTTATGTTGGATTCGGGTGCATAAAAATATCAAGTCCTTCAACAGGACTTTATGCTACGTCCACTTCATTTTACTCCACACTAGAGTCCTTGGCCAAAGTGCGCTAGAAACCCAGCCGTTGCAATATCAGGACCCTCACATAGGAAAATTGATAACGGCATAAATAGCTTATTGGTCAGCTCATTTTACCATCGCTCTCCTTAAACAATAAGAATTGGTTTTGGGTTTATTATAGCTAAAAAAAATATGCACACATAAAATTTTAGGTCACTTTCTAAGGCAAAATGTTACAGAACGCCTTACTTGGAGACCTCTTTCAGCAGCAGCCATTTTGTTGTTTTGAGTAATGATGGTGCTACACATAGGCCTACTTCCACATCAGTGGAAAAGTTACATAAGTGACAGGCCTCATTTTCAGAAAAATTTATGGTTGTCCTTCGGGCAATCATTTCACTAATTTACTGTAGTTGTCCACAAGTAAAATTTGGTTGTCCAAAACAAAACACTGATTGTGTTCATGTACTTATAGTCTTGAAGAATAAAAAGATGCGACGTTTGAGAGACAGAAACACTTGAAGTCTGAAATATGGTACGATGCAAAAAGTCAAAAGAGTTGGTCAGTCAGCAGTATTTGCTTTCTGTCCTGCAGAAAAATGGTTGTCCATTGGACAACCAACCTTTAACTTTTGGTTGCCCATATGAAATTTTAGTTGTCCCAGACAATCGGACAACCACAAAAATTGAGCCCTGAGTGCAGTTCCTCCAATAAATATCATAAAATCTGTTGTCTACTTCTAAAACTTGAAAAGAAAGACGTAAATTCTATCTGTTATATCAACAAAAATGTTAAAAATACTTTCCAGAATTTTAAAAAAGTATAACTTAATTAAATTAATTTGTCAAAATTTTTTGTACATAAGGTCATTTTATAAAGTGGAAACAAAGACCTTCTGTAACATCATAAACTACATGTAGTCAGGATAACCTTTCCATACTTACACTTCAGTTTCAGGCATTTTTGGATTGTGTAACTTACTTCGTGATTAAGTCGATTCTTAATTTCAAATGTCACCACCTCATTCCCCCCGTTTGAAGAAATGCCAATTGACAAGACTAATGTTTGATGTGGTGTAAAAGATCATTCATGGAAAGTATGGTAGGCCTAGCCGGGGTCCATTAGTTTCTGCCATCGCTACTTTCTGCCCGTTACTTTCTGCCCCTAAAAATCTTAGAGCGGAAAGTAATGTTTGAACTTACATGTGTTAAAAATAACTGTTTAGTTCAAATTTCAAATCCAAGTACAAGACAACAATGAAATTTGTGGACAGCCTACTGTAGGCCTAAAACTTTTTCAGTATCCTCATCGAAAAGAAAAAATTGTATGACCTTTTTTCTAAATGGCAAGTCTGGTCACAGACTCGTATTTTTTTACGTATTAGTAGTCTGCTTGTCTATAGCTGATTGTGTGAACAATTGTTCACAGCACTGAATACCCTATATCTGTACGTAAGTACGTATTAATATACTGAAGTCTGCAGTGAAAATGTTGCTTGGAAAGACATCACCAAGGCAGTAACGGCGTCGTTGAATAGAAAAAGACATCGATGAAGTTTGAAACTTTAAGGAAAAGTTGATGGGATCTTCATTTGACAAAAAGAAATCATCTTCCATTCCATTACTTTTTGCCTCACAAAAAGATGTTTTCTTCTAAAGGTAAAAGGGGCGGAAAACACCGTTTTTGAGGGGCGGAAAGCAGCGAGGGCGGAAACTAACTGTAACCGGCCTAGCCTAGGTGCATTTTTGAAGCTGTGAGGCAGTTGTAGAATTACACCCTTAGCTCGGCTTGTGAATGTCTAGATTCCTGGAGGAGTATGGGCAAGGAGCTGTGCATGGAGTAGGCCTAGGCCTAGGCTAGGTCCTACCTTTAAGCATAGTAGGCCATACTGGAAAGTAAGTTTACCACACGCCAAAGATTTACGCCAAGGTAGATCTGTATCTTTTCTGTACTTGTACGCCAGACTATCATGAGTGCGTACAGGAAGTCCGTGTTTTAATGCAATCTATTCATTGCCTAATCACTTTCAGTTGCAGCTCAGGGTGCATTCCAAGAAAAGCCAGCGCCAAACTGCCGAAGGTACAGTATGCCAACTGGTTTTCACTATCGTATGCAGGGGATTTTTCTTTGTGCACATTCAATGCTAGAAATCTGCAGGCGTGCGACTTAAGCATAGCTCCCAATTTTCAATTGGCAATAAATGGGTCAAACTGATCTTTCTGTTGGTGGATCGGCCTGGGTGAGGGGTAGGCCTATAAGGGGAGGGGGTGTCCCCCTCCCCTTTTTGAAAATTTTGGGCTAAGTTACCGCCAAAAAAATTCAGCATGGTACTGATTTTTTTGCAGTAACCTAGAAAAGCAATGTATTGAGAGATTTGCAAAAATAATATTATACAGATACTGAAAAACGAGCAATGACTAAAACCTCTCCTAATCGCAATATTCAATCGTTATTTTTGCCATAATTTTGGTCTGGTACCAGTACAGTTTGCAAACATCAACTCGATATGTCACTAACTATCGTTCCATGCTGCAAGTGATTTCCAATATATATCTTCTTACATCTCGCATGGTGTGGTCTGGCCATGAAAACAAAAACACAAAAACAAGAATGTCAAGAACTGTCAAGACAGTGCAGAACGTTCGTTTGATGGGAAACCGCTAAGACAAGCCCTGCCTCTAACCCGCAAAGTGTACACTGCAGCATGTTATTACACTTTTTACGCAGCGACAGGAGTATCTTCCATACTTGCTGCAAAGGTTAGCCAATAGCGATGTTGCTGCGGCAGCAAACTTAGGTCCGCACAGTATGTACCTAGGCCTGGGCATTGTTTAATAGTTGAATGTGCTGTGAAATACGATTTACTGAAAATCAGTAAGCTGAATCATTTGTTAATACGTGTGGTTCTCTTACTAAGAAAACTTTGGAGATTTGTTACGCAGGTTTTTCACAGGGCTGGGCGGGTCAGCCGGTTTGGGAGTTCAAATGCTCGTCACTTAGGAGGTATGACTTGCGTACGGTATACATGTACGGAAGGCATACATGATCTGTACGTCGGCAGTGCATGTACAAGTATATGGTTCACACATAGCAAGTAGCAATCCATACGTGATTGTCCATGCTGATGTGTACATGTACATAATGAAGACACCATTTACTGGCAATACAAGTAGTGTATAACGGAGTACGTTTGTCATATGACGGAGATTAACTGCTGCACCGGGTTAACAGCTTGCCTGTCACTACGCCAAGGAGTCAGTGCTCACATCAACGATTTTCGTGTTGGAGTGCACGATGTGCACATGCAGACTGAGTTGCAGCTGAGTTTTCTGCCGCAGCAGTTACAGTTTCACAGCCTCATAGCTATAGGTGCTTGTAATTGCATGTACCAGTGTTCGCGCTAAGCTGCACGATTGCGGGATTCCTGCAACAGCCTCAATAATCCCGCAAGAAAAATATTTGTCTGCGGGAGATTCCAGCATCGTTTTTCTTGCATAAGGGATAGGGTTATAATCAAAGCACAACTTATTTACTTGTCCGCTATACAAATAAAAACTCGTGTAGGGCTCTAGGCCTAGCCTACAATCGGGCAGCAGTGGCAGCTGGCTCTGTGCAGTGTGTGTACTGAAACTAATCGCTCTGTGTGCAAACATTGGTCGTGTTTTAGACTGTTGTGAAGTGTGAAATGGCCTCCAAGTCAAAGTTGGATTATTTTTCAAACCGCTACAGAATAGCGATAATAACCAGGGCTGGAAAAAATATAAATTTCCCTGCAAGCAAATCAAATTTCCCAGCAAGCAAATAAAAATTTCCCAAAGACTTCACATGTTCACATACAAAAGTAGTCAAATTTCCCTCCAAATACCCAAGTTTCCCTGCAATGACATTCCCAAATTGCTGGTTTTTTCCAGCCATGATAATAACATAAATAGTAATACTACTAGTAGGCCTAATATTACTACTAGTAATACAGTACTAGTACTGGACTTTATGTTAAGCCTAGGTCTGCTAACAAAAAAAGTAAAACTAAGAACAAAAAAGATGACAAGTTTCAGTTAAATTGGCTGAAAATTTGGCCGTGGTTATGGTACGAGAAAGGAGAAATGTTCTTCCCCACATGCAAAGAAGCCAGGCCAACTGATACTAGGGTTGTCCCACGCACACAGAATTTTTCTCCAAAATTCTCGCGGAACTACCCACACCCAAACACGAAGTCGCTAAAACAGTGTGTTTAAAAACTGAATTTACGACACTCAAAATTGTCAAAATTGAGCCTGCACTGTAAAATTAGTACATCAAAGACATATTACTATAATATTTCACCAAATGAGCTTGAAAACAAAAAGAAGAAAAAATATGTTACAGTTTCTAACCATCCCTTTGAAGCATCGTTGCAACGGTGACAGTCAAAAGTGTGTTTTGGTCACACGTAAAATGCCACACCAGCCATCTTTGACTTGATTGTGCATTGGGGCTGAACCTTTGACCCCTACAACCCATATATCGTTAGAAAGAAGAAAAGGAACTCTACATTTTAATAGATAAAATTTGGCATGGTTGCTTAGAAAAGGGTTCCTAACAATGTGAATTGGTCAAATTCTTGAAGTTTGATATTTTTCTTGTAGTTGTATTTTGATACATCTAACTTTGTTGAAATCTTGTTTACTCATATCAGTATTGGCAATGTTAAAAAATGTTCTTCATTAATCTCTTTATTGGTAAATGCAGATTGCAGGCTCGACTTAACTTCTCAGAACTTTAAGACTCCTCCCCCCTAAATTTTTAGAAGGGGGGAAATACCCCCCCCCCCCAAATTTCAAGTCCCAGCGCTAACACTGGCATGTACGCCACGCCATTTCAAGGTGTGCAAGGACCCGATGTAAATCAATAAGGTGTTTGTAATTGTACGCCACGCCAACATGTTGTACTTTCCCCTGGTGCAGTGAGGTACGCCATACGCCAAATTTACTGGCCTACATTTCCATACATCAAAGATCTCTCTGTGGAAGGCCTTACTTTGCAGTATGGATAGTACTTAGTTGCCTAGGCCTACACGGTCCTGTTCAACTTTAAGAACTAAAAAGTATTATGCATCCTATAAAACTAATGTTCCTCCTACATTCCCGCGGCACATGCCCGGAATTCAGTTGTGTCTGTTTTTACTCGCGCATTTCTGTTGGCGTGCTCCTTCCAGCTTAAGGCTGCTTAGGTTAGGATTTCCTTGGCTTGAGTAGTAACTCAACTAGGCCTAGTTACATACTAATATTAAGTTAGTAATTTACTAACTTAGCCTAGCCTACAGTACGTCAGCAAACTTTGGCTACGGTCCGGTTGGTATAACGAGTAACTAGCCTAGGCCTAGGCTAGCTTTCGTGCGCAAATAGCCTAACGTTAACGTTAGCCTAACGTTAACGTTAGCCTAACGTTAGACATAGGGCCTGGCCTAGGCCCTAGGCTTAGCTCCAAAATCCCTGGAATTCTACTCTCGCTATTGCAATAAGTAACCTAAATTATAAACTCACAAGGTGCAGAACAACAAATCTTGGCTAGGTGAGCGAGCTCTCCGACCAATAGGCGGACATGTCGAGGTCAGACTTCGAGCTCAGTATGATTTCAGTGCGGCTTACACTACAGTAACACAATAACAGCTTGAAAAACCGTACGACCGGTACCGGTGCCCAGCTAGGCCTAGCTGTTGCGAACGGCAATGATGTATGTGGGTCATCGACAGTGCATGCAGTACATGTACACAACGCATACACCCAGATGCTCTTGCTAATGTTTCAAAATTTACTTGTAACCTTCGTAGCAGGTGTCCAAATACGAACAACTAGTCTTACAAGTAGGTTGTAGAGAGATATAACGTCCGTCTGGCAGACACATGACACCGTTTCTCCCAGGCACTGGCCACAATCATGAAACGCCCCCAATCTTTCGCAACTTGAACCAACTACAGTCATGCTATTCGCTTGAAGACCTCAGTTGAATATATAGTTCATATTTTCATGTGATTCATAACTGGTCGTACATCCCTTTTTACATCAGATGAGGGAAAGTTGTTTCTGAAGTCGAATTGGACGGATTCTGGTTAAAAAAAAGGACGAATACGGCGTCCCGCATTCGAGCGAACTAGATGGATGGGAATGCAAGTAAGGAGTAAGTTTACAACCCAAAATACTAAATTATTGACAACCCATCGAGACTAGAGCAGAAAAGGTGGCGCTAGATTCTTTAAAGGAACAACCAGCTTATGAATCAAAAAATGAGAGCACGCCACCAATCTGTTAATAAATTGGAAAGGAAAAAAACCGAAAGATTAGAGTCACGATTTCATGGACGAAAATAGAGGGCGCAAGATTCTTTAAAAGGGACAACTACTAGTAATCAAATTGAGCAGTTTGAATTAAAAACGATAGCACGCCACCAGTTGAAAAAAGGAAAAGTGGACAAAAGATTAGAGTCACGCTTTCATAGACGCTGGTCATCGAGAATCGTACCCCACTGAGTCAAGTGTCTGAGTAGCCCAATGCGCGCAGGCTATTTAGTTCGCTTCTGCCCACATCTGAAAGGACGCCCCCTGTAAATAGATGAACGATCCTTGTCGTCACCGTGAACGACTCTAATCTTTAGCAATCCACCTAGGGAGGGAGGAAGGACACGGATCCTAAGCCATGATGTGTCAAACCTATGCGCAGCGGTCGAGTGATGACTTACGCCCCTATAGATCACTGTATTATGTATACAGTCACTCTGATTATATATCGGGGTATACAGTGTGAAAGAAAGGTTATTGTTAACACTATGAAGTCAGAATTTCTGGACACGACAATGAGTGAGGGGCTTCAAAATCTCACCCCTGTTTGGGAATCAAATTTTCTGACCTTTTTTGACACCTTTTTTGCAAAATGAATCAAGTATCATGGTCTTTTAAACAATTTTGTACATTTTCAGCAGTAAATTTTGTTAATAGAATTGCAAAATTTGAAACGTCATTCCCTTGTTTATCACGCTCCAGCCAATCAGTCTTGATCCATTGGCTTATTTGTTTCATTGTTGGTTCACTCATAAACGTCCGGATAAGAAATCACCCAGTTGTGTTCATGGAGGTGACAATCCCTCAGGTCTTTGTTATTATAAGAAAGGAAGCGTTTTGTGTATAATTAAAGTAAGCCAGCCTTTACATGGAGTACTTTACCTGAAGTATGAATGGACACTAATCCTACACACTTCAGGCTATTCAGTCTGTACATCTCCCTTCAATTGCCTATTCATATGGATCTGAGGCGGTGTTACATGAAATATCTCCCAGCTTTTCCATGGAGCATGCTGCAAAAATCAAATATTGTAAACTGATAAGGCGTTAAGATTAATTCAAGTTGGTATCGTACTGGTATACTGCACATACAGAGTTCTCCTTTGTGTAAAATTATTAGAAAGCTTCTTTAGTCTTGGATGCTAGGCAACCCATTTTCCTTTCATCAGTGGTTGCTTCAGTGTATATTACAAAAGGTTGAAAGGGGGGAACTCTTAACAAAGTCACCGTTTAAAAGAGACCCACACATGATTGTACACGAGAGCTTATCCCTATTAAACCCGTTTGTATTGGAGTCCATGGATGCGGCCTGAATTAACAAGGTTTCCTTCCGCTCTGTATTTATTAGGTTTACCGGAAGCGCACTTGATTTAGTTTAGTATTGTGTAGTAGTAAAAAGTATAGTTAGGGAGCTATTCCCCTAATCATTTGCACTATCGGGAACGAAAGGTTTGAAGGTACCATTGTATTGAGGATACCCTGACAAAGAAAGAAACCCATTTCTTAAGTTTCGCATTCGGGCCCACAAGAACAGGTAGGACCCTAAAAGGCCCCCAAAATGACAATCAATTACACTTTTGAGAACATCAATACAATTAAAAAACACTGCAAGTACCAAAACCTGTTAATTGAAATATAAAACTTGAGAAAACGAAATCCGGGGCATTCACCACTTAAGAAGGGCTCAAAGTAGGGCCCAAGTAGGGTCTCAATTACACTTTTGAGAATAAAGTTGAAACTAATATCGTTTAGTCTCCACCCATCACTGATAATAAAAATATAACCTAAGAAAAGATTTTCCAGGGCATTATCGTTTAAGAAGGGCCTAAATGGACCACAAGGGACCCAAATGGACCCATTTTGACTTGTCCCAATAAAATCAATATTAATTACTGTAGAATCGATCCACTTACATCGGAGGTTTCCAAATATGATACTAAAGATCGAAATGACTGGGGGGGGGGGTGGTCCTATAAGGAGGGCCCAACTAGGGGTCCAAATAGCGTCTCAATTACACTTTTGAGAACAAAACCGAAATTGATTTTTTATTATCCGCACACATCACTTGATACAAAAACATTACTTAAGGAGGGATGGTCCTAGGCATTCTAGCTTAAGACTGACTCAAGTGGACCAGGAAAACATCATTTTAACAACTTAGTTTTCAAAACTGAAAGTTCATTTTAAGAAGAAGTTCGATGAGCCCTCAAGAGAAGTCCTATACGAACAAGAGCAATACGTTATTGAGGACAAAACTGAAATATACCTTCCAGCACTTTACTTTTACGCAAATTATCTTTTTAGAAAGGATGATCTCCTATTTTTCACAGATCGCCATTGATCGTTCCCGCTTTATCACTTCTTTTCTCATAAGTAGAGGTACACTCTAGAAAGGACGCAATCGTATTTTTTTCTTAAGTCTTGCAATTACCGAGACTTCATAACTAGTCAGATTGATATCGTATGCTATAAT
Organism: Holothuria scabra; assembly: GCA_037179385.1. Classification (NCBI taxonomy): domain Eukaryota; kingdom Metazoa; phylum Echinodermata; class Holothuroidea; order Aspidochirotida; family Holothuriidae; genus Holothuria; species Holothuria scabra. The sequence goes on along the minus strand of CM074180.1, from coordinate 66,627,431 downwards.
CGGCACGAATCTAAGCAGACAGAAGACAAAGGTGAACATAAAACTGTAATACCCTCTCAATAGCAAAATACATCGGACTTTTAATTCACGAGGAGTTAATAGGAATGCTTTGTGGTCTTAGTTGAAAGATTGGTGAAGTCATATGGACCAAAACATGTGAAGAGCAGCAAATGCAACTTGGGTTGCAAGTTTCATGGACCTATAATGACGATGGATACCTTACTATATTTGTACAAAATTTCATAGGCTTGGGCAGTTGCAGTGCACAGTTCATTGCAGTTCATTGCACGAAGAGTTGATTGGCTTTGCTTGCTCTTTTTGGTACTGAACCGAATGATAAAACCGTATTTGGTATGAATAACATGCTTGCGAAATGGAACTTAAAGTTACACGACAGAAATTCTGTTACACTTGAACTCTTGTGACATTGGATATATGACAAACCCATTATGGCTATGCCCAGTCCTTATTGTACACAGTACTTGATGCAGTTCACAGCTGAGTGTAACCCGAAAACCTGCCAATAGGACCTTTTGATCAAGTTCTTTTGAAACTTGAGATGTAAGTGTGTGAAGTGTGTTAAATATCAGCGTTTTCTTGGCAAGGGTAATCGCGTACTGCGTAGGGCAATATGGTTCACTTGAGTCCATCTTGAGCTAGAATGCCTAGGACAATCCCTCCTTAAGTAATGTTTTTGTATCTAGTGATGTGTTCGGATAGTAAAAAAATCAATTTCGGTTTTGTTCTCAAAAGTGAATTGAGACGCTATTTGGTCCCCTAGTTGGGCCCTCCTTATAAGACCACCCCCCCCCCCAGTCATTTCGATCTTAAGTATCATTTTTGGAAACATCCGATGTAAGTGGATCGATTCTACAGTAATTAATATTGATTTTGTTGGGACAAGTCAAAATGGGTCCATTTGGGTCCCTTGTGGCCCATTTGGGCCCTTCTTAAGCGAAAATGCCCGGTAAAATCGTTTCTTAAATTTCATTTTTATGACCAGTGATGGGTGGAGACTAAACGGTATCAGTTTCAGCTTTGTCCTCAAAAGTGTAATTGAGATCCTTTTTGGGCCCCTGGTTGGGACCCTCTTATAGGACCACCTTCCCAATAATTTCGATCCTAAGTATCTTTTTTGGGAACATGCAATGTAATTGGATTGATTTTTAGTAATATTGCCTTTGTTCTGACAAGTTAAAATGGGCAATTTTGGGCCCTTTGTGGTCCATTTGGGCCCTTCTTAAACGATAATGCCCTGGAAAATCTTTTCTTAGGTTATATTTTTATTATCAGTGATGGGTGGAGACTAAACGATATTAGTTTCAACTTTGTTCTCAAAAGTGTAATTGATACCCTACTTGAGCCCTACTTTGAGCCCTTCTTAAGTGGTGAATGCTCCGATTTCGTTTTCTTAAGTTTTACATTTCAATTAACAGATTTTGGTACTTGCAGAGTTTTTTAATTTTATTGATGTTCTCAGAAGTGTAATTGATTGTCATTTTGGGGGCCTTTTAGGGTCCTACCTGTTCTTGTGGGCCCGAATACAAAACTTTTAAGGAATGGGTTTCTTTCTTTGTCAGGGTATCCTCAAAACAGTGGGACCTTCAAACTTTTCGTTCCCGATAGTGTAAATGATTAGGGGACTAGCTCCCTGACTAGTGGTTTCTTGAGGAACCTTCTGGTCGTGGCGTAACTGGGTTTCAGTGAGGGGACGGGGAAAAATAAGATCAATGTTTTGTCAGCATAGGCCTATACTCAACGCCGGTATCGGCACTTGTCAAAGGTGCATCACTTAATAAGTTATCCTGCATCTGTGTGGTTGTACCCCCACCTCTCCGTCCACCCTAACAGAGGGGAATTGTAATAAGGGCATCGGCAATACACAACGGCACCGGAAAGTGTTGTTTGTTGTCAGTCTTTCCGAAGTGACACTATGGATAAGCCTATTACAGATAGCCTAACTGGCACAGTAGGCAAAAATTTGATGTTATGTGGGCATTTTCCATCCTTTTGCAACACAGAGACGTGTAAGTCTCCAAAAGAGATGAATTTACCTACCAGACGGATCTCAGCAGTTTAACGATGTGTAAAAAATTGATGAACCACCTTCTTGTCAGATCACAAGAATCTAACATTTTTCAGAAAATCGACGAATCATGTACGTAACAGATGTCATCAATTTGGTCTTTTGAACAAAAATAAACATTACAAGGTCACTTGTAATGAACATTACAAGGGTCAAAATTAACCTTTGTCCCATACATTTACTCACAAAATGTAATCAATTCTACATTTTGCAGACAAATTTGATGAACTATCGAATCTCAACAATTTAACAATTTGCAGAAAAATGACAAAGTAGGTAATTGTAGTTCATCAAATTACGAACTTTAATTTCCGTTATTTTAAAGGATATGATCATATGTTCGTAACCAATCCATTGAACATGTAAACATACCTGAACATTGCTCTATCATTGACCGTGTGTTTAAAGTGTACCTCAAGTCCAAAAATGTTAAAATATATATTAAAGACCATAAAAATTGATTCTAACAGTCCAACTCCCATCTTCATGGGACATTCCTGAGCCCAGATATACAATATTGAAGTTTATATATACCTAACTTAAAATGGTACATTGCGCAATAATTTGTGATATAATTGTTATACTAATCAAATTACGATCTTTGTATTTCTTTGTTTTTCTAAATATTACTGCACCTCGAACCAAGGTGAAATAGCACTCCTACTCTTATGGGGTGATATTATTAATTAAGCCCTCTATGTGGAACATATGCAAGCAAATAGGAGGTGTTCAAGGTCATAAAAACATATTTAATTTTAAAGGGAAACAAAGCAGGAATTGACTCCAAAATAAAGAATTGACAAAATTTTGTAAGTGAGTAGTTAATAACTTTACCTCAAACGCTAATCCGATGACATTTGTAAGTGTGAAATTGGTCATTCTTCTGCAAAATGCTAAATTGTCAAGATCCGGTACACAACACATCGTTTTGGTTTTTTTTTTGTTGTTTTTTTGTTTTTTTTTGTTTTTTTTTTTGTTTTTTGCAAAATGTTGAATTGTTGAGATCCACCAAGCAGGTACTGCAATTCTTCCAGTTTTAACAAAAATGATATGATAATAGTGGAAACTTCATCATTTTGTTGCAAAATAGTACGATAATGTCTGTCATTGTTCTCCTTAGTTCAAAATTAAGTGGAAATTATACCATAATATTTCTACTTTTTAAAGAATCATACTTCATATTGAGAAACACGTAAGTTTTTAGTAAATTCGAGGTGTGAATAAATTTAGTCTAAAATTCATGGAGGCTGTAGTCATGTTAAACATGTTCATTAGGGATTAAGTGTTCTACAAGAAAACCCCTTGATAATGCACGATAGCTTAATTTCAGCCTATGGCTTTAGTTACTTCAGGTTGTTTATAAGTGGTAGGCTATAGGGAACAACTTTGATTGTGACTATTGAAGAAGAGTGCCGACATGTGCAGGAAATCTATTTGACATGGCAATCCACTTATCTACATACCTGCATGTACGGTGGTGCCGAAAAATTGAAGCAACAGAGCCGTCATATTGTGTGTGGCAAAAGGGTCGTGCAACAGCGCCACTCTCCACCCAGTTGGATAGGCAATTTGATATGATGGCTTGATAATTTGACATTTTTGGCTTGAAATAAGGCCAAATATGTTGTGGAATGTGCTCATTTCTAACAAAAATTTCAATTACTCTGAAAAACTAAACAAGATCATGTTATACTGAGCTCAAAACTTTCACTTTTCAGCCTCGATAAGCTTTGCTTCTTCTCGGTATCCTCCTTATACATGTATTTTATGTTTTACTATTATGTTTTGTGTCAGGATATGTTAGAGTGGAAATAAAGAACTTCAGACTTAATGCTGCTTGACCAGGGAGTGACAGCGAATCCCTGGTTTGACTGAGTGGCTAGGGCGTCTCTCGTCTCAGTCCTCCGTCTTTCACAGTGACAACTAATGGCAATTCAAATAACGGTGGGGGGGGGGGGAGAAGGGGGTACGTTGTCGAGTCTTACCCTATAAATTCGATCCCACAAAGTCGGTCACAAAAAATAACCTAGCAAAGTCTCCCCCTGACAACTCCACCCCTCAGTTAATTCATACTGGGCCTGTAACTTCAAATATTCCGTTTATGAATGAAAAGTGAATTAGGCTTCACTCAATGGGTAGTAGGAGCGTTGAATTATCAACCACGCAACGTAATCGACTCTTGCTCAGAAAGAAATACTGTTGAATATTTTACTGTTCAAGTAAAGAGAGGCCCGCAGTTACATTTAACAGTACTTTTCGAATGCCGATGCTTTATTGTGGCCAATAAACCATATGGCACAGTGGGGGCAATGTCACTCAAGTCGCCCCTTTAAAGACATTCCCAAAGTAGCCCGTTTGGCCAACAGAGCTGCCCTTAAAAAGTTTTCCCTTAAATATCTCTTCCTGGCAAAGTCAACGGTCCCTAAAACGTGCTATCAAACATAGGTAGTAAACCTAGTGGGTCCCGTATGGGTATACAAGCTAGGCGGGCCCCCTGTGGGCTCGGGTTGAAGAATGTGCCCATGCACGGCATTCCCCGTCTGTCAAAAAAACGACTAAACGGGTAGACTTGTACCGCATTTGTCCTTTATCAGTCGTTAAATTCTTACATAACTACTAACACTCATGCATGGGTAAGCCACCGGAGGAGGCATTTACCGAGATTGATATGAGACCCATATGCATAGCTTAAATGCACGAGGGGCACGTGGGGTATTAGAAGATTGAAGTTGACGCATGTTCAATCTACCACACACTATCAGTTGTTTAAGAGCCTCAGAACTAGTTTCCCATTTGGGTCATTTGGATTAACTTAAGGGGCCCCCGACCCATGGGCCCTGGTTGCAAAACCATATGGACCCTTAAGTTTATGAAATGGGTCCCGTAAGATTCCCTCATGAGATTGTTCTGGTAAAATATATATATATATATATATATATATATATATATATATATATATTTTTTTTTTTTTTTGGGGGGGGGGTCTTTGGGAGGCATAGAACACTGTTGTAGTCGGAGGCGACGGACTTAGCTAGCCCCGGGGAAATCTGGCTTGTCCGGCAGGGGACTTTTTAAAGGTCAGACTTTGTCAGGAGGTGAATTTGTCAGGAGTGACTTAGTAACTGGGTATCTTAATTTGTTACTATAGGGAGACTGTGTAGAAGAGACTCCATAGCTGTGGGAGACTTTAATGTTAGAGTGCCTTGTAAAAGCATGAACGTAATTGAAGTACTCCCATTTAGTAGGCCTACCATGAAACTAGCACAGGCGTCAATGTTTCTAACTTCATATATTTGCAATCTGTTGCTGCATAATTGAAACTAAAAGCAGCACATGATCTCGGTATTTTTGTTGTCTTCAATTTAGGTTGCATACAATACATACGTTTTAGTCAGAAAATCACGTAATTTAGCTGGGTTAAAAGTTTGTCAGTTGTCCCCTCAGTAGGCCTACTCATACGGCTATACGCATCAGTGAAGTTTGTGCCACGTTTTGTCACCTGCAAAATGACCACCGCAAGACTTCCGGTTGCTTCAATTTGTCAATAGGCAGTTACGTGCACGCCTTAAATCCAGGTATGTAGATCGGTGGGTAAAACATGCTAAACGGACTCGGTGCATGGATGGTGTAAGTTCGATGAGCTTCCGTTAGGTATCCAGCAACCCGAAGCCCGCCAGAAGCGCCGGTACACCGAAGCGCGACGAAAAATGGTTCTGCAGAACAAAGCTGAAACATATATTGTTCGTGTTAGGAAAAGTTGGAAAATTTTGGTTTTGTGAAAAAACGGTTTCCTTTTTCGTCCTAACAACTTCAATCTTGCTAATTAAATTACCCCTAACCATGAAAACTATCTTGCATACTGAAAAATTTCTGTGTGTTGTGTCATTCTAAGATCTTTGTATTTGAACTGTGTATTTTTGCAACTTGTCTAACTTAGGCAAGTTTCCGACGAAAGACGTTAAGATCTACAGTAGAGTACAGTTATGTTTCAACTAGCGTGTGCATTAATTGTATAATTAGTCAAATAGGTAGGCGGTAGCATCATCTGATACTACGTAATATGCAGTCCCTTATTCCAAGTTTTGAATTTTAATTCGTTCTTAATTAACGGGTATTCTGTCTTGTAATAAGAAAGATAGCAACCTTGTGCTGTGGGATATTATCACCGCAGATACTTAAGTACTGCCCTGTTAGGTTTCTAAAATAAAAAAAAAACTAAAAGGCGGGTATCCGCGGCCACATTACAACGAATTCGGATCGGATAACGATCCGATTTATTTTCTTGCTTTTAGTAAATATCTTCTCAATCTGCGATCAGTTGATCGGGAAGAACTCAAATTTGAGAAATTGTGAAATATATGGTTTGTATCAGAGTACTGCGAAATAAACAGGAAATAACGGTCAAAATTATAATAATATTCAGCTGCAGTGAAAAGGGACCACTCTTTGTCTAATTTTATTTCAATTTCACTATAGAGATGAAGTAAAAATTCATTCTTTCGGCGCGCTCCGCGCGCCCCTTTACAGGTTACGGCTCTGTGAAAGTCAACTGAAAAAGGCCATATAGGAAACCAAAGTATGCTTGTGCTTCAGTAAGAATATCTTGAGGGGGCAAACGTTATTCAGCTAAAGTTAAAAGTGACCTATCCTCCCCCTAATTTTCAGTCAGTTTCATTACTGAGATGTCTCAAACGTTAAATTTTTCGGCGCGCTTTGCACGCCCCATCATAGACAAGGGCTGACATCACATCAAAAGAAAAGCCCCCTAGCTTTAGTTTTAAAAAGACGATTTGGGGCACCAAGGAGGTAGCCCCCGAAGAACCTTAATTTTAAGTAATCCATTCTCCCTCCCCGCCACCTCTGCATTATCGATTCCGGCCGACTTTGATCATGCGGAGTAAGGATATAATTGAAAAAAGTCAAAATGTGATATTTGTGGTCTGTTAAGTGCCCATCTTTTTTAATTTAAAGTTGAAGATAAAATGAATCATTTTAATGCCTACAATTTCGTCAATACCCAGGAGCTTCCGAGGGCCTCGCCCACGGACCCCACAGGGGGAAATACGTGATTTTTGACTAGTTCAAAGTTTTGTGACGTCATAATTTGGGGAATTTCCCCCAAATAGCGGGCCATTTTATGCCTTTACTTCACGCGTTTTACGACAAAAATTTAGATCCAAATAAAATCAATTCTTCTCCCCCTGTTACCTGTGACATGCAGCTCCCAGAAACACGTTTAGCCGTGTCAATATATTTGTGGCTAGAAGTGTAAATCCTCTAAATTATGTAAAATTGGGATGAAAAACGTTTTAAGCCCATAGACATCAACTCCCATAAATTAATGATTTACGACAAAAGTAAGGGGTGTGCCCAGTCAAAAAAACATTCACTAGGTGTGCAATAGTATGAACATCACAAATCCAGTTTAGCCAGACCTGAAAACACAACCCCGAATACTACATTAAGCGAAAAACCTGAAAATGCAAAATGCCCGCGCACACTGTAACGCATTTGGAAGGTTTATGATCGAAACTTTTCGATATGTAAGACGGGCCCCTGGACCCCACGCCGTTGTTGCCCCCCCTCCACTTTCAGAGATCAAATTCCGCCCTGGTTGTCAAGACATAATAATCCTGCAAACCTGGACAAACGTATGATGTTTACCTTATTTTTAAAGGCCTGGTTCGGAAAATTTATCTATTTAATCTGTTCGGGAAATTAATCTAATTTATCACTGGGGATGGGGTGACAACGGGCCCATGATGACATTGTCTTAATCCTATGTATATAGTTGTCATGTTCAGGATCTTGTAGGCCATGTATTAACTTAGGTAACACAGTGAACTATATGCTCACTGAGGTAACATTACATGACGTCATGATAATCTTGTCGTTATCATAAATTTACGTATTTTGTATGCACCTTGACCTTGAAAATATACTGAAACTGAAAATATACTGAAACGTCAAGAAACCCCTTTTTTAATTTTTTCAAATCTTAAAAAACCAAAGTTTCCGGCGCACTTTGCTCGCCGCAAAATGCAAATGTCAAATGCATCAGTTCTCGCTCATAAATCAGTTTGGTAAACTTTTCCGAGCTCTGGAAATGACAATATCGGATACTTACAATATGTGGCACCACATCATCAAGAGACACCGGCAGCTATAACAATTCAGTCGTCGTGCAATCATTACACTCTAAAAAATATTTAAACGATTTCTTTTTAAAAATTAGGATACTCACGAAAATGAGTATTTCTACTCGAAATAAGTGAGTACTTCAACTCAATTTGTGTAAAATTTTGCACAAATTCAGTTGAAGTTCTCACTTATTTCGAGTAGAAATACTCATTTTTGTGAGTATCCTAATTTTTAAACAAAATCGTTTAAATATTTTTTAGAGTGTATCAGATTTCACTGCACCAATATATGAAGGAAGTGCAGATTCTTCAGTAATCCCACAACTCTTTAAATTTCCTTACAGGAAACTCAGAATCCAAAGCTGTCTGCAGTGCAAGCTCCATATTTACATAAATATGTTTAAAAGAGGCAAAAATTTTGGCGCGTTTTGCCCGCCGCAATACGTCCCTGTTACAGCAGTGTTCACACTTGAAAGAAAAATCGGAAAACTTAGCTACTACTTTCAAACCCGAGACAGGCCATTTCCGGCTGTCTAAGGGGTCGCGATTTTTCAAAATTTTCTGTTTTCTCCGCGCCAACTGAACTTTCGAGCAAGGTTTCATATTACAGGCAGGGAACCATTGGCCTACCGTACTCAAGTGCTCTCATACACACCTATCGTCCGATACCTTTCAACCCTGTCAGTTGAGTAGTCCGTGTAGATGGACTTTTGTCAAAATGTAAACAATGTTCAATGTTACAGAGCAGTGACGTAGCTACAGGAGGCAGGGGTGATCCCCCCATGGCTCGAAAGAGTGAAAAATTCGGAAATTTGTTATTTAAGACACCAGTCAAATACAGTGTGGTTTTCACAACTTTCTTCATAAAATTCCGAATTCTTACTTATAAAAGTTCCATCTTTGTAATAATTAGTTTTAAAAAAGGCAATTTTTCCGCCCACTTCGCGCGCCCTAAATCTGTAAATTGCCAGTAAGTGGTGGCTTATAAAGCAGTCAGTGATAAACTTTTCCGAGTCGCTACAGTGGCCGTTTCCCTAAAATTGTCTTCAATACAGGCTTTTAAGTTTTAAATATTCTGCCTGTAAAAGGCATCAAAGTTTTGGGAGCTTTTTGAATGTCGCCGAAGAGCCTCAATCCGCGCTCGTAAGATAACATATCTAACAACAACGATCTTCAGTCGGCATGCTATCTCAGATATGCTGATGGGGAACGCGGATTCTTTGATAACCCCCCAAATATTCATATTTCCTTACAGGAAACCCTGAATCTGAACTTTCTGCAATACAAGCTCTATATTTACAAATGTGTAAAAGGACCCAGATTTTCGACGGGTTCCGCGCGCCGCAAATTACGTTCCTGCTACAGCAGTGTTCTAACTTAAGAAAAAAAAAATCACTTTTCTATTATTTCAACAAAATGTTCTTGCTCGTAGAAAAAGCGGGGTGAGGTCCATGGTCCAAAACTGTTCCCCCCTTTTATTTTGCGTCCTACGCCAATGACCTGCCTAAATCACAGTATATACTCTGTCTTGGCAATATGTGCCCTCAAACATTAGGCTCTGTCCTCGTCGCTGTCCCATTCCCTCGCAGGCCCTTTTATTTTCTGGTTTACTTTTGGGTTATCTAATATTTTAATTTGCATACTCCAATCTTTTTAATTATGTAAATTGACCTTCCATGAAACATTGTTTTTAATTGGTTTGACAAGAGAGGTTAAAAGGGTAATAGTTTTTTCACCTCGGGACCAACGGTTAGTTAGTTAGTTAGATGGGAGTTTTAACGGACAGTGTCTTACCGATTGGTTTAAGTGGAACACCAAACACAAAGCACAAAGTCTTCGGTATGACCCGGCCAGGATTCGAACTCTAGAACTCGGATTCGAACTCCAGACCTCCGAACTGCACCTCTGATGCTCTAACCACTTGATGGTGCAGTCGGTCCTCGTTCCAAGCCATCGTGGTTTGGAGGGATAAAAGTTCGAAACTTGTTTGATCTTGGTTAGGCCTATGTACAGTCTAATTTTCTGAACCGGATCTGGAATTCCCAGTGGCGGCACAAGAAAGCCAAAACTGGGGGACAAGCTAAAAGCAAAGAATAATGTTGGGGGGAATTTTCTGGCGCAGTCCAAAGCGACCGTTCCTCGGATTGGGGATCCAGGGGACGAAGCCCCCGGAAGCTCGAAGGTTTATCATACCTCTTGATGAAAAATGAAGTGTTTGGAGAGGTATACTATTTATGCTTTCGGTTTTTCCAACTCTTAACTCACCTAAGATGGGGGCGGGGACATGTGGAGGGGCAGGGCCAAAATCTAAGAGGAAAATTCCCGTAGCGATGCAACTTGCACAAACAAAATAAATATAACGGTAACTTCTCTGCTTGCTAAGATATTAGTTGGAAATTATTTTCCTTCAATATGGACTGTGGCTCTGCACTCCAATACACCATTTTTGCTGTTTCGCTACTCAAATACTAATAAAAGTTTTATTTCCCATTTCCAAAAGAAAGTACACTTCTTTTTCCAAAAGAGGGAAACTGATTCTTCTTCTATGAAGGAGGTATCAAGTTACTTGACTCGCATGAAAGAGAGAAAAAAAAACTCTTTTTGAAAAACGCTCTTTATTTCATATTCAAGGAAATGTCACCTTATAACCGGTGGTGAAACTGCTGTGCATCTAGATCGTACAAATAGGAGGACGCGGTGCGTGCATTAAACAAAAAAAAAAAAAAAAGATTTTGTAAACCTACACATTATTCGTATTTTTACTAATTTAAGAATCAGAAACCGGTAGGCAGTGGCGTAGCTACTGTGGGGGTGGGGGGCAGGGGGTAAGTTGCTCAAAATTTTTGTTAGAATAAAGAAATTCTGAGACATTTCCCATGCATAATTCGTATTTTCATGTAACAAATTAGCCCAGATTTGAGATTTCGTCGGTGTCGCATGAACCGGCCCTACTCGCGTTCCACAGAAATGTCCTCGCCGCATAGCAGATTGAATGTTCTATTGCAAACGCGCGGTTATTGAGGAATTAAACAACAGCTGATACAGTACAACTAACACTGAAAGGCTCTAAACCCGAACTCATCCCCTTGCACACAGTCTCTACGTTGTACACTTTGGGAATTTAGTGAAAGGATGTGAAAACTGACAAGTCACTAATGTAGATCACCCCCCCCCCCCCGAGTTTATTATATTGTCATGCAAGCTAGTAGTAGCTATACCGATTTCACTCTGTGTACATAACGATGGATGGGGCTGAAACAATCCATGGCCAACGATTAACTTAAAGTTAGTGTATAAATTAGAATGAACGGGATCCATTGGCATACTTAGATTTTGTTACTTAGCCTAATCCTTGGAGGCTTACATGTTAGTTCGGGAAAAAGCTTTTTGATCACTTGGGGTGTAACAATAAACGGGTCCATGAGTACCTTGTAGCCTTCTTCACTTAACAGACTGCTATTCTAACAGGATATCCTGTGTGATCGAGCCACTATTAGACCTCCTTTTAGTGGCGTACGAAGGGGGAACCATTGGGCCATGCCCCCTCACAGATGCCATTTTTTCTTTGTTCTTAAAAATAAGTAGTTAAACTTAAATAACACAGATTTTACTTCAAAAGATAGCATATATGGCACCAGGTTGCATATAAGGACACCCAATTTTTCAAAAATTTTCAAAGGAGAAGGATTTTCTCTGCAAGTACGTCCCTCAGTGATGTCAGTATTAATTCCTACAAATGGGCAAATTCTGTCAAATTCCAATTTTTACTTTAAAAGGTTAAACTCTGTTTCCCACTGGTGGTATCGACAACAATTAAGACTACATGTTTAGATTCTCTTTATAAGCATGAATACGCTATTTTTAACCATCTGAGGGGTCTGATCCTAATTATTTTTACGCTCCGCGCCAACCAATGGTGGCGTTTCGCTCAGTCTTTTGGGCAAAATTACATTTTGGGGTCAGATTACCCCTTAACTCTCTAATCACTTTGCAGTTTGCGAACGTATTTTGAAGGCAGTATTTTATTTGCAAACGACAAAAGAAGGTAGTGAGTGGGTAGATTCTTCGTATAAGTCTGAAAAGGCTATTTCCGGCCATCTGAGGGTTATGATTTTCGAAATTTTCTCTACGCTCCGCGCCAACCAATGGTGGCGCTCCGCTTAGATAATCTTTATGACAAAGTAACGTTTCGTGGCCAAGAAATACCACAAATCCTATACCGAACAATACTCTTTTATTTTGACTCCTAAAAGTGTGCAAATTTAATGTCAAGTTCTACTTCGTAATGTAGCATAAATGGCTTAAGAATGCATGT